>CM071948.1:12364882-12419882 GCA_036784905.1 Acrossocheilus fasciatus
TATTGGAGATTTCCTGGTAATTGGGTCAGAGATCACATAAATCAGATGTGAAATTTTAGAACAGCATGCTATTACCCAGCAGGTGACTTCTCCTTGACAGAAAGACTTGTCTCTTTTCCGTTTTGTTTATCATGTGGTCTGCTGTTCCTATTTTCAGTATTTGCAGGATTTGATTGCGTCTTTCATCTAAGAGGCATAAAAAAAACTGCAATTGGTTCTTGGGAACTATCCAGGAAGGCTCAGTCTCTGAACGAAGACATCGGCTGTGGTGTGAAATTACTGTAGAAGTTGGAGTGGAGACCTTTTTATATGCCATACTGTGCAACAGAAGTGCTTGATAAACAGTTTCTGCATGGAGCACCTGCATCGTCCTTTTCCGGAGGTGTTCTGTCCTAGATAACCTTCCCAGAATGCCAGAGTGATTAAGCATTACCAAAATGTCACTTTGGCCTCTGGAGGTTTAATTCAGGAGAGATTGATGGACCCAGAGTTTGCTATGGAGCCACAACACAGATGACACAGGTGTGACCTTCAGCGGTGTGTGGACAGGGCTGATATGAATCTGGACCGATGGCTAGAATTCAACGAGATTCTGGCTGACTTGCCATTAGCATCACACCATTACTTTCTGGCTGGCAGGATCAAGAGGGCACCGACGTACAAGAGATTATGTTACACTTGAGAGCACATTGAATCTATTGATTTTAAAGGGATAGTTGACTTTCTTTTTTCAGCAGAACACAAAAAAGAGGATTTTTGGAGAAATGTCTCAGTGTATTGTTTATCCATACAATGAAAGTCAGTGGGAACAACATTGAACCCATTGGCTTTTACTGTACAGACAAAAACAATAGCTTCGTTTTTATCACATGAGAGAAATGTTTTGCCTTTCTGAAATCAAGCCCTCAAAAAAATCTGCTGTTGCTTGTTGCGATTTACAATGAAGAGATACACTACCGTTCAAAACTTTGGGGTCAGAAGTATTATATATGTGACCCTGGACCACAAAACCAGTTTTAAGTGTCAATTTTTTCAAAACTGAGATTTATACAGCATATGAAAGCTGAATAAATAAGCTTTCCATTGATGTATGGTTTGTTAGGATCGGCCAATATTTGGCTGAGATACAGCTATTTGAAAATCTGGAATCTGAGGGTGCAAAAAAAATCAAAATATTGAGAAAATCACCTTTAAAGTTGTCCAAATGAATCCTTATTTACAGTAGTAAATTTACAAAATATCTTCATGGAATATGATCTTTACTTAATATCCTAATGATTTTTGGCATAAAAGAAAAATCTATCATTTTGACCCATACAGTGTATTTCTGGTTATTGCTACAAATATACCCCAGCGACTTAAGACTGGTTTTGTGGTCCAGGGTCATATATATATATATATATATATATATATATATATATATATGTCGTTTTAATGCACTGTATCACGTTGGAGAAAAATGTGAAAAATGCATGCATTTACACTATTGTTCAAAAGTTTTTTTTTTTTTTATCTTAAAGAAATGGATATTCATCATACATGCATTAAATTGATCAAAATTAACAGTAAAGACATTTATAATATATTTCTATATAATTTTTTTCAAATAAATGCTGTATTTTTTAACTTTCTATTTATTAAGAAAAACAAATTACGGATTCTACAAAAATATGAAGCAGCACAACTGTTTCCAACATTTATAATGTTAAGAAATATTTCTTGAGCAGCAAATCATCATATTATAATGATTTCTGAGACTGGAGTAATGATGCTAAAAATTCAGCTTTGCATCACAGGAATAAATTACATTTTAAAATATATTCCAATTGAAAACAGTTCTTTTAAATTGTAATAATATTTCACAATATTACTCATTTATTACAGTAATTCTGATCAAATAAATGCAGCCTTGGTGAGTATAAGTGACTTCCTTTTAAGCATTTAAAAATCAAAGTATTAACCAATACCAAACTTTGTAATATTAGTTTAAATTTATTGCATTTATCATACTTTGATTAGGTACATGGTGTAAGATAAAAATAGCTGCAGATGCATCTAATCATGTGCCTCGCTCGAGAGTCACCTCGTTCTTCGTGTTTATTTGATAGCAGCGTTGAACAGTCTGGAGTCTGAGCCATTCTCACAGGTCGGAAATATATCTTTGATTAATCCATCCGTAATCATCTCCTGTTGATTTGGTGATAAGAGGATGAGGTGATGTGTCAGACAGTCCAGGCCGGGCCTTTCTCAGCCTGTTAGCACGTCCGTGCCCCTCCATAATCAGATCTGGCTCTGATGTCCCACACTTGACCTTGCATTAGGTGCTTCTCACTCCCATCACAAGCGCTGCTGTTTCTGTGATCACACCTCTGATATTATATCGACCTACCTCAGCCCAAGAATAATGTGTCATCCTAATGGAGAGTTAAATAATGCAGAGCATGCTATGAATATATACATACTTTTTTTTTTTTCTTGGAAGGGAGCAGCCACTATTCAGCTTGAAGGCACACGTCTTCCAAATTGACCCGGCCACTAAACGAAATTGGATTCCGGCCAGCAAACACGCCATCACCGTCTCCTTCTTCTATGATGCCGGCAGGAGCGTGTATCGCATTATCAGCGTAGGGGGCACTAAGGTGAGAGACCTCGTCTACGGGTCGTCCAACTCAGTGTTGTTGATGCAGTTTTAATAATCAAAAGATGCTGCTGCTGCTGCTGTTGTTGTTATTAATAGGTGGTATTTTTGTGTTTTGCTCTAAAGGCCATTATCAACAGCACCATTACACCTAATATGACCTTCACGAAAACGTCACAGAAGTTTGGCCAGTGGGCGGACAGCAGGGCCAACACGGTGTATGGCCTTGGGTTTGCCACAGAGCAGCAGCTTCAGCAGGTAAATGCATGTTGCAGATCGGTTTTATTAAAGGAGTAGTCATTTACTCACCCTCATGTCGTTCCAAACTTCTTTGTGTCTTCTGTTGTGCACAAAAGGTGATGTTTTGAAGAATGTGGGTAGCCAAACAGTTGAAGGTAGCCATAGACTTTCATAGTATGGATGGAAGAAAATAGTGGCTACCGTCATCTGTTTGTTTACCCACATTCTTCTAAATATTTTTTTTTTGTGTTCAGAAAAAGAAAGAAATTTGTACAGGTTTGGAACGACGTGAGATTGCGTATCCCTTCATGGTTAAAAGGAATGTTGTGGGTTAAATAAATCAATATAAATTGTATAAACAAACCAGAAAATGGATTTGTCATGGTGCACACAGCAGGGAGGAATGAGGAGACGAGGATAAACTCAAATAATAGTCTTTAATGAATCCAAACAAGGCAGGGCAAGACAAGGTTGACACAGACAGGAACATCGGGGAGTAACGAGTAGACAAGACCGAATCTAGCTAAACAGGCAAGAACTAAATACACTTGATAATTAGACATAATTACTAAAACACAGCTGAACAAGACTTAACTAATAATCACACTGAACAAGGACAGGAACATGACCAAATATGGAAACAAGAGGCGGGAACACATGACACACCACAAAGAACTGACAGGATTGATATTTGTGTGTTTACACAGGACTTGACGCTTACATTTTTTCCCAAGGAGCACATGATCCCAAGTTGAAATATTTTTGAGCACGCATTCAGAAACCTTAGTGGAGCAGTAAAAATGTTTAAAATGTGTTTCTTTGATAAATGGAAACAAGGAGACATTTACAGGCCAAATTATTTCATTTATTGTAATACAAAATGCACCAAAAAAAAATTACATTTAAAATATTTTATGCAAGTATGTGTGTGTGTGTGTGTGTGTGTGTGTGTGTATATCTATATGTATATGTGTATGTATGTGTACATATATATATGTGTGTGTGTGTGTTTATATATATATATATATATATATATATATATATATATATATATATATATATATATATATATATATATATATATATTTGATTTTTTCTTAATTTTTTAGAATGTTTTTTTTTTCTTTTCTTTTTTTTTAAATTTGCATTTATTTATTTACTTTTACTTTTACTTGTATGCTTTCATGAAGCTCAAGCTGTCGAGCAGTAATGCTAGCAATGCCAAGATCATGGGTTTGATTCCCAGCAAAATGACCTTGCTAGAACTGATAAAAATGTACACCTTGGCTTTAATGCAGTGTACATTTCTTCAGATAAAGGCATCTGCCAAATGCATAAATGTAAATAACTTCAAAAAGGTTAACCTTATATGACAAAATACAACAGTTCTATTTTAATTAATGTTGGGTCAGTGCAACTGCCATTTATTGTGTGCCAAACAGACTTGCAAACATCATAATTGTAATAAAAAATTTGCATGCATTTATACAGAGTCCACAACACCTCAGAGTGGCAAAACTTTGCAAGCATGCTCTTATCACATTAAATTATAAATATACTAGGTTAACCAGTATTTATGACAGGTCAGATTTTGAAAAAAAAAAAATTGATCCATATCGTAATCCAAGAGGTAATGTATATGTATTAATTATGTAATGTTAAGTGATATTTTTAAAGAGGGTTCGCTTCAAGTCATGGCTAACAATGACCTTTTGCCACATATTTATTGCCAATATATTATGGCCTTTTGTAACTAATTTGTTAAAAAGATTTGATAAAGTTACTAATATGAAGGTTTTGTCTGTGCAGTTCTCGGAGCAGTTTAAAGAGTTTAAGGAGGCTGCGCGGCTCGTCCGGGATAAATCACAGGAGAAGTTTGAGCTGCTGAGTCCTGGCCTGAACATCTCTTCTCCACAGGTAAACACATTTAACTCCAGCTAAACCTTTCAGAAGTGTGACTGAAAGCAACACGCTAGCATAATGCATTTATTCAAATGTAGACAACGTGCCAGAGCATTTCATTCCATCGCTATTAACGCACTAACAATAGCGCAGAGGATCGTCTGGCCTCTAGTGACATGATACCTAGCACATGGCACAGTGTATCAGTTTTAATACCAGTCCCACAAGAGAAGTGTTTCACCGTGTTTGTTGCTTTTCTGAATTCTTAGGAGGTGTGTGTGAGTCACAATGCATGTCCTCACATGCCAGAAGGTGACACGGAGACACTGCTTGTAGCCTGTGTAGAGTTATGTAACTCCATGCGGTCACCCGGGGAGTTCAAAAGCCTTGTTCGTTTTATTTTACAGTTGGCTAACCTTTTTCATTCACCATTTGTGACACACTCATCCCTTAATTATCATGCCGGCCTGAGAATATATCTATTCTCTACTTACTCATCAGATTAGGACATTCATTTATATAATGCGTGTTCTTTGATTAAACCGCTCATTCCGGTTTGACTTGTTTGCCATGAGCTGTGCAGTAGATTTATTTAGTCATAATCAGTGTTGGGGGTAACGCATTACAAGTAACGCACGTTACGTAATAATATTACTTTTTTCAAGTAACTAGTAAAGTAATGCATTACTTTTTATTTTACAAGCAAATATCTGAGTTACTTTTTCAAAAAAGTAATTCTAGTTACTTTTTTTCCTATTTATTGACTGACAGTGCGCTGTGTGAACATATGTTACTGTAGTTCTAGACTAAATGTGATATTACAGGCCGAGTCGAGCCCGTCTTTTTTCCCCTTCTCCCAAATCAGATTATAATTCTGTTTCAGCTATTAAAATAGTTCAGTTTTGTATGTAATGGCAAAGTGATTATATTTCGTTTCGTTTTTTTATTAAGTTAATATAGAAAAACGTTTGGAACATTTTTTTTTTGTCCATTAAATAAGTTTTTTCTTTCTTATAGTAATGACCAAGCGGCCAGCGGCAGACCGGCAGGCTGCTCATAGCCTATGTTTGATCAATTTAGCCTTCTCAAATCATCACGACTTGCCTAAAATAAAATCTATAGATATAGTTTAGACTAGTTTATAGACTAGTTTATTAGTAAATAATTCAAATATCTCCTTACTATTTCCCCCGGACACATTCATGGTAATTTTGCTGGGGCTTTCCGGCAAGCTTCAGCCTATTTGAAGCAGAACTCTTCATCTGCGCTGACGGCGCTCTCTTCAGCTGCGGGACTCTAAACACCGTCGAGACGCTCTTCCCAGTCGCGGCACGGTCTCGTGTAGTTTCCACCAGTGCGGCATTTTTTTTTTCAATCACTAATTGATGGATGTCTAAAATAAAAAAAATAAGAAGCCTAAAACAGGCCCGAGGCCCGGTGTTCTGTCGATTTGTGCTACCCTGTCAGATTTTCCTACCTCCCATTAAAACAGTAGGTAGTACAATTCGACAACGAAAAATGCTATCTGTCAAATTATGATTTATTAATGTCTACACCTACCACAACCCTAAACCTGCCCTTACAGTAATGCAAATACAGTAATTATGTCTTATATTCGCAGCTGTGGCTAGAAGGGATACAGCTACCGGAAACCAACAATAAATAATTTTTTCTACCAATTAGATTGTGTTTTATTAATGTCTACACCTACCTCAACCCTAAACCTACCCATACAGTAATGCAGATAAATAGAACTGCTTGAATTTAAAAACAATGAAGCCCTGCTCATATTTAAAAAGCATTACTTTCCATAAAAAGTAACCAAGTAACGTAATTAGTTACTTTTTTAGGGAGTAACGCAATATTGTAATGCATTACTTTTAAAAGTAACTTTCCCCAACACTGGTCATAATATGTCCAGGTGATATTTCACCCCCATACCGACATAAATTCATTCAAAATTCTTACGTTATATATTTATGATGATTTAAATGGAATAGAATTGAATTTATACAGTAAAAAAAATACAATTACGGTAAAGAGATAATAATACTATTATCACCAATGAGAATAATTGGGGTTTTGAAAAAAAAAAAGAAAAAAGAATGTCCAGATAAAAATGAGAAAATATGCTTTATTGTCATGAAAAATCTAATTAAATAAATAAAAAGTTATATTTTGCTCGGAGAGAAAAATTATATATTATATATTATTTCATAGATTTTAGTTTTCTTTGTATTGTGACAGTCCCCAAACTCTTTCTCATTACAGCAATCTAAAAAAAACATAATTATACACTTGTTACAAGAAATACTTATACTCAGGACTTTAAGGACAAAAAATGTCCCCATTGAAACTGCAATATTTAATCTCAGCACCATAAAGCGTAATATCATGCATTCTTTGTTCATAGGTTTTGATTATGTCAGCAAGGCCTTAAAAAAAAAAATTAAAATGTAAAAAAAAAAAAAAGTGAATTGTGCATTTGTGAATTCTATAAATGTTTGTGTGTTTTTTTTCTTCTTCATTAAAACAACCACAGTGGCGTTATCTTTACAAACAGGCATTTAAAGGGCTAAAATCCTGATGTTAGTAAATAGATCTATGTCAGTGAAAATGGAAAAAATATTATATAGTGTATGAACATTTTTTATGACATTTTTGTCATCTGTGTAACCTTAAAGTGACACACAAGGCTTAAAGGGATAATTCACTGCTGGCAAGATGGTGTTTTAATGAAAGCTCACTGTCTAGAAATATGTTTGTTTGCTTGTTTTTTACTTCATCTGGCAGATTTTTGCTGACAAATAAACATCGATATCTTGGTGCAAGCATAGACATAATATACGCAGATGCCTCATGACATGCTGGAACGTAATCCAGCGTCGCCGCCATATTGGTTGGGTCTCCTCACTCTACGCTAGCCCCGGAGTCAACGGAGCCCGTGAAAGGTGGTCAGAGCAGCAGAGCGTGTGATTCGACAAAACTCAAAAGAACAAGGTGTCAGTGTGTCCTTTGTCAACCGTTTCGTTCGGGCGGAGATTGGTTCAGAGGATGTGTTCTTACTCAGGGAGCACATTGCAGAAACCCAATTCGGATATCGCAAAATTGACTACCCTGGAGTTACAGAGCGCCAGCATACGCAAGAAGCTGTGCAAAACAGTTGTTTTTCAAGGGTTTTAGCTCCACAGCCCCAGCTGCAAGCCTGACAGGGTAGTATATGATGCTGGAATGACCTGGAATTATAACGAATTATTAACGTCTTTGTTAAAGAGCATAATACAAAGTCTTTTAGCATGAAAGCACGTATTTTTCAATGTGTGACAGCGTCCTGTATCATAACTAAATCTCTGCCGTTTGTAACAAACCAAACCGTGTGAAAATCCGGTAAAAAATTCGGGGAGTTATGATTATTGTAGTTGGGGATACACCTTCCTCAGTAGAAATTAATGCAGGGGGCGCATTGGGGACCCATCCAAGATGGCGGCCGCGCTGTACGTCAGCATCAGTCTATGAGGCATCTACGTATATTATGTCTATGGGTGCAGGTAACACAGAAAAATAACACCAGTTGTTTATTTACTTATCACTTTATTTACTTACCACCAACATTGTTACAATACAAGGCTGGTCGAATATTGACAAACTTACCCATTAATAGTACGGCAAACTGCTTGATGTGTTGTGAGCCCACATACAGTATTCTGTAGTGGTTTAATGGCCATGACAGGCTTTTCGTCCCATGAGCTCTTTGCGTTCAAATGTGCCTCTCTAGAGTACATGAAACAGGCCACTGACTGAGAGCTATTCATTATTTAATCAAACCTGAGTGTTCAGAGTTCAAAACGGCAACAGTGTGTGCTGAATAATGCTACCCTTATTAATTATAAAGTGTTTTTAGGGTCTTTTTAGGGGTGATGGGGAAGAATGGAAGTATATAAATAAGTGAAACAGAGATGCGCTTTGATCACTGAATCTATATGTGTGTCTGCTTCTAAGAGCTTTCTGGCCGAATCCAGTATTCTGCTTATATATTTTAATAGCGAAACATCAGTGAATGTCTCTCGTATGCCAAAGAATGATTTTAGACGGTTCGTTTTGTCACAGTATTGAATCTTTTGCAAGAAAGTGTTATCTACTTCCCTGTGCAACACTGAAGTTTTTGGTCAAACTCTTTAAGTGATAACAGTAATTAATGAATGCTTATATCTACTTTCTTTTCATGTCTCTTCTGTGGTGATGGGATTGTTTCTTTCTCAGCTGTCTCAGGTAAGCTGTCAAATTTCCATCTGCGTCTGTTTCCACATACAATGACACACCTGTGTCTCCTGTGCAGCTGACACCGTATTATTACACTGCATTGTTACTCAAACCCCTCAGGAAGCCCTGGGTATGAAACACTGTCATGCAAGATGCCATATTCCTGCCTTTGTCCCAGTTTGTACGGAACCATTTTTCAAGACCTTAGCGGAATCAGAATTGAGAGTGGTGTGGCATTTTGGGGCCATCTATATGCAAGTGTACTGATAAATTATCAACAAAATTACAAAATTAAAACGACATGTCTTTTTTTTTTCTTGGGAAATTATATAAATATTTATTAAAAAAATATATTGATGCCTGTATTCAGAATTCTGTCCAATCAAATGCTGTCTAGAATAATAAAGTCCCTCCCACTCAGGGTTTTTATTGTTTTTGTTAAATTAAATTAAATAGTATTATTATAAGAAAAATTAAAACCTTGGCAACTAATATAAAATGTTAAAATATGAAAATTAATAATGCTAAAACTGAAATAAAAATAGAGCTAAATAGAAATACTTTAAACAACAAAACTATTAAAAATCATAAAAGGACATAACAAAATTACACTAAAATTAAAATAGAACTAAAAAAAAAATAAAAACTAAAATAGAAACTAAAATGTATAAATATAAAAACCTATAAAATGTATTCATAAAATATTAAAAAAAAATGAAAATATAAAAATAAAAGCTAATTAAAAATATTAATAAATACTATAATAGTATAAAAAAGTGATACTGAATATACACTGTTCCCACTAATACCTCCTCCATCTAACTATTGGCTATTTAAAACTTTAAAACTCTAACTTCCTGTTTTGATTAAAACTAAAATAAAAATAAAAACTGTAAATATAAAAATAAAAGCAAATTCAAAATATTTTAAAAATACTAAACAAAATATAAAAACACTGTAATAGTATATAAATAATAACACTATTCCCACTAATATCTCTGTTTCAATAAAATTACAAAAACTGAAAATATAAAAATAAAAGCTAATCCAAAGTATTCATAATTATTAAAATAGCATATAAATAATAATATTAAAGTAACACTACTCCCACTAATATCTTCTCCACTAACTAGACTGATTTCGTTTTTACTTATAAAAAAAAAAAAAAAAAAATTAAATTAAATCATTAAAAAAGAAAGAAAACAGAAAAGCCATTCGTCAAGTCCTGCTCCAGCTTCCTGTTTCAGCAGCGCTCATCAAGCATGAGTCTTGAATGGTATTTTGAGGAAGGTTGAGGTGGTTTAATTTGAGCTCTTTCTAATAGTGTTGCTAATGTCCAGTATCATTTTTCTACAGTTTGACAATGGCTCACGATAAGAGAGGTATATTCTGGAAATCCGTAGTCCCTCATTAAAAATGTAGAAATCTGCAAGATTCATTATTGAAGGAATGGAGCTCCCGAGCCACTGACTATGTAGTGGAGATGTCGTGTCTCTGATTCCTCTTCCTTTAAATATATTAAACACACAGAAAGCTCCACCTCACACTCCCTACGAACCGCTACAGAGAAGGCAAACAAGTCATCGGCCTGAGTGGTTGGATGAGAAAGAGAGCGTCTTCCTTTGGGGAACGCCGAGTTTGAGATTGATGAATTATACAAGCTTTTCTGAGAGCAAGTGTGTACTGCTGCACAGAAACACTGTACGTGTTTGAAAATTCAAGGCTGCGCTTGCTGTTATACAGTATGAGCAAAAGAGCCCATTTCTTTCAGAAGTACTGTTCTGGTTTTCTCAAGTCTCCATGAACAGCAGGTTGAAATAAACTGATGTCCTTTCAAATCTGAATCAAAGAACAACGCCATATGTTGCCTCGTGCCCTGCTCAGTCTCATGTGCAGACTGCTCAAGTTTCTTCATCAACCAGACCTGACTAAGACTGTGTCGTTTAAAGAAGTTCTTTTTTTTAAATTCTCACACTGTTGAACCATAGGATGGAAAATGAAAGCTCGCTGGGACTTTCTTTCGTTAAATGTGGACATTTCATGTAAACGCTAAATCAGTGGTGGCTTTTAAGAGGAGAGATTTCATACATTTTGCATATACAGGATCTTGTAAATATCTACTCATTTATGTTGCACTGATATAAAAATTTTGTACAGACTGGTTGTTATTTTTATGTTGTGGTTGAGATGCATACCCTAGAAAGTGTAATGTGCGCACATCCAGGTGCTCGATCTGATGAAACTCTTCAAAAATTGGCACACTGCCACAACTGCTCTCAAAAATGTAATAAAATCACAATTTTTTGACCCTAAAGTTTTGCCTGACGAAGCCCTTAGGGTCGAAACATTGTGATTTTTAATACATTTTTGAGAGCAGTTGTGGCAGTGTGCCGATTTTTGCTTATTGACTGAGAGACATACCCTACCATTGATCGAATGGTACACTGTAAAAAAAAAAAAAAAAAAGTTGAGCCAACTTAAAATTTTAAGGCAACCAGCTTCAGCAGATTTTTGAGTTTTCTCAACTTGTCGTTTTAAGTTATACAACAAAAATTTGAGAATCTCCCACAAAAATAAGTTGAGAAAACTCAAAAATCTGCTGAAGCTGGTAAAAAAAATTTTTTTTTTAAGTTCGCTCAACTTTTTTTGTTTTACAGTGTAGTTTATTATTTATAGTTTATTGAATGTTATTGAAAAAAGTCTCTAATGCTCACCAAGGTTGCATTTATTTAATCTAAAATGCGGTAAAAACTAATTTAGTGAAATATTATTCCAATAAAAACTGTTTTCTATTTTAATGGATTTTAAAATGTTTAAGTTGTTTTTAATATATTTTCAAATGTAATTTTACTCCAGTCTTCAGTGTCACGTGATCAATTATTATAGGTGCTCAGTCATTAATAATGGTTATTATTATGATTGTTAAAAACAACTAATTTTGCTGCTAAATATTTTGTGGAAACTTCTTTTTCAGGATTCTTTGATGAATATATAGTTCAAAAGAACAGCTTTTATTTGAAATAGAGTCCTTTGTAACATTATAAATGTTTTTGCTGTCACTTTTAATCAATTTAATGCATATTTGCTCTCTATTCTATCTATTAAATGCACACAAACCCCAAATATACGAATAAGAGCATATTTGCCAGCACAACTGTTTTTTTTTTGAGCAGCACATTAGAATGATTTCTACAGGATCTTGTGACATTGAAGGCTGAAGTAATGATGCTAAAAATTCAGTTTTGCATCACAGGAATAAATTTAATTCTAAAATATATTACAATAGAAAACCTATATTTTAAATTGCAATAATATTTCACAATATTTACTGAATTTTTGAGCACACAAATGCAGCCAAAAACATTTAAAAATATTAATGTTGTGTATCAGGTGCTGTGTGAGGACCGTCAGTCTCCTCCATTGCTCGGTGTCAATGGCTCCAGTGAGGACAAGTTGTTTCGCAGCAAGAGTGCTGATATGGAGGAATCCACAGAGAAAGAACAGATGAGGAAGATGCTTTCTGAAGGGTAAAACATTCAGATCTCCATCATACCCGTCAAATCTCACATTTTCTGTTATGATAATTCAGTCTTCTGTTTGTGATGTCTAATATAAAACATTATTTGGAGACAAGCTATTTAAAATTGTAATTATTTGACGTATTTTGTCATTTAAATGAACCACACATGGCTCACACAGTTGCACGTGAATCTAATCAATCCGCCTGACGGGCTTTTCCTCCTCAGTAGTTTTCTGGGGTAATTGACAGTGAGTTTAACGTCAAAAGTTTTACGGATTCAAGCATGATGTACTTCACCATACAAACACAACATTGAATACACTGATGCTGAAAACATCACAAAGCCACAGTGTTCAGGAAATAAATAAGATGAGATTAAAGAAGCTGTTAAAACATGCTTATCCTTTAAATCTGAAATCTGGCAAGGCACATCAGTAATATTTTGCATACAGCCTGTTTCTGATTTTCTCGTTATGAAGTATGAAGGTAACACAAAAGAAATGACATTTCAAAACTCAGCCATATGTGGAGCGTTTACCATCTGCTGCCGTTCGATGAAATTTGTCTTTGCCTCAGCTTCCAGAAGGAAGAAGCGGAGTATATTTGAAACCCAGATGTTGGTTTGTTCACAGGTCGATATGCGAGAGAAACTCGGAGGCCGAGCTGTTTTCTCTTCGGGACAGCAACGCTAAGCTGGTGGCCGCTCTTCATGAAGCTAACAGCACCATCGATCAATGGAAAAAACAATTAGCCGAGTATCAGGAGGAAACAGATCGCCTACAAGAGCAGGTGAGGAACGTTAAGGACAATAAAAGACACTACACTCTTAAAAATAAGCCTTTGGTTCATTTTCACAGAGATGCCATAGAAGAACCATTTGTGACCCTGGACCACAAAACCAGTCTTAAGTCGCTGGGGTATATTTGTAGCAATAGCCAAAAATACACTGTATGGGTCAAAATTATCCATTTTTCTTTTATGCCAAAAATCATTAGGACATTAAGTAAAGATCATGTTCCATGAAGATATTTTGTTCATTTCTTATCATAAATATATCAAAAATTAATTTTTGATTAGTAATATGCATTGCTAAGAACTTCATTTGGACAACTTTAAAGGCGATTTTCTCAGTGTTCTGATTTTTTTTGCACCCTCAGATTCCAGATTTTCAAATAGTTGTATCTCAGCCAAATATTGTCTGATCCTAACAAACCATACATCAATGGAAAGATTATTTATTCAGCTTTCAGATTATGTATACATCTCAATTTTGAAAAATTGACACTTAAGACTGGTTTTGTCGTCCAGGGTCACATTTTAAAGAACTTGTCAATGAACAGTTATTAAAAGAACCCTTTTTTTGTAATGTAAAGAATCTTTTGTACAATGGAAAGGTTTCATGGATGTTAAAGGTTCTTCATTGAACCTTTAAAATGAAACTTTAAAGAATCTTTATTTTTAGGAGTGCAGGCAAGACCATTGTTTTAGTTTTGGATCTTAAAACTTGTTTTTTTTTTTTCTTTTCTTTTCAGAAAGCATTCAAAAACACATTAAGTGTTCATTTTATTATGCTTTATCTATTGGATTTCAATTACAGTACTTAACTTTGAAGGACGTTTTGTGAAAAATTCGTTTTTTTAAACCAGAAATCTCCACTTCATTAGCACTTACATACAGCAAATGTTAGTTTTATTTGTATTTAGATTCTAAAAGTGTGTACAGTGTGTGTGTGTGTGTGTTTAAATATTTATTAGGGCTGGGCGATATTGCCAAAAAATCATATCTCGGTATATTTTGGCTGAATTGTGATATACGGTGTATATCTTGGTATTTTCTTGGTATTTTAAAATTCAAATCCTGCCCAAAGTTGTCCAACAAACAATGCACTTATTAAAGGCTATGAAAACAAATAAAGTGAATGTCACCATATAGGCTATGCTATATATTATGTGCAAAAAAAAAGGGTTAAAATCACATTGTAGCAAAAGTTAAACTTGCTAAACTAAGAATGAAAATAAATAAAAAACAAAAGCACAGGTTAATTGTATTTGGCTGCTTTTATTACTCCATTACAGTCACTTTATAGCTAGTTAGTGCTATCATATAAATACACTTAGTTATAGGTTTAAACCTCTACATATGGCACATTTATTGTCCAACAACAAATATTTTAGTCATAATTATTGCACTTCTATTCTATTGCGATGTCTGTTTGGCATGCATGCACGTGGCAGCGCTCGTTCAAAAATATATCCATGACTTTCATTTAAAAATATATCCATGACATTTACAGAATATACGGTGATTATGCACTGAGGAAAACAAGTGCAAGTGGCCCGTCTGTCAGAGCATCTGATGGGGCAACCGCTTTAAACTACACGTGTTAACTATATCTTTCGAGTTATTTTAAAGCCCTTAATATAATTCATGTCTTATATTTAGGACAAATTGGATTATGCACTTGCCCCACAGCAGCTCCCTCATTTTTCAGATGTGCTCATATCAAACAGCAGGATGTCACCCTCAGTCAAAGCCTTTAACTCTAATATGTTAGCAAAATAAAACAAGAATTTTGAACTTGGGTTTATCCAATGCTCAGTTTTTGTTTTTGTTTTGGAAATGTATTCAAATTACTGCATATTTAATCAGTCAATCCCTTATTCACATAATTTCAGAAAACTAATACAAAACCATTTGTATTATAAATGACTGCTTTTTTGAGGACCACATCCACATTGAGACGTTCTCATGTGTTAACAATTTGTTTTAGCAGTTGCTCAAGCAAACTGAATATTTTCCCTTCGGCACTCTTCAGCATTTTTACATAATCACACACGAAGGATTCCACAACACTTTGAAGGTGTACTGAAGCAAACATCAAGCAGGTGACGTATGTAGTTCAGGTCTTCAGAGAGCGTGCGGAGGGATATTTATAGGAGAAGACAATACGCCTTCATTGTCCTGAAGAGAGGGAAGACAAATGACCGTGGGCAAATTGAGACCGCTAAGTTTCTTCCTCACACAAACTGAAAAAATAGCTCTGAGTTGTGACAGCGCAGTGATGGCCTGCTTTACTTTTCCACGAGGTAGTGTTGAGATGAGATGCAGTGTTGGGTAAGTTTCTCAAAAAAAGGAAATAATTACTAGTTGTTAACAGTGTTATTAGATTACTGCACAAAATACTCTCTGCAAAAAGTATTTAATTACTTATTACCTATATCAAAGTTAATGAATGATACAAGGATAGACATGAAACACTTCTTTTAATTCTTTCAAAAAAATAATAGATAACTACATAAATTATTCTGGTCACACTTTAGATTAGGGTCAGTTCTCACTATTTACTAACTATTTACTATGAACTAACTATACTTTTGCAACAATATACTCCTAATTACTGCTTACTATTACTTAATAAAATAGTTGTTGACAATAAAATTTGAGATTTGGGTAAGATTAAGGATTTAGAATAAAGTCTTGCAGAATAAGACATTAATATGTGCTTTTTAAGTGATAATAAACAGCCAAAATCCTAGTAATATTCATGCTAATAACCAACTAGTTAATAGTGAGAATTGGACACTAAAGTGTTGACAATATTCTTATTAACTTAGCAAAGTATCAAAAGTGAGAAGGGTACATAAAAAGCATGCATTTTAAGATTAGACTTTAACTTTTGTTAAATCCACTAATGTATTGTATATAAATGTTCTACAGTCTTTACACATTATTATGTTCAATTACATAAGAAGTAACTTTAATTAAATTACAGAAAAAATAAGAGTAATCCCTTACTTTTACTTTTTCAAGGGAAAAGTAATTAAATGAAATTGACTTTGTAACTAGTTACACCCAACACTGTGATGCTAAATCGTGTGTGGAAAGTAAAAGCAAAGAATACAGGATCGTGTGATATTTTATTTTGTTTCTACAGCATTTTATTTTTTATCTTTATTTTACTTGTTTATATATGTATAATGAAAAATTCAGATTCTGAGTTATGCATGTGAAGTCCTTCGTACAGATGGTATTTTCTAAGAAGTAAACCATATTATGTTGTGCAACCAGCATGCAGAAAAAAGCATAAAACAGGAAATGATATCATCATGAGACCTTATGAGTGTGTGAAGGTCAGTAAGTCTCTTAAAAGATCAACTAATTTGACCATTTTATGAAAAAAACTAAGTTAGTGTTCCCTTTCTGCTCTTAGAAGTGTGAAGTATATCATGTGGTGTGACTCCCCAAAAACCTACTGATATTTATGAATTAACATGTCATAATACTTATCTAATTATATTTATGAATATTTCATGATATTTATGATTTAATATTTCGTAATATTAAATTAGTGATATTTATGAAATACTGTCATAATATTAAACTAATAATGATTTTTGCATTCATATTTCATAATATTAAACTAATTATATTTATGAATTAATATTTTGTGGTATTTGTTCAAAAATGTTTACCTTTATAAATAGAATTTTACTTTATGCTTATGAACCAACACGAAGAGAACATTTCTAAGAACTTGGCACATGTTTTTAAAGTAGTTTTTTATACAGCATGTCACATTCCCATGTTTCTGATGCTTGTACACAGTCGTGCTGATGGTTCGGCCTGGGAAGGAGTTTGATGACAGTCTTGGAATAGCTGTGTTCTGTTGGTTTGATGTTTCAGGTTGCAGAGCTGGAGGCTCAGAGCGGGGTTTCTGCCTCCAGCGAGGAGCTCACTCAGACTGTGGCAGAGATGGAGGCTCTCATCAGAGCTAAAGATGAGGTAAAGATTGCTTAATGTAGTAACAGTGCTAACTGACACCAGACTCCATCTTGAGATCATGTCTACGCTGGATGCTTATAGTGTGTTGCTGAGGCCATAGATCGATCCTATTATAATGTCCACACTGGAAGCTGTATTGTCAGTGTCTGTTTAATATAAAAGAATTTATTTACAAACAGAATCATCTACGGGTATTACTCGTACATTTAAATACAGTGGCTCCCTCTGATGTAGCCTCCAGCTTTATATATATATATATATATATATATATATATATATATATATATATATATATATATATGTGTCAAACTAAAATTTAGCAGGATTTTTTCCCCCAAATTTTTGTGGCCAACATTCCTGAATTTTATGTGCCCTTTCTCACAATATTTGCATTTTCGTGTTGATTTGCATCCACTAATAATCATGATGTACTTATGCAATTAGTGTTAGTGACACTACAATTACCTTTTGTGCATAATTACTAAAAGTACTTCTGTGCATAATTACTGAAAGTGTGATCCTGGTCCAAGGCAATGCATAAAACTGTACTCTGAGATACAGAATTGCTTAAACGTTATCAATGAATTAGTATGTAATCAGTGACACTGGTTATATACTAGCCTATACAAATGTTTCAAAATCATTATTTTGAATTTCAGTTTTATACCAGAGAATTTTGAAAATAGAAGTACTTTTACATTTCACTTTGTAAAAAGAGTCGTTTGGTACAGAATATTCTTTATTTACAGCAAAAATGGTTATTACAGGAAATAAGTATTCTACGAGGCAAGAAACCAGATGTAAATGAGCTGGAGAAAGAAAGGGAAGAAGCCTGTCAAAGGATACAGGTAAATTTCTTTAACTTTACTCCTAGTCTGGTAAAATACAGAAGTATTATTATTAGTTTTTTATTAGTATTTTGATGTAGTTCTTTTTTTTTTTGGCCGTTTTTGAATCTTTATTTCAGTTTATTTTAGTACATAGTTAAAATAAAATTAAAATGACACTAGATTTAAAAATCTTTTTTAACATTTTATTTTTATATATATATATATATAATGAATTATTTTATAGTTAACATTTATTTTAAGTAAGGAAAATGCTTTTTTATGGCCTTTTTTCATTAAACTACTGTGTTTATGACCTTTAATTCTATAATACTGCTTCTTTAACGTCATTGTATATTTGTTTCCTCTTGCTTTGTTTTGTTGTTTTTAGCTTTAGCTTTAGCTTTGGTCTTTGTTTTGCCATGTGATTGCCTCCTATTTGTTGTACAGCAGACTTGAGGTCTTGAAAGCCTAAAATAACTAAAAAGGATTTTTTTTCGTGACTTAAGATGACTTTGTCTTGGCGTTAGGATCTGGAAGTGAAGAACTCAGAGTTGGAGAAACGAGTGCGAACAGCAGAGGGTGCTTTAGCTTCGTCCCAGGATGCCCGGAGCAGGACCGAGAGTGCGGTGCAGAAGGTCATCGAAACTTTAGACGTCAAGATCTACGACTTGAGCGACCTGCGACAGAACCTAGCCAAACTCCTGGAGAAATGACCACTGCGGCCAGGCAAAACGCCAAATGTCAAAACCGCAATTATGAGGTAGATGAGATCTCTGGAATCTTCCATTGCTGCACAACTCAACGGTTCCTCGTGGTACCAGGCAGGTAGTAATAACTAGAGAGCTGATAACTAGCATGACAGCAACTGAATTTAGGACCCATTCATTCCACATTTGCTTCCTGAGAGCCGTGGGTGTAACTTACCAGGCCTGTTTGCTTGAAACAGTCACGAGGAAAATTATAAACAGACTAGAACTTCTTTTAGACCTGTTTATTGGTACTAGATATCAGTATAGTTGAAATTGTTGTTAAGATCTGTGATTTGGTTGTGGCTAGTCTTCTAATTAGAATAAGGCTTTGAACAGACGGTTCTGTAGTCGTAAGCTACCGTTCAATGTATGTATCAGTATTATTGTTAGATACATGACTAGAACCGAAGAATGAAAATATCTCACTCTTTATGGACACCAGCATGTCTCTGTTAGGACGTTAAGCGATTTATTAGCTTACAGTTTCTCACAAGTTTGCTTAATGCAGGGCTCTGCAATTGACAACTAGAGAAACAGGGAAATCTAAGCATACAGCACTAACAAACGTGAATGGTTAACTTGATCTTTTTCATGAATTAATTTATTGGTTATTTTAACTGGTCTGGTGCAGTCTAAATATGTAGGTAGTTATAAATCTAATGCAGTTCTGCAAAGTTTCGCAGAGTACTTCAATTGAATTTTCACTTTCAGATTCCATTAGTTTGAAATAGCACTTCTAAATGCAACAACCCTTTAGGAAAAACACTTCAGACTTTTTATAGACCACTATCATTTGCAATACCTCAGCATGCATCTTTATACCAAGCGTTATAGTATATTGTTCTTCCTCTTTTTAAAAACGTGAACTTTCACTTTAACTGTTGCTTTCATTTGACCTTGCTTGGACATTTGCCCTGTAACCTCAAAGACATTTGCACATATGCTATTTTTCTATTGTGTGTCTGTTGTTGCCTGTGGTTTTATATGAATTCCCAATAAAAATATGTGCTTCATGTGTATATGTCCTTTATGTCCTTTAACCTTTCTTTCACAACCCCTTTATGATACTTTATAAACAACAATACTTGGAAAGTTGTTATTTATTAGGTTAAGGTACATCACATGGAGTGCAAATTAATGAAGCAATAAATTGCTGCGCTGATTGCGTTAACCGTGTGTTTTGGTGTAATATTTAATTATGATAATTATGGTGCATTTTGAAGCATGACTTTGAGGGGAAAAAAAAAAAATCCAAAGTAGCCTTTTTTGAATTGTTGTGTTTCACTGTAAAATGGTGCAAAATGGCTGTTAAAATATGATGGAAAATATAAAAATAGTTCTCCTCCACTGAAATATGAGAAATAAGTCCAGTGTTTTAATTATGTTTAGCGAAGTTGATATAATTTCAGTCAGTATGGTTATAATAATAATTTTACTTTGTTTAATAATTTGTGAAAATTGAGGTCTGTTAACTCAAAATTATTGGTCATGTTCAAAATGTTTGAATATCATGGCATTAAAACATTTGTTTGCATTTGCAAACAAATAACTAATATACCTAGTTATACATGATAAACATGCATTGCCTAGTTGTATATTTAAAAGTCATGTGATATTTGTTATACTTTTTGGGAAAACTATAAATGACTCAATAGCGCCATCTACTGAACAGTGAAAGTTCTCTTCTAAATCTAATTACTTCAGTAAACATTAAAATGTCCATAAAATTAATTCCAGTAATAATTGATTATATAACAGTAATAATAAAAAAGCCTACTGTCATAGAGGCAATGTTATCGATTTTAAGGTACACACTGTTGTGTTTAGCCTATTATATAATGAGGTCTGAACAGGGTTTCTATTGACAAAATGAGTTTTATACTGTAGGCTACAAACTGTATTTCTATCCCCTCACCCTAAATCTACCCTGGTAAAAAATAATAATAATAATAATATATTTAAAATACATTTATTTCATACTAAGTATAGTTCAAATCTATTAAAAACTCAAGACTTACCGGTATGAAAATTTTTATTAAACTTTATTGGGAGTAGCCTATTACTTGTGCACAATGCACTTTCTTATTAATAAGCCTCAAATGTCACTTTTGATGAGGATTGTATGATCTTTGAATAATATATCAGTCTTTAAATGCTTAATATTTAAAGTGTACCTAAAGTATACTTGCAATAGTTCCACTTCAGCACAACCAGATATACTAAGTATGTCTTTAATTGGACTTCAGTTTATACTAAAAATACAATTGCAGGGCATTTTATTAAGTACATAAATATGAAAATGTATTTGAAGTATGAAATAAATGGATATCAAATACATTTAAGTGTAGGCCTATTTATTTTCCATTAGGGTATGTACCCCTCCCACAAAACTTTCTGCATTTTTAGATTAAAAAAAAAAAAAAATCTTTACATGCTGTTTCCTCATGGGGAAAATTTATTGGTATTATGTCCCTGTGTAATTTACAAATAAATTAAATCTATTATGTCTGTTGCTAACAAAGTTAAAATGAATGGGAACTGTCGATTGCAGCATTAAATTAAGATCTTGCCCCGTTTTTATTTACTTTTTTGAAGCGTTTTTACTGTGTTGCGCGTTATAACCAATCACACACGATTCTGTTGCGCTTAGGAGTGCAATAGCCAATCAGAGGCGTTCAGATGAGTCATCGCTGAAAAGTATTGAGTGCGCGCTCGCTGACTGAATTTCGGATCCTCATGAGTTCTCTCATCATAAACTCAAAGCGCAGATGCAAATATAATGTAACAGATTCGTTTCACAGTGTAGACAGCTTCAGAGATTATAAACATAGTTCTGTTTTTTTGGGAGCGATAGATCAAAGTTAATGATAATGTTCTTTGCTTCTGTATTCGCCGTGGAAATGAAACGTTACAATGATCAAGTAAGTTCTAATGTTTTTATTAAATTGTAATCACGTTAAATACAAATTCAGTCCCATTAAAAATATTTTATTAGCCTACATGACACCTATATCTGGTTCTTGCCTAAAAAGACGGGTTTATGCCTTGCTATGGGGGGGGGGGGGGGGGGGGGGGGGGGGGGGTCAGCAGGGTGATGTTTTTAGTTAATACGATTTTAGCTATAAAACTAGGTAAGCAAAATAATGCTTATTTTATGTATTTAAAAAACGTAAGCATATATCACAATGTAAAATAGCATGTATTACTCGCCATATTGTATATATTCAAACGATATCAGCGGAATGTTTGACGCGCGCGCGTCTCAGCCTCATTATGACACCACACACGTTACGTTCCTTTTGTTCTTTTTACTTTTAAAAGCCCTGATCGCTTCGAGAACACAGATTAGAAGTTTCAAGCAAATTTAACCGCACATTTGTGCTGTTTACAACCTGCTTTACTTGCTCACGAAACTATGAAGATGCTTCGCTCTAGAATCTCAAATTTACCATTTTTGGATGGAACGGACGACATGTATACGACAACTAACAAGAGGCACTTTAAATTAGCAGACACCACCACCGTCGTGACTAAACGAGATATCATCCTTCAGCCTGTCTCACCAGACTTCCAGCACAGAGACCAGAATTACCTGGGAAAAAAGCACCAGACGGAGACAGCGCTGTCCTTCCCACCGCGTCCACCAGCTGCTGTCACGCAGCCGAAACTAACCCACCTCACGATGCTGAGCACCAACTTTAAACTGCATTCAGACGACAGCTGTGGAGACTTTGAGACCACTCAGTCCGAGTTTAAGCCCCTGCCGATGTGTGCAGCCAAAATCATTCATCCCATCACTGCAGTCATGATAAGCCAGCCTGACGGAAAATATCCTGAACCCACTTACAGGGCTTCCTACGTCAAACATAAAGTGTCCCGGATCCCCAGAGCAAAGCAGCCGGCAAAAACAGGTCAGTACTGTGCACTCACACTGTCTATTGACATTTTGCTTTTTATGAGTTGATATAAGATGCCTTATTTGTATCAATCAGGTGTCGGATCAAGTCTAATCATGGACAGAAGGGACAGATACCGTTCCAGTTATCATGAGCAGTTCCAGTACAGATGGACTCCTCGTCCTCCTCAATCCAAAGAGAAGGTACATTTATATTATTTGGCAGTGTTTTCAATAATATTGCAGTGCAATAACATCTTTTTGCATTTTATTTTAGCAACAAATTCAGTGTTCATCTGTGGCGATGGGAGATCATGAAACGACACTGGACAAACTAACAATGTATTCTACCTCATTCAGACAATCGGATGGCCACAGGTATGATG
Source organism: Acrossocheilus fasciatus (assembly GCA_036784905.1). Taxonomy (NCBI): domain Eukaryota; kingdom Metazoa; phylum Chordata; class Actinopteri; order Cypriniformes; family Cyprinidae; genus Acrossocheilus; species Acrossocheilus fasciatus. Next base: position 12,388,085 of record CM071948.1, read on the forward strand.
GAGCATAAACACAAAACTTGCATTTTTTAATATCGCACCACACCAGAAAGCTTTCCAGTTAGTCATATTGGAGAATCTGATTTTTTTTTTGCATTTGTCAACAGCTCTGCTGAATTAAAAAAATGTCTGCTTCCTAAGATAAATAAAACTCGGCCCATCAACCTTCGGGAAGTTCCTGACAACATATGGACAACAGCCTTATTTGAAGATTTTCATGCATATAAAGGAGGTATGTACATTAATTGTATGCTGTGTACTTTTATAGTCTATATATTATATATTACTCTATTTATATATACTATTATAGTCAACTGAAACTAAAATTAAAACCATTAAAATTTCTTAAAATTTTATTTAGTTTAACTCGACATGCTAAAATAACTAAAACTTAAAAAAATAATAACTCTATAGACTATATATATATATAAAACTTCTAAAAATGACAAAAAACAACAACAACATTACTAAAATTAAAAAATTAAACTGATTCAAAATTTCAATTTCAGTGACACTGATGTGAGGTTGTAATTTCCTTCTGATGCTGTACAGTGGTTTTAAACTATGCATGAGTGAAATACATTTAATATGATTAATTTTTTATTCTGCTTTCTAAAGCTTGAAATCATTAACTATTTAAATCTCTCATTCAATGCAAAGTTGGGCTCTGTTCTCAATAAACAGAAAGTCGGCTTTATCTGTTTACTGGGCTTTTTGTGCATGTTAATGGTCAAAGCCCAGCATGAGCAGCAGATGGTGCCATTTCAATACTCCTGACTTTGAAATCTTCACTTTTAAGTAGACTCAAACATCAACCTGCCTTCAGCTTCTGCTTTATATTCATCACACAATGGGAAAATGAACAAATTATGACGCATTCAATATATGACTTTAATAACTGTGTTTGTTTTTTTCCAGGCCTTATTCACCTAGAGCGCAGATGCCCGACTCTCAGCTCTGTGTTCACAGGAGAGATACTGATGGGCAACAAGGAGAGACCGTCAACCACAAACCAGTGCTTCTTCCCAAAGGTGTGGCCTATTACAACTTATTCTTTATTGAAGATAATGCAATGCATGTCTGTCCTAACTGAGATGTTTGCTTTTTTTTGCAGATAAAGAGCTCACAGTTCCCGGGGCATGTGGATGGAGCTGGTATTGAGACTTTGAGCAATGTTAAATTTGGGAGGCCTGATCTAGATGGAAGGACAACACAGGAGCAGTTCCCATCAAAAGAGTCAGTCTGTCCCAAGCCTCCGATCTACCCGCCTAACCATGTGCTGTGTGAGCAAGGTACTTTGAGCTGTATTTTCACAATGAAAAGTCACCTAAAATGACCTGCCCACATTACTTCACTTTACACCCTTAGGGTGTTAAAAGAGCATATGGGATGCTGTTGATTGAAAGCACTATTTCTGCTTGATCTGACCCTTAAAATTACTTTTGAATATTGTCAGGTTGGTTCAGTCATAATACTTTTTTGTTTACTGGAATAAAATTTAAATGTTACATGTTACATGCAGAGCATTTTTAAGTTGCCTGCAGTGTTTTTTATATCATTGAGATGATAGTTTTGTTAATATTTTGAATTAGACTTCATGTATATTTTCGGATAGTTAAAGTTTTTGTAATTTTGTTATGTTTTTGTCATTTTTATTAGTTTTGTTGTTTTTAAACATGTCTGTATAGTTTTTAATAATTTTATTTCTTGTTTTTGTGTTTGTTACCTGACACAAAAACATTAAATGCAATTCATAAAAATATTAAAATATGTTTGAAAAAATAATATAAAGTTATTTATAAATTTATAAATAATATTATATCCTAAGTAATATATAAAATATGTGCTAAAAATATCATAACTTTTTTTTTAAAAATAAAAAGTATATAATTTTATAGCTCTTTTTTAAAATTTTCTCCATAATATTTAATATCAAATAATTCTCTGATCTTGTTCTTTTTTTTTTTTTCAAGAGCCAGATCGGATGCTTGCAACCATGCAAAAAGATTTTGTCCCCCTGAACCCTAGAAGACAGAAAATGAGCCCTAGCCAGCTTCAGCAGGTAAACTATTTACATTTCACAGCAGATAAACCCTAGCTCCATGGTTTCCCATTTATTCTCCAGTCCTTGAGAAGTAAACATAGACATTGGTCTGTGAGCTGGGCCTTGGCTGGTGGTGCCAAAGTTTGCACGAAGCCATGTGATAAATAGCGGACAAGTAGTTTACTTAAAAGCAATTTTGCCTGGTGCTACCAAATATGTATCAACAATTCTCCCATTTTTAGGGGTTGTGCTGTATAATAGTTGTTCAATGACCAGTTATTTGAGTTTAAGAGCCCATATAAGTTTTAAAACTGATCTTGACCTTACTCTAATCTCTTTCAAGGTTAAAGACAGCTGTATCAGGCCCTGGCACAGCGAACACGACTTCAGGACAACCCACAAAAAAGTGATTGTTCCCAAACCCTACTGCAAGGCATTCCTGGAAAAGCCACTTCTTCAACACATCAGCCATATGCCATTTTGAGTTGAAAAATGTCCAAATCACAAAAAAGCTCTCTACTCTAAACAAATGTCATTTTCTGGCTGAAAGCCTTCTTTAGTGTATTGTTCATGCATAATCAACTCAACTCCAAAATCCAACTCAACTCTAGCATACAGTAATAACAAATAGGAATAATTACTATTTCTTATTATTTTATGATGGATTTGATATTTTTGATAATGTTAAATAACAAATATGCATAGATGGCTTAAAAAGGACACACATTTGTTTAGAGTGCAGACCTTTTTTGTGTTTGACTTTAAAATATTAAAAAAGCATGCATGTTTCAAAGCATTGCATATATGTATGTCCTGGCAAATTCATGTCATGTTGGAAGTCCAGAATTTGGCACACAGCGTCATTACCTCTATAGCCACGAGTGTGAAAAGTTTTTATCAGCATAAAAGAGGCTTTGAGGCGTGTTATGACAACAGAACACGTCCTATTTACAGATCAAAAGTGTGTGTGGGGAAATTCAAGGTTAAATGGCGATCTGGAGCTCACAGTGGTAATGATAAGAAGAAGTGTGTCAGAAGGCACTGATAGGCATATAGACCGATGCATGTGCAAAATATCATAGGACAGTGGCAGAGGTTTTCCAGTTAAACGTGCTGCTGCCTGCCAGTGAAGAGCCTCCATGCAGCTCTGTGTTTGTGCAGCGAAAGTGGCATGATCCTCTGCACAGTATTTAACCAGAGCCTGTGTGTTATCAGATCATCTGTCGAGGTAATGGTGCCACGTCTAACTGGGATCTCGCTTTCACACACTCAAAACAAACACAAGTTGCAACCTTGAACTTCAGCTATTTGATGTGTATGCATACACAAGTTCAGTAGCCTATTTCGTTTTAGTGATATTTAGATTGGTTTTTCCTATGATTTGTCTCATGTTAAATTTTTTTTTTTGCATTTGCAAGTTCACTGAATTAGGAATACTGTCATTATCATGCTGTAAATGTGTATAGTGGGGTCCAAAATTGTGATAATGTTATAATATATATATGTATATATAGCCTATATTCTTTTCTTTTGGATTCCACTTTATCCCGGCACAACAATGAACAATAGAACGTTACATTACATACAACAAGAAAAGGTATCCCAAAGTAACATTAGGCTATTGCTTTCCCATAGCTTCACAAAAAAAAAAAAACGCAAGAAACTGGCCCGTTATACACTTGTCCAAAACATAAGCTCGAAGGCATATTTACACCAGCCAGTGGGCGTGGTTAAGATTTAAAAGGGCGTGATCTGCTTCCTATTGGTGCACAATCGAAAGTGGGCGGTCTCTAAACAACAATTCATTAACTTGTACGCTGTTGTTGTGACTTTATCTTGCAAGCAGTTTGTGGGTTTTAAAAGTGAAATGTGCGTTCGTCTTCTTTTTGACCTTGTTGTAATGTCACCTACGTAACTTAATAACCTTCTAACTATTTAGGTTTAACGTTTTTAATGAGCGCTGTGCTTGCACCTGGTATGGATGAGTTAAAATAGCCTCTTTTCATAAGTGATGGACAAACTGATTATTTATATGACTTAAACTCTGTATTTTGAGGATCACAGTTATGGCTTTCCAAAGCATCAAACTCTTAGCCCTCGAGCTGGACGGTCCGGAGGATGCTGTGTACAGCAGTGGAGAGGTGATCACTGGCGTGGTGATCCTGGAGCTCAACCGGGAACTCAAAGTCCGAGCCCTGGGAGTCCTGGGACGCGGGGTCGCTACAGCCCACTGGCTGGAAAACCGCAGCGTCGGCGTGAACACCGTCTATAACGACTACACATCCAAGATCACTTACTTCAGGAAGAGACGGCACCTTATCCGAGGTGGGTTTGCACGGATTGATCAGCTCATTAGATATTTAAAGCGATGGATCACTCAAAAAATAAGAAACCGTTTGAGTTTATTTACCCATATAGCAATGCATATGTGTGTGTGTGTTTGTGTATAATTTCTGGCCAAAATATGTTTTAAATGTATGCAAAAATATGTAGTTGTAGTTTCATATGCCAAATTATATTTCAAATGAAGTTCTTAGCAATGCATATTACTAATCAAAAATTAAGTTTTTGATATATTTACGGTAATATCTTCATGGAGCATAATGATTTTTGGCATGAAATAAAAATTGATAATTTTGACCCATACAGTGTATTGTTGGCTATTGCTACAAATAGGCTATACCCCAGCGACTTAAGACTGGTTTTGTGGTCCAGGGTCACATATATAAATAATATATGTAAAAATATTCACAGAAATGCATTTTAAAGCATATTAGCAGATATATTTTTGGCATTTTGTTCTTTATTTTGAAATTTATTTAAACCATATATTTGAAATATATTTTTTGTTGTATGGGTCTGTGCATCACAAAAAGAGAAATTATGAAGAATATCCCAATTGGTCTTTTCAATGAACTTGCAGTGAATAGTAACTCACTATATATAGATCATAATAAAAGCCTTGAGGGCAGAATATTCCAAATCCTCTGAATCCGTTTATGTAAAAAACAAAAACCTTTGGTTTGTAAGACTTTTTTTTTTAGTTGTATCAGTCTGAATTGTGAATGCGTCATTCATATCAGTTTTGTATACTTTTCATTCACTAAGCGGACAAAGTTTTTATGTGTTTAGGAATCATCAGTGAGTTAGGGCAGATATCAATATTATCAGTAATGATGTTTATAACATAGTGGTGAGTTTCCTTATTATCTTATCATATGGCTCTTGAAGGCTTATTTAGCTTATGAGGACCATTTTTGCAGTGATATTTATGCCCTTTTCGAGGTTTCACATCTTCAGTCACCATTCATTATGAATACAAAAAATGACGAAGAAGAAAGTCATGCAGGTTTGGAATAACATGAGGGAGAGTAAATCACTACAAAATGGTGAACTGCCCCTTTAAGAGTGGTCATGCAGTAGTTTCACTAATGACTGGCTGCTTCTTCGTGACCTTTGACAGCTGGCATAGGAGTGATAACGCTGAGCAAACGTGTGATCTGGTTAATCATTCATCTGTTTAGGTGAGGTACACATGAGCAACTGCACTTCACAAGCCAAATGCTTCTCACCAAGGCGATAAAAGCTCAGCTATTGTCATTAAAATTAAATAAAGGCACGTTTGGATTGATGTTAATAGGAAGTAGATTTACAGGTTATCAGGTTGTGTTTTACTGCTCTAAAAACATACTATAATGTGATAGTTATAGATGTTATGACCTACTAGTTGATTTCAACACTTTGCAGCAGTAATTGGCGGTTTCTGTAAATGCAGTACAATATGGTGTCCCAATACTGTTTTGTTGTTATGAGATGCGTGTCTGGTAAACTATTATCTAGCATGCAAAGTAGCAGGTTTAAATACATCAAATGTATGTTTCAACCTTAAAATGCAGATTTTGTCCTGTCCTTAGAGGTCTTGATCCTCTCAACAAATATATATATATATATATATATATATATAATGTATGTGTGACCCTGGACTACAAAACCAGTCTTAAGCGTAAATTTTTCGAAATTGAGATTTCTAAGTCATCTGAAAGCTGAATAAATAAGCTTTCCATTGATGTATGGTTTGTTAGGATCGGACAATATTTGGCTGAGATACAACTATGAACATCTGGAATCTGAGGGTGCAAAAAAATCTAAATCTTGAGAAAATCGCCTTTAAAGTTGTCTAAATGAAGTTCTTAGCAATGCATATTACTAATCAAAAAGGACGTTTTGATATATTTACAGTAGTAAATTTACAAAATATCTTCAGGGAACATGATCTTTACTTAATATCCTAATGATTTTTGGCATAAAAGAAAATCTATAATTTTAACCCATACAGTGTATTTTTGGCTATTGCTACAAATATACCCCAGCGACTTAAGACTGGTTTTGCGGTCCAGGGTCTCTCTCTCTCACACACACACATATATACATATATATGTGTGTGTGTGTGTGTGTGTGTGTGTGTGTATATATATATATATATATATATATATATATATATATATATAAAACAAACAAAAAAAACAGAATCCTTTTGGCATGCTGTTGAATTAATATTAATTGTAATATTTTGATTTTGTAATAAATAATTAATTGTAATATTTTTTGTAGTTATCAAATAATTTGTGATTTATTTAGAGTAATGAGAGAAAGATAAGTAAACAATTGTCAAATATGTTTTTCTTTAACTTATAGCATTGACATCCTCCCCCCAAGTTATCAGAACGCAAACAGACTTTTCTTTCTTCAGTGATAAAGAGAAATGAGGACAGATGACAGATCTGCCATCACAGCCAATGTTTTGTCAGATATCACAACTGACAATGAAGAGTACGATTCAGACACTGGCTGATGTCCGTTCATCTTTGTGAAGGCTTGGATTGGACTGGCCAATATTTGGCTATTTTAAAGTTTCAGCCAATTAAAGTTGGTTCTTGTGTCAAAACAGAGCGATACACACAGTTTTGGTGCGTGTTTACATACCGCAGTGTCAGTTTAAGAAATCGCATGGCCAGGCTTTCTTATCATTATCTAAATAAACAGCTTGTGACTTGACAGCACAGACGTGACAGTCCTCACGTTGTAATTCAGCTGTGAGCCACTAGAGGGAGAAGGAAGCACGCTAACAAACGCGCGAGGCGCCACACTGTAGAAGCGAATCCACCGCGAGAGGGCGATGCGTGAACTTTACTGCGCTGCTAACAAAGAAGCAAGTTGTTTTGGTCATAAAAGTCTGAGAAAAGCGCTTTTGCACGTTTATTTGACCACCTTAATACTTTTGGCAGTTCACACTCGTTCTGCAGTGCCGCTGCAAATGTTTGACTGAAACGGCTTTAAGCGTGTGTTTATGTAGCTATCATGCAAAGGAAGTTCGCATTTGCGCATCTTTCAGAAAAGTGACTGAAGGAAAGTAGCACAGAACGATCCCGTTTTTTGTTTTGCTCAACTTCTTCACGGGGAGGTTCCTCTGCTTTGGGCATGCTCAGTCAGCTTGTTTTTGTCTAAGAACCTGTAAGCATCAATCATCCGAGCTCTCCATCCACACCCAGTTAAGATGTTTATGAGCAAGCAGCGACTCGGCCTTACATAATAAAATCAGTAGGACCGCCCACACGAGTTAAATGCCGATCAGGGAACATGCACAGCTTCAGTTTTGTTTTGAACCTGAAGAAAGAGCAGCTTCCTTGCACTTGAATGCACGCTCTCGCTCTTTGTTTGACTTCGCACGTCTGAATTAGACATACTTAAAGGGCTGCGCTTGGGCGAGACCAAAGATGATTTTCGACAAGCTTAAAAAGTTCGATATAGTCTTTGATTCTCCGGAGCTGGACTGTCCTCCGGTGTTCAGCAGCGGAGATGTTGTCTCAGGGAAGGTTGTGCTCGAGCTCTCGGCGGAGACTAAAGTGGAGTCGCTGAAGTTGCATGCAGAAGGCTTCGCTAAAGTCCACTGGACCGAGTCTCGCAGCGCCGGGTCCAGCACGGCTTACACGCAGAACTACAGCGATGAAGTGGAGTACCTAAACCGCAGAGAAGTTCTGCTGCAGGCAGGTCAGTCATTCGCAGCCAGAGTGGGCTGCCTCACTAGAAGATGTTCAAACTTGTTTTCGCCTTTCAGTCAAGCTGATTGAGTCGACCCTTCTAGGAGTTCACCCAAAAATAAAAACAGTATTTGTGTTATTATTCTCCCTCATGTCGATCTAAACCAGACTTGCTTTCTCACGTGACTTTAAAAATAAACACAGCCTGCTGTCTGCGCTTTTCAGTATAATGAAAGTGAAAATCGATTGAAGCTAAGAAAAAGCATCAGCATGCATGCTTTGTGTGTTATTATCTTTCAGTTAATGTTAATCATTCTACAAGTCCATTGATTCAAAAGAGCTGAACTCGATAAGGAATCACTCTCTTTTTTCAGTTCGATTAATTGAACGTATTTGACTCAAATGACTCGCTCATCTGATATCGCTACATTATTTTTGTAAACAGCAGTTTTTAGTTAATAAGGACTCTTTGCATCACTTTTGTGTTTAATTTGTAGCAGCAGTTTGGTTAATGTGTAAATGACTATTGAGGTGAGCAATGTTTAATGGCTGCTGAATGAACTAATTCAGTTAGTATTCAAGAGGGAAGGTTTTGAATGAACTAGATAAAAACATTCCTTAGTGATGTCAGCAGCTGATGTTGTTTTGTGTTATATCATCATGCAGTTCTGACATTACTGCCCTTATTGTTGTGTGTTTATGATTTATTGGTGCAATCATGTTTCTTTACTTTTCTACCCCTCCAGATAACGGTGAGCTGACGGTCCTGTCTGCTGGGAGACATGAGTACCCTTTCAGTTTCCAGCTGCCAGAGGAGTAAGCGCCGCTTGCTTTATTACTCTCATAAAATGTTATCAGTGAGCTTTATTTGGAAAGTTTTGCAAGGATATGAGGGTTAATGTAAGTGTTTTGTCTTTCAGAACTTTAGTGACATCTTTTGAAGGCAAGCACGGCAGCATTCGATACTGGGTGAAGGTTAAGCTGCATCGCCCATGGGCCACCGTCAAGAAGATCAAGAAAGAGTTCACCGTTATCGAGCCCATTGACATCAACACACCAAGTTTGCTGGTAGGAGCTCAGAACGGCTGTCGCTTTGTTATTTTCGGTTTATGGTTTTGTTCACACTAAATCAGAGTTTTTAATCTTTAGGCACCTCAAGCTGGAACCAAAGAGAAGATGGCCCGCATCTGGTACCGCAACTGCGGTCAGGTGTCGATCACCGCAAAGATCGACCGCAAGGGCTACACACCCGGTGAAGTGATTCCAGTCTTCGCTGAATTTGATAACTCCACGTCTCGCTCCGTGATGCCGAAAGCTTACATCACCCAGACGCAGACCTTCATCGCAAGGGGAACCATGAAACAGAAGAGGGCCGTGGTGGCCACGTTGTGCGGGGACATAGTTGGTGCACGCCGTAGAGAAACGTGGCATGGCCGCGCCATCAAAATCCCCCCAGTCGGACCCTCTATCCTGCAGTGTCGCATCATTAAAGTGGAATACATGCTCAGGGTGAGCTTGAGAACTTTGAGCTACTAAACCAATAAAGCTGCTAGAATGAGTTTACTTAACATGACTTTGTATTTTCATAGGTGTGCGTTGATGTTCCTGGGACGTCCAAACTTTCCCTGGAGCTTCCTTTGGTTATGGGCACCATCCCTTTGCATCCGTTTGGCAGTCGCACGTCTAGCGTCAGCAGCCAGTACAGCGTGAACATGGAGTGGCTTCGCATGGCCATCCCTGAGCAGCCTGAGCGTACGTTTCTGCCCAACCCTGGGTTTCGTTCTCTTTCATCAGCCTGAGAGCGACGTCATACCGTGAAATGTGTCACTCACTTTGACTCTCCTTTGTTTTTTAACCACAGCTCCTCCAGATTACAGCTCTGTTGTGTCAGATGAGGAAGCGGTCCAAAACTCCACAGCAGTCCAACCTGAGGAAGATCTCAGCGGCGTGCAGCAGCAATCCCTCATGGCCTGCGTGCAGGAGTTCAGATTACGCCCGCCTCCGTTGTACAGCGAGGTGAGTAGACATGCAAAACCGTAGTTATGTATTAGACAAAGGTTTTGTCAGTGAGGACCAAGATTTTTATGTTTACCGAACCAAAAACGAAACCGTTTGGAAGCCCGGTTCACCGCAGAGTTCAAAAAATAAATATGAATGTTGTATAATATGCATTTATAATGTAATATTGCATAATATGTGTAATATGCGATCCCAAAACCTAGTCTTTTACTTCAGAAGAGGCCCAAAAAGATGTTTACAGAACAAAAAGCGAAAATGTTTGGAAGCCCGTTTCTGCTTCAGAGTAAAAAAAAAAGTTCAAATAAATTTCTAAATATCACTTTTTATCTTATAAGTTTGTCTTATGATGTTCTTTTCAATAATTGCAGGTTATATATCATAATTACAACCTCTTGAATTTGCAACTTTATATCTCTCATTTGTACAATGTGATTTAAAATCACAATTGCGTCATAGATGAAAAACTGAAAATTTGGAAGCTTGTTTCTACCTCAGCGTAAACCTTTTTTTTTTTTTCTTCTTTTTTTTTCAACTCACATTGTCACTTTTTACTTTGCAACTTTATATGTCTTATCACTTTCTTTTCTATAACTGTATATGTATCATAATTGCGATTTGAGACTTTCCCTAACAAGGCTTAAACCTAGTCCCAGAATAAATTGTAATTCTGAGCTGTTTCAGCTGAAAGAAACTTGCACGGACTGATCTTAAGATATATCAGTGCACACCAGTAATGTTTTTTCTGAAGCACGTTTATAAAAATGGCTTAAATGTCCTAATTGAACTATGGCCTAATCCTGGCTTAGTCTAAGCCCTGTCTGTGAAACCAGGCCTGTATCTCCCAATGGTACAATGTGATTTTTAGCATCGCAATTTAGCATCTTTAACTCGAATTTTTATTTTTACTTTTATTTAGAAACAGTCTTCAAACGTTAAATTCTATTATGATTTTACAAAACACAGTTGCACAAAATTGGCATCTTCCCAACTTGGCCTGCACCTACAAAGGTGCTGATGGATTTCCAATGCGCAGCCTTTTACATCATTAACAAATGACCAAAGGACGAGTTTCGTCCTGCTGATAAAGATTTAATTCTTTCCCTGCTCTCCGCAAATCACTAATAAATGAATCTGGTATGTTTGAAAAGTACCAAAATGGGAAATGTTCTGATCAGTTTTTTTTCTCTCTCTCTCTCTCTGTCTTTTCAGGTGGACCCAAACCCTCAGCCCTTAACCATGCGTCCTCGCTGCATGACCTGTTGAACTCTCTGCCAGCTGAGCATCACCTGATGTTTGAAACAAAAGCTGAGATTTAATTCTCCTGGATGCCTCTCTGGGACTGAGATTGGCACTTGTTCCTCGTTCGAGCCGTTCGCATCTGTGCTTCCAGCAGCGGGGCCGAGAGAGGAGGAGATGTCTGGACTAGGCGAGGGCGAGTGCTTTCATCAAACAAAGAGGACATTCAGTACCGGGGCGAACAAAGGTTCTACCCACGTTTGTGTCCCAAAGAGCGATCAGACTCTGGTCTGTGCCTCAAACGATTGTACGTAGAATCAGGGAATTCTGGGCATGATCACTAGAGAATTATGGGTGAGAAGCCATTCAGAGATGCTACCCATAGTGCCTTATTTTGCTGTGAACGAGGGCTGAGTCCCTCTTAACCAGCTGCAGTCTGCCACCTTAGATGTTAGCAGGCGTGTGATGTTGTCCTCTCCCGAAACTGTCATCATGTACGCATCTTTTGGTGTTGGTTTTAGCCAAAGTGATCGGTGTAACGTTCATGTGAACGGATAATTCTATGCAAAAGGGAAAAACTAGAGCTTTAAGGGGGAAATTGCAAATCCTGGAAGTATAAAATCTTTTGTTCCCCCTCTTGGAGTGGATCTTATGTTGGTATAAGTTTCATCTGGCTTGACGGAGGTTGAGTCTGTGACCTGGAAGGTCTTAATGTCTCGCTGAATGTAATCCACGGATATCTTTTGAGCAAAACTGTTGTTTTTCTTCGTCGGTTTTGCCTGTGACTTGAGGTGATGCATGTAATGCAGGGCTCGAGCAGCCCTTGACAGTTAGCTTTACAAAGTAATGGGAGAAATTACAAAGCCATGTGTACCCAAGGTGCCTTTTTTGTTGTTTAGACGAAACGCTGAACGACTACAGGGATTGTCACGTTAAGCTTTCCTAGTGTTGCGACTCCCTGAAGTGTCCTTACACACATTCCAAAAATACCACAGACTTGTTTCATTTCCAGATTATAAGAAAGTGTACCTTCAGGTTTAAACATAATGATTGTTTATGGCACTCATTTTGAATGAATGTATTTTATAGATTTTTGTTGTTGTTGAAATTTGTGACAAGCATATTTTTTGTTAATCACTTTTAAGTAAATAAAAAGGAAAAATGATACATTGAACATGGTGTTTTATTTCATGTGATTTTGGAAAAACAATTATATTCATAATAGCATGTTTAATTATTTATAATATTCATAATGTTAGAGTTATGCGAAGGAAAGGGTTACGCAACATATTTGCTTCAGCTTCTTTTAGAACAACAAATGTTGAGAATACTTTACTTGTAAAGTGCCTCAAGAGCTCCCAACTCGTATACAACTGCATTTATCATAAAATCTTTGTTTTCCATCCATGAGAATGGCAAAAGAGTCCTGGGGGTTGTGCTTTTACTATATATAACATAAGTGGAAGCCTAAGGCACCGAGTGTCCTTTTTCCTCCTGTGCTGTTTTCTGAAATGCTTCCATTCTTATAAAATCAGTTCTAAAGGAAACTCGTTATTCAAATTTGAACCTCATGAGAAAAAGAAAACTTATGTGGGAACAAAGTTAGATAATGTATTATGAATCTTCATTTTTGATATAACAGGTAATCATAACTATCATTAAGAAATATTGCTTAACATGTTAATATAATTATAAGGCCCTATAGATATAATTCATTTGTATCATCAATTTAAAATATCACTCACAAACTTGCACCAGCATAATGTAGGCCTGACTGAACTTGTTTAAGGTCATGTTATAAACTTTAGAGGAATGTAATTTTTTTCATTAGTACACCCCGCAGGGTTTTTATTTTATCACTATACGCTGTAAAAAATCAAAAGTTGAGAGAACTTAAAAGTTTAAGGCAACCAGCTTTTTTTGAGTTTTCTCAACTTCTTGTATTCAGTTTATGCAACAAAAAGTTGAGAAAACTCAAAAATCTCCTACAGAAATGAGTTAATAAATCTGCTGAAGCTGGTTGCCTTAAACTTTTAAGTTTTTTCATCTTTTGATTTTTTTTTTACAGTGTACATGAACAAGTGAAACAGGAACAAAAACTCAGCAGTTGATCACTGTTTGGTGACTGGAGTTCCCATTCTCTTGCAAGTCAAAGCCGCCGTCACAAGTTTATCGTCACGCATCGTTAAGAAACTTTCTCATGTTTTCATGCTTTAGATTGATGATACTGACGGCTCTATTTTAGACACAAATATACTCATATGCAGCGGTTTAGCCTGGAATGACAGAAGAAAGAACAGTGTTTGCTGAAGGGCAATTGTCTATAAACAGCAGTGTGGAACTGTGTTCTTTGCCATTAACACACCTTTTCTATTGGAAGACGTGAGGAGTTTTTATTATTTAAACATGACACAATATCAGGAACATGGATCGTGGAACCATAACACATGGTGAAAACCTGCACAATAAACAGAGGCACATTACAAAGGTTCTTTAGTTTTACTTTTATGACAATTTAAAGACCTTTAAGCTCATGGCTAACAAAAGCACATGAGACTGCAGATCTGCATGGCCTATTTTACAACAGACAGTGTATCAGCGCACCTGACTGTGTTTGTTTAGTGTTTCATGCACTGCTGCTGATTCACCTGCTAATTTAACCTCTCTTTGTTTTTTGTTTTCTCTTCAGGAAACGCCTTTAAAATGGGTCAAACAAGAAGATATTCAGTGACAGAAATATAGGCGCGACCTGTTTTTTTTTTTTTTTTTTTTTTGTAAATCAGAACTTTAGATTTGACGGAGGTAGGTAAGGTATTAAATATTGATAAAGATTATGAAGACATTTGGAAAAGCATGTACAAATGAATCACAATAGGCACGTGCAGTGCGCGGCCGTTCTCACAGAACGCGAATTCAGCTTTTGATAAGCTGTTTTAAAAATGGAACGTCTGAAAAATGCGATTCGAATGGCGGTGTAACGGTCGAATACAGAATGTCTGACAAGTTTAAAAACAATTACAAGCATCGAAGTGGAACACAAACTGTAAGTTAATAGCTTGTTTAAGTTGACTGTATCGGTTAAGCTGATGTGCAGTCTTGAGGAGAAAATAGTTACATGTAACGGCGTTATTACAAAATAAATAGCCTAAATGTAACTGTAATCATTAAAAATGTGTAATTCAATTATGAAAATGGTTTATGATTACAAAGGGGCCTACATCTGAATATTTTATGTAAAAAGATAGGATATGCTGAATAATAATAATTCGTTGCTTTCCCGGTTTTTGATGCCATTTAAAGGCCTTTTAGTAAAGCAATGCTATTCTGATGCTTTTGATTGGTTCTCTTGTTTAAATGTGCAGTGCACCATGTCAATTACATCAATCCACGTTGCTTTAGTACAAGCTTTAAGCTATACGCTGTCTGAGAGTTTCCACCATGGCAAGAGATAAAAATGCATTTCAGTGTTGGAAATTTAAAAACACAGAACAATCAGAATTGACTGTGCTTTAAAATGAATGAGTTTAGTGTTGAGTTCTATTGTAAGGTTAACCCTGCCTGGTTTAAATGTTTGAAAGTGATTAACAGTTGAAAACAGTCGTTGGAAAAGTAATCAAAAAGTAATCAATCAGTTACATTACTTTAATGAAGTAACTGAAATAGGTTTAAATAAACTTGTAATCTGTAACCTATTATATTTCCAAAGTAACCTTCCCAACACTGCTGATGTGTGACTGGATTAGTAATTTGATAAAAAATATGTACAGAAAAAAACTAATCAAGATCAGAGACTCAGATTAGTATTAAAGCAAAAAGAGTAGGCCAATCTCCTGAAATACTAGATCTGGAAACCGTATGTTAGGAATAAAAGTACAGTCCAGTTTAACAGGTGTAACGACACTCAATTACTCTAGCAATGGCAAGATTTCTGCCTGAAAGCTGCCTGATAGATAAAACGCTAAGGTATATTTACTAGTATATTTGATATATTGAATTATGTCTTTCTTTGGCATATTATGAATTATCTCCTAAATGGCAAATATGCCTAATAGAGAGCAAAAGAAAACATTGGAAATGAAAAAGGAGTCACTGCATTACATTGAACAAACAAAGCAGCAGTGATATTTGCGTCTATCTGTCCTTAGAGAGGCTTCCTTACATGGAAACATGACGTTCAAGGCTGTGCATCTGGGTGTGAGACGCTTGTTGACTTCACACGGACAGATCAGTTTGCTATTAAGCCCAGGGACTTCATGTAAACCAAGGAAACTTTAGCGGCAGATCAAGAAGCTACTCTTACAGCGAAGGAATCTCCAAAAATATCCCGTCATTCACGTAGATGAAGAAAAAACAACACATTTCTTGACCTTGTTTATGCCTGTGTATGACTTAAAATGCACTTGTTTTGGTTTGCACTTTATCTTGAACACATTTGGAGGTTCTGGGAGCATCCGAAGGCTGAGTTGTTATTGCATTTCCAGCTGCCTGTTTGCTTTGTTCTCGTTGGACAGCACTGAGCTTTGTCCGTTTCCCGAAAATTATGCTGAATCAAAGCATTAACTCATTGCCAAATAAATTAAGTCAGATTTTTCCCACTGATGTGGTACTAGGAGGCGATTAGTCGTGAGCCAAAACATTTGTGTTATCATTATCAATGCAAATTTGCTGTTCGTTAGGGATAAAAACAATGTTAAGTGCACTATTTGCATGCAACATTCTGCACTTGGATTTTGGCACAAATGTGAATGAAGAAAAGGGGCAAAGGTCAGGAATTTAGAAAAGTGTTGTTGATATATTCCTGCATGCACGTGACATAACAAATGTTAAATGCGTCAAAAGCACATACATGTTACTTCCCCCATCAGGCTGCGCTGCACGTGGCGACGTGTTCCACCTCTGCTTCTGGCTCGTGTCCAGGTCTCAGACAGAGCTGTGAAGCTATGGTAAATATTGTGAGGAATGTATGGAGGGGCTGAGAAGGAATGTATTTACTTTGGGTAAAAAGAAAATTTCATACATATCTTTCTCTAGTGAATTGAAAGAGCATAAACAAAATATGTGTTTGCCATTTTTGCAGTGCAATTGCACAATTGCCCTACTAGAAGAACAGGACGTTCTCCAAGATTCTTTCTC
The DNA here is from genome assembly GCA_036784905.1 of Acrossocheilus fasciatus. Taxonomy (NCBI): domain Eukaryota; kingdom Metazoa; phylum Chordata; class Actinopteri; order Cypriniformes; family Cyprinidae; genus Acrossocheilus; species Acrossocheilus fasciatus. The sequence continues at coordinate 12,404,552 of CM071948.1, forward strand.
CCTCTATTTTGCTCACAAAAGTCACGGTCAACCTTCTGCAAAACCACAGTCCTCTAAGAAACAACCACTGTTTCCCTTCAGTAAAACATTATAGGCAGTATTCCAGCGTACTCCAAGTTTGGTTCACATCATGTGGTCCGAAACTACTTTCTTTTCTTCTGTGAAACACAAAAAGAAACATTGAGCAGAAGGCCTAAGCTGCTCCTTTCCATACAGTGAACGTGAGCGGACCCTTTTGACAGATTGTGATGGTGCATTTCCGCAGTTTTAAATTGTGAATCTTAAAATATATAAACTTTAAGATTCATGATATATACATATATTCTTTTTTATTTGTGACCCTGGACCACAAAACCAGTCGTAAGGGTCAATTTTTTGAAATTGAGATTTATACATCATCTGAAAGCTGAATAAATAAGCTTTCCATTGATGTATGGTTTGGACAATAGTTGACTGAGATACAACTTTTATGAAATCTGAAATCTTAGGGTGCAAAAAATCTAAATACTGAGAAAAGCGCCTTTAAAGTTGTGCAAATGAAGTTCTTAGCAATGCATATTACTAATCAAAAATTTAAGTTTTAATATATTTACTGTAGGAAATTTACAAAATATCTTCATGGAACGTGATCTTTACTTAATATCCTAATGATTTTTGGCATAAAAGAAAAATTCATAATTTTGACCCATACAATGTACTATAGGCTATTGCTACAAATATACCCGTGATACTTATGACTGGTTTTGTGGTCCAGGGTTACATTTAATGTACATTTATACAATTTTTTTTTTTTTTTTACCTTGGCATTAAATTTCAGAAAAATAGTTAACACTGCTGTTTGGGAGCTTTTAATACTGCAAATTGACATCTTTCTCTCTTTTGACCGATCTCTCACTAGTTTTCAACTTCCTTTAGATAGTCATAGAAAAACGATCTATTGGAGTAAATGGGAACCATGGAAATGTGTAAATGATCACAGAACTATTGTATGAAATATGTTTGCACTTGGCTCTCATGCTTTAGAAAAGTGTCTTTAGGGTGTAACTGTGACCAATTACACTCTATAATACACATTCTTAAATGGATAGTTCACTCAAAAATGCAAATTCTGTCATTTACTGACACTTCACATGTAGGTGAAGTATTTGGGTAAACTATGCCTTTAAGAGCACAAGTTGTTTGCCATAAGGATATGCCGTTCCACCTTTGGCCATTAGGAGGAGTTGCCATTTCCACACATGGTAAAAAAGGGTGAAAGGGTGTTGTGGGAAACGAACAGAAAACACCTTCAGTTAAAAACAGGAGCTTCTTCTGAGCTTTCACGTGGTCATTTTGTTTCCAAAATGCTGAACTGTGAAGTATGGAATGAGTCATGTGCACACTGACATCAGTAAGACTTGTTTCTGGTCAGCTCTTCCCTATTTCAACTTTCCAAACAGTCATCATTATCCGCAAAGCCCCATTCAAAACAATGACACTGTGAGAAAAGAGAACAATTTGGGTCATAAGTGGTAGGATGTGATGCACACCAAACCAAAAGGCGTACTCCCACTCGGCAGAAGCATGATAAGAGCGCTGCTAAATAAACAGGGAGGTTTGGGAATAATGAGGTTTTCTTTTCATAGTTCTCTCAGGAGACAAGCAGAGCTCCCTGCCTTACTGACGTCACACTTTATGTACAAGTAAACAAGCAGTACCGAGGGGAACAACCAGACGTAAACACTCATGTGGTGACTGTCAATAAGATTTAAAGTGTTGACAAGACTGCAGATTTGATAAGGAAGGAAGACACGGAAACTGGAGTTATGATGGTCAGGACTGTAAGATTTAAGGACTGAAAGAAAGAAAACAGACAGAGAATGTATGTCAGTGTATATTCTGGAAGCGACTGTAAACTCTGTGACCTTTCAGCTATCAAATAACTCCCTGGCACTGATGACTTTGCCTGACAGTCAGTTAATGAGCAGCACACTGATTCAGCCTTCACTCAATACAACATTTGTTGTGTATTCTGTTTTAAAGTACTTACTGTTCAGAACGGCTGCAGTGGATGACGAAATTACTAGAAGGCTGCGTAAAACTCTATTGAACCTGACATTGAAGGGATTAGGATATCAGGATGACATGTTCACTGTGTCTGTTCTTCTAAGCTAACGATGGACGTGTCCTGTAAAGCCTCACGTAGCTCCTGATACTGGATATGGCTCTTTATTCTCTTACAAACCGTTTAGTTTGTCTATAGTTTTCAACATAGTATATAATTCTGGCATTTCCCCCCGACAACATGCTGGTGGAACAAAATGGCCAACTCCTTAAAGTTTGTCAAAGCTAATAGCATTTTGTCCACACAATAAAATAATATTTTCATTTGTTTATAATTTCACCCCCCCCCCCCCCCCCCAAAAAAACTGATTAGAAATGACACAAAAAATTTTTGTTTTCACTTTAATGGGCATTCGTAATTCCTGTAAATATTTATATTTTTTTAGTTCAATAAAAATGGAAATGGTTTAAGCTTATTAAAAAAAAAATTGATTATTTATATTTTTAGATTTATAGTCTGGGTTTGGGACAAGGGTAAAATAGTCAAATCTGTACATAAAAGTACGGATTCCCACAATTTATTAATTATCTTCATTTCATTAATTTACTTCATTTTGATTTAGCTAAATCATGAACAGCAAGTTAGTACAATGTGGCCATGATTTAACTAAAACAAGTTATTGAATTAATAAATTGTGGCAAAAACGTGTCTTTTTTTCTTGCACATCATGTGCAGGTCTTTGTATAAAAGGCAGGAAGTTTTCAGTTTCAGTGTGACCTTCATAAAAAATTGCCTGCTTTTAAATTAAAAAATTAAAACATAAGCCTGTTTTTTTTAGCATTGAGTTTTGAGCACTGAAAACACACTTGCTCTCTTTTCATAGTGCTTTGTAAACAAGTTATCACCTCTGTCCTGGCCGTACAATGAGATTTTACAGACCTCTGTTTGGCTGTCTATGTAGGTCAAATAGCAAGCCTGCATCTTTAACTACCAGAGAGCGTTTGACTGTTGAAAGCTGCTAACCAAAACAAGACTACACCTCCTTCACTTACAGCCAGCCCTGAACAAACTAATGTTACACAAAGTGTGGGCAGGGCAGCCGAAGAGGATGGTCACAAAATAATAAAGAACATCTCTTCCTACGGCTGAAGACGTGATTTCTGTCAGGTCCTGCTCTGAGTGAGGTCTCAAATTACCCTGTGTAGAGTAAGGTTTTTGTTGTTTATGAATATGACTCCAGTTGAACTCATGTTAACACTGGCTTAGTAATTGTTCAGCTATACATTAAGATCAATAAAATACTGAGTTCTGTACCGTTACTGCACATCAAAAGTTGCCAAATTTGTTTTAATATAGAATTTTACAAGAAACATCTGAGACATCACTGAGAACTAGAGTAATGATGTGATTTTGAAGAACTAGCAAACTATAGCTGATCCTTCTCACAGCAAACCGACGTTTCCATGAACGGCCTGTTAGTCCCGTGGCCTGAGTAACAGAGGTTTGAAAACACAGCCTTGGTGTGGATTTCCTGCTGCCATCCAATGTGACATTCAGAAATCCAGTACCTCCAGTATCCAGTACATTGGTCTCAACGGTTTTGTTCATTTTCTGCCTGTGAGACATGAATCTTTGTCACCTGTGAAGGAAATTATCATGTTTTTGAGATGAAGGAATGTTTTGATGGTCTCCTTACCTTGTAAGAGGGTCTCATCTTACAAAAAAACAAGGGCTATGTTCTGTTCGTGCGGATGATAGCAGAAGCTGTGGGGCCGATCTAAAGGTAAATGCACAAGAAGTTCCTATCCTGACTAAAAACATACAGTCCAACAAAACAACTGTAGTTTTGCATTTCAAATTCTTAATCTTGCTCCCAAACATCCCTTCGATCTCACACGAACCTGGGGTTTTCCCCATTTAGCAAATCAAAAGGAATCTGATTACCCCACTGTTGCATCATTTGGTGACACACCTCATAATCTCTGGAGTTTCCCATTAACTTAATTTGCAGTTGGTATCTTGTTGCCTCCAGTTAAACTGCACCTATTTGTCATATTTGATGCAAGACGACAAATGACAATCGAACCCAGTTTAATCAGTGATGTCACACTGAATGAAACGCGACACAACGAATCCCCGGCAGTAAACTGTTGTCTCTTTCTATTTATGACCAGTGTTGGGCACGTTACTTAAAAAAATAGTAACTGAGTTAGTAATTGAGTTACATCATTATAAAAGTAACTAATTACCAGGGAAAGTAACTATTGCGTTACTTTTTACAAAATGTTCAAATGTCAAATAACCTTGGATTCCCCCAATATTAAATATGTTAAATTAATTAAATGGACACTAAAAAGAATAAATTATAATTATAAAACATTGTACATTAATCTACACTATGTATCTATTGACACTTAGTATCAGTCAGTCAAGCATTATAATATAATATTATGATAATTTTATATTATATGATGATAGAACTTTAGTAATGAGAATAACCAAGTATGAATGCATATTTGTCATCAATATAAAATGCACTAAGTATTAATGAGCTGCTGGGTTCATGAATATTAATCACGTCTGAGTTCGCTCGAATTGATTTGCTGAAATCAAAACAGGGACGGTAATAGGTGAGCGCCAGCCAATGAGATTGTCTTTTGCGCATTAGTTCCGCCCACTACCAGAGAAACCAGCAGTTCTTAAAAGCTGAAGAATTCCAAAGGAACTCCGTTATTTTGACAGGAAAATACAACACAGAATATCGTTTACATGTAGCACGTCAATTCTGCATTTTATAAAAGACTCTCTCGCTCTGTATCTTTCTTTGCGTGCGTGTATGTGAGAGAAAGCGACGGCGAGTCACACTAGAGTTTACGGTACGTCAAATACAGCTACACTGCGCATCCATTCAGACGAACTGAAAAATTAAATTCTAATAATATAATATAGTAACGCCACATTTTATTGTCAGTAACGGTAACGGCGTTGTAACGGGGAAACAGTAATTCGTTTGATTACTCGTTACTGAAAAAAATAACGCCGTTAGTAACGCCGTTTATTTATAACGCCGTTATTCCCATCACTGTTTATGACATACTCACACAAAGGTCAAAGGATTTGCATCGGTCGCTTTGTTGCGTCCAGTGTAGACAGCCTTTGGACGTTGCGGCACGGCATGATGCGACAACGGTGTCAGTGTCTGTTTCGTGCACACGATAAACAACAAGAGGTAAATGTGTGGACGTTAGTGCTGGATGAACATTTTTTTTAGCTCTTTGATATGTCGTGACAGATCGTAGCGCCTCCGTTCAGCTCATGAACTGATCATCTCTTCATCCTTACTACTAGTCACAGCATGAAATAAACATGAATGAACATCAGAAGGTATGCTGAAAGAAACAGAACAGCTTACTGAAAATGTATACAGTAATGTAATCGCTCAATCAGTGTTTAGATGCAGTGTTTTTTTGTAAAGTATAAACCATTGCTTCCTGCAAAAGTTCTACACAGCTTCATGGGTCCGTGCCTGATTTAACACTTCCCTGGCTGGAGGTTTTCCATTTAAAATGTTTAAAATATTAGCATTTTACTCACATAAACCTATCCTTTCACTAGTCTATGACGTTCTTTCCAGTGTTGTTTTTGGACCCCATTTAATTCATTCTATGGACAAAAACTTAAACAACATTTTTCAAAATGTCTTGATGTCTTGTTGATTGATGAGTTGTCTATCTCTATTTTTTAGTGCTGGTTCACCACAACTGACCAATAATTTTTGCCACCTGCATAGAGAAGAGACAACTAGCGGTCAGTCCTGCAGAGTTATCTTTGGCTTAATAACCAGACCGACCTGACAGGCTGGTTTAGAGAAGCAGGTGGAGAGAGGTCACTGGTGCCAAACTACGGGGGGAAAAAAAGCATGGAGTCGGTGCCAAACAAAAGAAAGCCAAGAATCCGAGTGGTATAAAAGCCCTATTGTGCCATACTTTACAAACCTAAGCACCAGGAGCAGGGAAAAGAGGGTCGAATCTTATGGTAAAGCATAATCTCAGAGATTTCTACCAAATTCTAGCTGCTACCAAAAGTGTTGCAGCCATGCTGTTGTTTGTTTGTGCGCTGGTGTTCAGTGACTTAACATTTGGCTGACTAACAGCAGTAGAGGCTCGTGAGGTCGTTCTGCTGTGGGTTAGTGTATTCTCACAGCTGATGACTTCTGGGGTAATAACCCAAGCAGGGCCAAACTCATGGGAATTATGGGTCACCTTAAACGCAAAACAAGGGGAGAAGCCAAGAGGGCAGGAAAGGGCACAGCTGGCCTAGCACACAAAGAGTACTGTGTGACATGAGACATCCGGAATAACGCTGTGTGGTTGTTCAGGAAACCAGCTTGGTTCAACATATGGTGCAGCGGCTCCTCCCTCGCTCTTTCTGATTGGCTCTCCTGTCTCCGGGCATGTTTCTGCAGAGAACAAAACAGCATTTAGCCAATCAGACGAAGGCATGAATTTCCCTTTTGTTGCAAGCAAATCTAAAATTCAACATGAGTGACATCACTGGCCCTTTAAATGAAACCACAAACATTTAAAGGCAAGCATGTGGTTGACAGGCCGCTTTTGCAGACAGGTACCACACACTATCTCAGTGGAACATGACTTGATCTTAGTTTTGTTTTTTCCAAAACATAATTTACATTATTTTTTCCGTGCAAAGACAAAATGCATTGTTAGAGCAACATGCATGCATGATTTACTGATTCACCAGGTTACTTCCCTCACTTTGTCCATTTGGACAACCCTCTTTGAATCTAGGTCCTTTGTAAACCAATGAGTCCAATTTTTCTTCCCACGGTAAAAGTCTTTAAAATAAGACAAGTACTTGAGAAAAGCAACAATGCATAAGCTATTAAGAATATTTGTATCTTAAAAATTAGTTTATACTTAAAACAAGTTTCAAAAAGTCCAGTGCTGTACAAGAAAATGTAATTGCATTGAATATGCATTCTCTATTATATTTTAAAGAATGCTGGTAACCAAACACTTTTGGTGACCTTTGGCTTCCATTGTAAATTTAAAAAGTATGTTCTAAATAGTATAAATGTTTTTTTTTTTTTTAGTTTTTGAAGTGTTAGTTTGCAGAGAAAAGCACAGACAAAATAATGCACTTTGTCTGAGAATTTCCGACCAGCAACAGTGGCTCAACCAATGGCGTGAGTTTGGGGCGGGGCTAATTGTTTGTTTGGCTAGTGCATGGAGGAGTGTTTGGGAAAGTTGTTTGGAAACAATCATGGACCCTTTTCACAAGACTGTGATCAGCATCATAAATCCTCAAAAAAATTAAGTTTTTGTACATTTATAAAACTAGACTTTGTATTATATCACCTTTGCATCAAATTACAAAAAACAAAAACAAACTAACGCTAAAGCGAGGGTGTCTCTAATGCAGAGTCTAAATTTGACATAGTTCTCTTCTGACTGCTGTTGTCAGCCTTTTTCAAGTTTTTTTTCCTTTTTATGAAAGTCATGAAAACACTATTTTGCTATTAATAAATATATCTGTGGTAGTCTCCATGCATTCACTGCTCTTCAAGTTAACCCAACTATGACGGCTTCCGCTGATGAGAAACCCGGAATTATAAAAAATTCCATTGTTTTTGCAATTATGTTCGATGATGCTGGCAGAGCAGAAACAACACATACACAACACAGTCACCATATTAAGACTAATCTTAATCAAACTAGTTTAACCAAATGGTAATCAGTCTTACTTTTCAGATTCAAATTAGAGCAATCTATGTTTTTTAATGTGACTGACTTCAAAAAGTTATGAACAGAGTTGCAGAAAAAAAATGAGATAACTAACTTTTAAGACTAGTCTCAGCAGTTTCTGCAACCAGCCACAGGTTTAACTGACGAATTGTGTTGCTTTATTATAGTAAAGCTTTGATTGATAAGTCATAAATGTTGGTAATGCTTGATCTGTTTATTCTTTTTGCCCTTTTTGTTTGCTTCACTCTGGGTAGAAACCAAAAATACAATACAATACAATACAATTTTATTTATATAGCACAGTTTAAAAACAACCGAAGTTGACCAAAGTGCTTTACAACACTATACAGACTATAAGCAGAATTTAAATACAGCTATAAAACTCAGATATTCACAGAAAAATACACAGGCTATAACAGTGTGTGGCACTCCAAACACAAGGACAAAGACAATTTATCATGGAATATCAAACGCCAAAGAAAAAAAATAGGTCTTTAATGTGGATTTAAAAACCGACAAGGTTGGAGCAGTTCTGATATGAGAGGGGAGACTATTCCAAAGTTTTGGGCCGACAACAGAAAAGGCACGGTCACCTCTCGTTTTTAGTCTTGTCCTAGGGACATGCAATAGATCAGAATTAGTGGATCTGAGGGATCTCGACAAAGTATGAGGCTGTAACAACTCAGTTAAGTACGGTGGGGCCAGATTGTGAAGAGTTTTAAAGACGAACAATAGAACTTTAAAATCAATTCTGTACTTTACAGGAAGCCAATGAAGTGAAATTAAAACCGGTGTAATACTATCGTATTTGTGCTTTCCAGTAAGAAGCCGCGCTGCTGCGTTCTGGACTAACTGCAGACGAGAGACACAGGACTGAGAAACACCGATGTACAGAGAATTACAGTAGTCAAGCCTAGATGTAACAAATGCGTGCATTATGATTTCAAACATCCGTGATGATAGAAACGATTTTACTTTGGAGAGAAGCCTGATATGATAAAAGCAGGACTTAATAACAGAACTTATCTGCTTATCAAATTTGAGGTTATTGTCAAACCAAACACCCAAGTTTCTGACACAAGTAGTACTGTAAGGTGACAGAAAAGTGGTCCAGGGTCACATATTATAAAAAATAAAAAAAAAACTAATAAAATCAAGTGTTTGCAAGCTTTATATGATATGTAAACTTCTTTAAAAGCATATAATGTATGAGTGTGTGTGTGTTTTTAAAGAAGTCTCTTACGCTAATCAAGGCTGCATTTATTTGATCAAAAATACAGAAAAAACATATTGTAAAATATTATTTCGATTTATAATACTGCTTTTCTATTTTGATATACTTTAAAATATAATTTATTTCTGTGATGAAAGACTGAATTTTCATCAGCCATTACCCATTACTCCAGACTTTAGTATCACATGATCCTTCAGAAATCATTTATGTTGATTTATTATCAGTGTTGGAAACCGTTGTGCTGTTTAATATATATATATATATATATATTGTTTTTTGATGACTAAAAAGTTAAAAAGAACAGCAAAAATCATCCCATTTAAAAAAAAATTCAAGATATATTCTCTGAAAGATATTCTCTTGCACAATATTGATTCTCAAGTAATTTTTAATTTTTTTAAGAATGTTGAGAAAATTTTATGGAAAAGCAAGACAAAAATGAAAGAAACCCACACATTCATTGCCACAACTCATAATTTATGGCCACGTTTTATTAATTCATTGCCTTGTTTTAGTTCAATCAAGATCACTATTTACCAAAAACGAACAGATTCGTACAATGTGGCCATGATTTAAATAATACATTTATTTAAAACGAGTGGATGAATGAATCCCCCCCCCCTACTCTTACTAATGGTGAAGTACAACTTTAAATTTCTTTAAAATAGAGTTAACAGAGTTCACTCTTTCAGCATTTATCCCAAAATGCACATAAAAATACGTGTATGGAAACATTGTTCACATTGCTACATTGTGCCGCTGTGCATTCGTTTAAACTTTTGCACGTCCAATGGTCGCTGTCCCTTGCACGAAATCACCAGCTCAAATTGAAAACGAATGCTTCCGGATGTTTTGCAAATGGCAATTGAACATGCTGTTCTTCTGTCCCTCATAGCCTCATTTCCATTCACATCAAATTAATTATACCACTAAGCCATATTGGAAAGTGAAGAATGACATTGGAACATTAGTATTATGTTTGTCCTTTAAAAACTGGTTCACAATGCCTCAGCAAACACCAACAAGGTTGACACACACAGATCCAACAAAACCCATCAACTGTTGAAATGTGATGTTTGTTGAGCCTAGCACCGATAAACGTCTGACTGGGTTAAAGGTGAGACGGGAACAAAGCTACCCCAAGGGCACTATATCCATCTGATGTCTGTGGATGACACTATTTTTGGAGCTATTAGCTCTGGCAGAGGCTGTCCTGGTGTAAGCAGGGGGTGTGGGGTAAAGTCACTTACCAGAATAGAAAAGATGTTTGTTCTGGATTTTAAGTAAACAAGATGAGCACAGTCACTCGGATGCCAGCGTATTCCCGAATCGTCAGCCTCGTCTGTCGATGACAGTTCATGCCAGTGGTTTTATTCTCTCAAATGTGTTTAGAATTACCACGGCTTGTTCAAAACAGCGCAAAAACAGCATTTCGAGTGTTGCCCGCTCGCTATTCTTTTCCAGGAAAACATCCTAGTTACTCTAGCACGGAACCTGATTGAAAGCAGGTGTGACATCGGATTCCAGCTGAGTAGAAACACTGAGGCACATGGGTGAGGCGAGACTGAAGATTGTAAACAGTTAAAAGTTAATTTTCATATTTTCTTGTTTTCCACGCATGCAGGCCATTTCTGGGAATCAGCAAAGCGCAACGAAGGCATGACTGTATTAGAATTTCAAGCTTTGTGAACAATCTGCCATTAATACAGAGGCTGAATGCGCTCTGGAGTTATTGGCACTTCAAACAGGCAAAACACTGACTGGTGATGCCACTAACTTAAAGGAATAATTCACCCCAAAAAATGAAAATTCTCTCCCTCGAGTTGTTCCAAATCTGTAGAGGCTACTTTCTTCTTTTGAACACAAACTATATTTTTAAAGACAGTTTCCAAACAGTTTCTGTTCCCCATACTATGGAAGTAAACCAGTATTCTTCAAACATTACTTAACTTTTATGTTGAGCAGAAGAAAGAAACTCACACAGGTTTGTTTAATGATGGCATAATTGACGTTTTTGGGTGATTTATCTGTTTAGCTACGATTTCCGGCAGCAATTCAAGTAGAAGCGTAGATTTTTTTAGTTAATTCTTTATTTTCTAGTTTGCTAACAAGTCTGTATCATTTACTCATTCTCAAGTTGTTCCAAACCTGTGTGAGTTTCTTTCTTCTGTTGAACATAAAAGAAGATATTTTAAAGAATTAAAGAGTTTCTGGTCCCCATCGGCGTCCATATATTTGTTCCATACTATGGAAGTCAAACTGGTTTTTCAAGTCAAATGTAGAAAGTGTTTCTGTTTTGTTGTATTTAAAAAAATGCGAATGAAATTTAATATGGTTTACATATTCAGGTCATATTCAAGTCGTACAAGTGTTAGACATTTGTAGGTTAGTAGCTTTTGTTTTTGTTTTCTATACACTCTCAGAAATAAAGGTACAAAAGCTGTCACTGGGGCGGTACATGTTTGTACCTAAAGGATCCATTTTGGTACTTTAAAGGTACATATTAGTACTTAAAGTGTACATATTTGAACCTAATAGGCACAAAAGTGTACCTTTTGACAAGGTACCGCCCCAGCGTTTGTACCTTTATTTCTGAGAGTGTATAATTGTTTTTTATTAATTTTCATTTCAGTTTGAGTTATTTTAATACAGTAAATAATTTTATTTAAGTTAACATTTATTTCAAGTATTGTAAATTTAGTTTCAGTGTTAGTTTTAGTGAACTAATATAACCCTATGTTAATATCTTTAAAAAGATATTACCCCCTTAAATTGCTTCAGTGTAGTTAGCAGTGTATTTTTTTTTACTTTTTTTTTAGAGTAACTTAAATTAAGAGTATTTCACAACTTAGAAGCAGCAGAAAACTGGAAGTGGTGTAAGAGAAAAAGAGTGCGAATGAGACTGACAGAGCAGGGCAGGAAGTGCCAGCATGTGTCTGTGAGTCTGGAGCGGTCAGAGGGGTTCGGGTGCGAGGTTACAGGGATCTCTGTCGTACTGGCTTACTCTGGTTCGCTCCGCATTTGCTTGGCTGTGCTCCAGGGTGAGGGGCTCGTGGCAGAGATGGAGACGACGGTTCATCTCACACCTTGTTTGTCCTTTCGTGGAACAGTCTTGGAAGGGGACAACTTGGCCTGCTCCATATTGTGCTCAGTCTGGGTCCCCAAGTGCTTGCTTTCCATTCTGGACGTCACGGCAGATTTAGAAATTCATAATATATCCTTAAGGTATTTTTAAAGGGCGAGCAACATCAGTGTACTGTAATTATACTTAATTTACTCTGTCAAAGATTGACATGGAAAAGTAAAAAATAACCTTATGTAATACGAACATAATACATACCTGTGTAATGACATGCACAAAAACATGCATAAGGCTTTATATAAGGGTTTCATCCAATTGAATAAAATAAATAAAATAAAATTTACAATAAAATATATTTAATATACAAACATATTTTTCTTAAATATATACATGCATGTGTGTGTATTTATATATAGCTACATAATAAATATACACAGACAGTACACATACATATATCATGTAAACGGAAACTTTTATTTTGGATGCGATTAATTGTTTAACCGCGCTAATATATATTTACTATCATTATGCCGTTTTAAGCACAATAATGGCTAAAACAAATTTACTAAAATTTTATTGTCAACTGTGGTACATTTTTGTAAGGGATTGTTTTTGTTTACAATAATCGGTTACACTTTATATTAGGTTGCCTTAACCACTATGTACTTACAGCAAAACAATAAGTACAATGTACTTATTGTGTTCATATTGTATTGCAAAACACTATTGCTGCTATTGAGGTGTGATACAGGTAAGACTAGGAACAGGTTTGGTGGTATGGGTAGGTTTAAGGGTGAGTTAAGGTGTAAGGGATGGGTTGACAGTGTAATTATAAATGCAATTACAGAAATTAATTACAGATGTAATTACATATAGGTATTTTTAAAAATATAAGTACAATGTAAAAACATGTATGTACACAATAAGTGCATTGTATCAAATGATTAATTTAAATGTATGTACATAGTAGTTAAGGCCAGCTAATATAAAGTGGGACCCAAAAATCATTTAACATTTATGGCATCAGGCAGTGGCACAGTATTCCAGAAGCTTCTAGCTGGCACGGTGAGCCGGACGCGGTATCTTACTGTGACCCTGCGGCTGCAGCAGCTCTTTGCATTGTGTCAGCTGCATGGGGAAACAGGAGCTGGGGAAGACAATCCCAGCAGGAACCAGAGCACAGCTGTTCTGCAGTCTTACGGGGGGGGGGTTCTTTTTTCTCTCTCTCACCACTTTTCTCTTTATGCTGAAAATTTAGGGTGTTGATTGGGTCAAATTCCTAACACACTTGAAAAAAAAAAGTTGGTGTAGAAACCATTTTTCATTCAGAAATTGCTTGTAAATTTCACAATGAATTACAAAATAAATAAATAAAAAAGGAAGAAAGAAAGAAAAGGCAAGTTGCATACAAAAATGAATTTTTACAAAGCAAATTTTACTGTTTAAGAGAGGAAAATAAAATGTCCAGAGATATAACAATATTTAGAAAAAAATTAATTTGCAGCCAAAAGCATGTAATGAAAAAATAGCTGACCAAACTCTGCCTTGTGCAACTAAAATTTCACAATAAAAAAAAAAAGGGAAATTTTGAAGTGGAAAGACTGAAACAGTATTTTCTTATCAGACATACTCCAATAATTAATTTTATTTTATAATTTTAACTTACATTGTTTTTTTAACACTGCATTTCAAATAATCGTTTTCCCTTTTAATGTAAGAGAGAAAAACAAAATGTCCTGAAATGTAACAAAAAATATTTACAGCCAAAAAACATTTAATGGAAAACAGCTGGTCAAATCTGCCTTGCATTAAGAGTCATTTTTAAATGTCACAATTAAAAAAAAAAAAGAAAAAAACAGAAAATTTGAAATCTTGAAGTAGAAAGAATGAAATCATATTTAATTGTTTTTACAATGCAAATAAATGTTTTTTTTTTTTGTTTTTTTTTGAAAGAGAGAAAAACAAGATGTCCAGAAATATAATAATATTTAGGAAAAAACATAATTACAGCCAAAAAAATGTGATGGGAAACAGCTGGTCAAACTCTGCATTCTGAGTCACTTCTTTAAATGAACCAAAAACACATTTTCCTCTTTTTGTAACCTGATGAACCAACTGGCCAGAGGCTGTAAATTATGAAGTACAGAAGAAGCCCAGATGAATGGTACCTTTAGGATCAATGGGTTGGAAACAACCTCTGCACCTGGATGTGCTTCTGATGACTTACTGAAGGAGGTCAGAGGTCAGAGGTCATGACCCTTCCCCCACCACAACTGTAAACAACAGGTAATCTGGATAAAGCAGCTCGCTTGCTTAAATGAGGGATATTAAAGAGCTGCTTATGGAAATACACTGCATGTGAAGGATGCCTGATTTTATTCTCATTATTATTAAACATATATTTGCTTGTTAAACCCTTATTTGACTGTGAGGTAGATTCATGCGGTCTGTATGTAATGTCTGAAATATTTTAGAGAGTTAATGTTCCCAGAAGTCTCAGCAAGGCATTTGACATTATTATTTTAAAATGATTATTATATTATAAAAATCACACACACACACACACACACACACACACACACACACACACACACACACACACACACACACACACACACACACACACACACACACACACACACACACACACACATTGAACAAAATTATTATAGTTATTATAGTTATATTATAAACTGAAACTAAAATTTAAACCATTAAATCATTTTTGTCACTTGAAATAAAAGTTAACTAAATTATACATATATAGGCCTATATATAACTTTTTATTTTTACCTAGTTGTATTTTTATTTTTATTTAGTCTAACTTGATGTAATAAAATAACTAAAACTTAAATACAAATGAATAAAAACTTTTACAAATAATTTTAAAAAATACTATAAATTAAAATAAAAATGGGAAATATACAAATAAAAACAATTTAAAAATATTAATAAAAATATTAAAAATATTAATACTAATATCTCAGTAATACTAAAATAAAACTGTTTGGGCAAAATATTCATATTAATTTTTCATGTTCATAAAAAGAAATGGTCAGAACAAGTTCTTCCAAGTAATACAGCACTTGTTGATGTTCAGTTGAAATCATTTTTTACAGTTGTTATTGAAATATAATAGCCTGTTTAACAATATACAGTATTATAAATAGAACAGCCAGATTGTACAAAGCATTCATAACCAAAAC
>CM071948.1:12422382-12432382 GCA_036784905.1 Acrossocheilus fasciatus
GCAAGCTCAAAGTAAAAAACAAACAAACAAACATCGTTTGCAACTTTTAATAGAGATTCTTTATGCTTCAGAGGGAGTGCTGGTACACAGGTCTCCATGTGTCACACTTCAGCACAACTATCATCAGCCTACGATCTGAGCATCAGACGCCAACTCATTTCTATTGGATTCCTCACCTCTATAGTATCTATTAGATGTTCCCATTGATGCATTCATTTATAAAAGTGATGCAGATAAAATGTGTTTTTAAGGTTGAAATATTGGTCACTAGATATTAATCGGTTCTTATTTTTATGAACCGATATCGATGCTGTTTTCGGTTGACGTGTTATAAATGCCGTCTCCCATCTAATAAATCGCAATGAGTTTTGACACTTCTGATATGAAACAAAGTCTCAGCTTTAAATGTATCGGATCTCAGCTCATGAACCGATCATCTCTTCATCTTTTCTACTAGTCACAGCAAGAAGAAAACATGAATGAACATCAGAAGGTATGCTGAAAGAAACAGAACAACTTACTGAAATGTCTCATATCTCATGTAATGGCTCAGTCAGTGTTTAAATCGCAAAAAAATATCAAGAAAACAACTCGTAAAACAATATGGTGTAACATCATACCTTATGCAATGTACGTAAACTTGATAGTTAACTAGAAAACTGAACTCTAATAATGAACATTTTGCTAAATATATGCACTATATCACATATTCATTATATTTTAAAGCTCTAAATAGCATCTTTGTTATTTATCAACAACACTCTAAAAAAAATGGTGCTATATAGCACTAAAAGTGGTTCTTGGCTCGTAATCATAGGGGAACCACTTTTGGTGCTGTATAGAACCATAAGAGGTGCCATATTGCATTGCATTGCTCCAACAAAAATGGTGCTAAACAGCACCAACAGTGGTTCTTTGCCTCGTAAAGAACCTTTAAAGGACCTTAACAGGTTCTGTATATGGTAGCGGTGCTACATAGCCCCTCAGTCATGCCAAAGAACCACTGAAGAACCATAAAGGACCTTAACAGGTTCTGTATATGGTAGCGGTGCTACATAGCCCCTCAGTCATGCCAAAGAACCGCTGAAGAACCATACAGGAGCTTAACAGGTTCTGTATATGGTAGCGGTGCTACATAGCCCTCAGTCATGCCAAAGAACCGCTGAAGAACCATACAGGAGCTTAACAGGTTCTGTATATGGTAGCGGTGCTACATAGCCCTCAGTCATGCCAAAGAACCACTGAAGAACCATAAAGGACCTTAACAGGTTCTGTATATGGTAGCGGTGCTATATAGCCCCTCAGTCATGCCAAAGAACCGCTGAAGAACCATACAGGAGCTTAACAGGTTCTGTATATGGTAGCGGTGCTACATAGCCCTCAGTCATGCCAAAGAACCGCTGAAGAACCATACAGGAGCTTAACAGGTTCTGTATATGGTAGCGGTGCTACATAGCCCCTCAGTCATGCCAAAGAACCGGTGAAGAACCGCTGAAGAACCTCTGAAGCACCAAGATTTGTTGCTATACAGCACCAAAAGTGGTTCCCCTATGATTACGAGCTAAAGAACCACTTTTAGTGCTATACAGCACCATTTTTTTTTTTTTTTTAGAGTGAAGGGCTGGACTCATGACCCATGATTTTCTAAAGCATAAGTTTCTGACTTAAGTTGTTTCCCATTTTAAACAAATATAATTGGACAATTGATTACAAACCCATTTGAACGAATACATCTCGGAAATCTGCTTTTGTTTTTTCCAGCTCACGTTAGGAACATTTTTGCCATTGGAGTCAAAGGAGAAACTGATTAGTGCATGTTTATTAGATTATCCTAACACTATTCCAGTTAGACTTGAAGAAGTTTTGAAAAGAAGAGAAAGGAGCAAGTGGCACGCCAACTGTTTCTGAAAGCAAGAAGCGTCTGTGTCGCTGAACTGCCCTTCTCATGACCTTTTATTGAAGTTTTCAGTAAACAGGTCTTACTTTAAACCTCTCGCGCCCTCTTGTGATTCATCAGTTAACTGCACACCAACTTCACACTGATGTCTGCACGAGCCACTGTCGGATGGTAGGACTGAACAATCAACTTTTGTGGCCTTTTTTGCATCCTTTTTTTAAATATTGAAAGATGGGTAAACAACATCTAATAGGTCTCTAAAAATAGTGTCCCCCCCCCAAAAAAAGTTATTATATAGCCTGTATGAGGCATTGTTGGATGTGTAAATATATAGCATATTAAATATATAAAATAGCTATTATACAGATTTCTTTAATATCATTGTGTAGGAAGATTGCACTGTACAATAACAATAATATATATATATATATATATTTTTTTTTTTTTTTGCTTAATAATAATAATAATAATAATAATAATAATGTTTACGTTTTATGGTGATTCGATTTAAAATCACTGCATCAGAGTAATTAATCAGCCTAATTAGAATAATCATTTAGAACTACACAAGAAAAACATCCAAATGCATCTGCTGTAGTGAGAAAATATTGGCAAAAATAATGAGACAATACAAACTTTCTGAATTCTTTTAAAACAGTTTACAGATTTTATTATTTAAATTTCTAATTGAAACAGTCATATTTTGTTTGCTTCGCATTAAAACAGAACAATATGGCTAGCTAACCAAAGAAACATAATAAAACAAAACACAACAGTATATACAGTCAGTTTTCATGGCAAATAATGTTTAAAGAAAACAAAGCCTGTTTTTATATAAATCATTACATGTTTATATGTATCATTAGTATTTTATTTTGTTGCTCTCAATTTATAATGATTCACCTAAAAACTATTGCATTAAATGTCGAAATGCATCATCATCAAAACAATGTGACAATACAAAAATTCTGAATTCTTTTAACATGATGTTGTCTCTTCAGATTTTTCTCCAGCTCAGCGGTCAGAAGATGGATCTCATGCTATTACAGTCCCTCCGAAGGACTGCAGAGAGACGACTCTGCCTTATCATAGTGAAACGCCGCTTTGTATGTCACCTCACACCTGTACGTATTCTCACCACTCCATTCCTGAGCCAGAACCGTGTACAGTCCCACGGCCGAGAATGTGCCTCCAGGCTCTCGTTGTACTTGTGGAGAGCTGGTGTGGTTTTTCAGACCTGTTGCTCCATTTACGTTCCATGTGATCCTCACCGCTTTAGACCGCAAGCCGGTGATGACACACACCAGCATCACTCTCTCCGAACGCTGCTTCTGAACTCCGGCAGGGAGAAGAATATGCACTTTCGGAGTCGCCTGGCGATCAACACGGGTGCAAGGAACTGAAAAACATGGTAATGATGAGTAGAAACTGAGCAGCAAAGCACATTTCTAAAGTTCCTGAAAGCATCTCTTACCTTCCACGATAAGTCGAAGTCCTCTGCTAAACATCTGGTTCATCGGGTCCTTCTCACCTGAAGCAATGCTGTAATAGAAATCTGCAATGAGCTACACGATCAAGACATTCATTGATTTAATGGATTTTGGCTTTAAAGTCTCACCGCAGCAGAAGAAGAGAGGTTATAATGATAATCACACTAGTTGCCTTTCTATTCTTGTTCATTTCTTTTCTGTTTCATTGAATTTCTTTGTATGTGTAGTGGGTGAGCGAATGCTGTCTGAGATATAGTTTCTCTCTAGAGCCAGTGAAGCTTGATTTGATTCAGTGTTGACTCTTATGAAGTTGACACAGAGGTTGACGGTTGAGGGAAGAACGTCCCATGTGCTCATATGCCGCGTGCAGATGGTCCATTTAAAAGCAATCAAGCATTACACTGTTGATTCCTTCACAGGGTAGATGAATCAGGTTTTAGGAAATTCATGTTTTTAATATTAACAGAAATTGTATTTTAATATATATATATTATAAAATTAATAGTGGTGTTTGCATAGTTTCATTTTACTATCGCTGAGAGCTAATAATTTTATTTATTATTTAGTCAATTTTATTTTATAATTTCAATTTTCTTTTCAATTTTAGTTAAAGATTTAGTCATTTTGTTGTGTTTTGTCATTTTATTTTTGTCTACATAGTTTTTATTTCAATTTTTATTTTAGTACATTACAAGTTGAGAATGTTTTTCATATTTAATTTTATTTCAGTTATCGTTTACGTGTTTTGAAGTTTTTATTATTTATATTATTTTATTTTTGTCTACATAGTTTTATACATTTTGTTTAATTTTTTTGTTTGTTTTTAGTACAGTTAAACTATGTAAAAATTAAGTTATTGTTTAATTTATTTCAGGAAATGAAATTTTTATTTTTTTTAATGGTTTTAGTTAGTCAACAATAATAATCATGCTGGACATGCACCGTTGTTATATTATGCTATGTTATACAATCATATCTTTCCCTTTTCAAAATCACAAGGAATCATTTACATTTCAAAGTTTATGCTACAGCCTACATGTGTGAGGTTTAATAGGCTTTTTATCCACAGATGCAGTGCTTTGCTAGTTTGACTTCTGTAATATAATGTAATATAATACAATATAATATAGTATTGGATTAACTTCTTTTCACTGGAATGTAAAGATTATCCGAAGTGCAGACAATATGCAAGTACACAATTGCTATTTGTGTTTATTAATATTTTTTTTCCCATGATACGCTGAAAAGAAAATATTGTTTTTCTTTTTTGTTATACACCATAAAGTATCAGTGTGCTAAAAACATATTTGACTGTTATTCGGTTAAGAGGGACATAAAAACAGGAAAGAGCCGTTGGTTTACTGGCACAGACAGATGCTCGTTCTATCACAACACTGCCAGCACTTCTGCAAAGATCTCCTGGGAGCCAACTAATCCAATTAGAGCAAAGTTTGTAGGTTTTGCAATGCAAGCCAGAAATATTTTAACATTAAAAAAGATAGCTTTCTTGATGGAAAATAGAATGCATGATATAGTATTAAAAAGTTTATTGTTTTCCATAAATAAAGTTCATTTGCACAAGGATGCATTTAAGATCAGTTTATATCTTAAAACATATTATATAATACAGCATTTACATTCAGTCGTCATACTTTTGCGTCTGGTTTTTGTCTGAAAACCCGCAATAATAAGTTCCAGTGTCATTTCGTAAAGTTGTGATGATTTTTAAGAGGTGTCGAGGGTTTAACCCTTCTCTGGTTAAGACGGCGTATCTGCTGTAGTCCAGTCCCGTGCCGTAGCGCACCTGTGAAGTGTTGGTGATATTGTAGGACAGGATCAGCTGGGGCCCGTGCCATGGAGTCTGTCTATACCAGCTCATAACCCCTTTGCTGCTGTTGGGAATCAGGGGGCAGCTCAGTGTGACATTCTGCCCCTGCTGCACAGAGACGTTCAATGAAGTCTTCCATAAAAAGCCTGAAATTACATGCACAGTGAAGTAAATAATGAAGAAATATATTCAGACCATGAATATTCTCAATATTATTAGTGTTTGGTAAAATTGGAAACTCATGAGAACTTAAAAAAATATATATATATATATATTTCAAATAAGCTCATGAGTATATAATTCTTAAAAGCAGTGAAAATAACTCAGTAGTAAAAAATCATAAAAAAAAAAACCAGATGTAAAATTTAAAACAGCAATACGTTTATTTAAACATCAGATAACAAACTTAAAATATTCAAAGAGAAATATGAGTTTAAAACACTTACAGTGCAGTGCCAGATACAGAAGTGGAAACAGCTTTATGTTGCATTTTATGTGAAGATCCATGGTTTTATTATAAGTCAACTTGGGTGAGAGCTGAGTCTGTATAAACCTACTTCCTGTAGGATGTTCAGTCCTTATAGTTACACGAGTCTCTCAGTGAAATGAAAAACGAAATGAAATGAAACTGCTGGAGGGAGGGTGCAAATGATGGGGTCATGACCCCAGAAAATTATACATGCAGATAATAATAATGCATATTTTAAAAGTGAAGATAAACACCATACCATGGAAGCCATTTCTGCCACTGAATAATAATAAAAATAGGTAATTGTGACTTTTTATCTCACAGTTCTGACTTTTTTGAGTTTGTGTCAGTAATGTGGAGTGAGAGATCGCTGTAGTGCCTCAGTTCAAGAGAAGCGGCAGCGCGAAGCACGTGTGAATGATCATCTCCTCAGCTTTAATATTAGTTACAGCACAAAATAAACATGAATAAACATCCAAATGTATGTTAAAAGAAAGGGTACAACTTACCGAAATCCGTATCTTGTCTCAATCAGCGTTTCAACTGCAGAAAGATGTCAATATAACTGCTTGTAGCCTAAAGATCACATAAGGTCTCATTTATCTCAGAAAAAAAAAATATATATATATATATATTAGGTGACAATGAACTAAATAGTCAGCTAGAAAAATCACTAAATATATGCACCATATAACATATTCATTACACTCTATACTAAATACTCTTTATGTTTGAATAAATCTGTCAAGTTTTTATGACAGCCACTATTTAAATTTATATTTAAAAAAACAAAAAAATGGAGTGGAAATATAATTATGTAATTATAACTTGTGTAATTTCTTTGTATGCAAATGAGTTCATTTTAACCCAGAACATTACAATGTAGCACCAGCTGAGTCCCATGCATATTTTACAGCATTAGTTAAAAGATTTTTTTCCTTGAGAAAATTGGTCATGTATTGTAGGCTACCTGATATATATATCCAAAATAATCGATATCGAATCGAATTGATATCAGAATCGAATCGCAGGCTTGTGAATAGAAAGTTGTGTCAATACCCAGCCCTACTGTTAACTAGTACTTTTGCCTCAATAAACTCTCAATTTGCTGCCTATTAATAGTTAGTAAGATAATTAAGTTTAGGTAGGAATCTAATTATGGTC
This sequence comes from Acrossocheilus fasciatus, assembly GCA_036784905.1. NCBI lineage: Eukaryota > Metazoa > Chordata > Actinopteri > Cypriniformes > Cyprinidae > Acrossocheilus > Acrossocheilus fasciatus. The sequence continues at coordinate 12,429,231 of CM071948.1, forward strand.
ATGCAGAAAGAGCCTTTAATATGTGCTTTATAAACAGCCAATATGCTAGTAATATGCATGCTTGTTAATACTGAGAATCAGTCCTTAAAATAAAGTGTTACCGTACATTTTGCTTTTCTAACGGAAAGATGGCATGTTCTTTAGTACCAGAATCTTTTCTTACTTTTCACACGTGAGCCGGTTGCTCTTCTATGTCAATATTACACTAGCAGGCTTACAGCTTCTGCACAAGCAATCTCTATTCATGTGCTAAATCTAATAACCCAGAAAGTGATTGCTTCATAGAGAACGCAATTGTCACGGTGTGGTGCAGGAGTGAATGCACGAAGCAGAAGAATAACGATAAACAGTCTTTAATAATCCACATAAGGGTAATCCATCACAGGCAGGCAGCAAACACACGTATACATAGACGAGACTGATATGGGGAATGCAAATCAGGATAACGACTAGATACACCTGAACTTCATGATACAATCAAACATGAGGAAAATGTAGGTCACACAGAGCACATGGGGAATGAAAACACAACAAAACGTCCACGGGTGTGAGTGCAATATAGCTGCTAACTACATTTTGTGATAATTTGCAATTATCTGCTGAGGGTTTGTTTGGATTTTCCAAGAGTCTGACCACAAAAAGGGCACGTTTGTCACTCGCAACTGTAAACAAGCGCGACCTTGTTACAGTCCATTTATCACCCATCTTCATCAGTCATCGTTTACATAAAACGTAATTAAACCCGGATCATGTCACATAAACGACATGCTAGATCCGGCTTTATTGCAATCAAATAGTCCTCTGGTGTGATATTCATTTTTAAAAGTAGCCTACAGATGTTCCATGTAGTCTCAACATAAATATGATTTGATTAAAAGTATAGTAATTACACGAGAATTAGAAATGTCAGTTGATAGATAATAATGCATAGGCTATATGTCACACCACAGAACATTTCTGTCAATTCTTGACACTTCTGTTATCAGTGCTACGCATGTATCATTATACAGTCTGGCATGATTTATGGTACCAGTTATTAATATTTTTATGACTGACTATGATATAATTATGTTTTAGAACAAAAAGAGAGAGATACAAACACACTCATATACTCATTTCCCCTTTATATGCATTCTCTGTATGTCTTGTGAATGCACCAGTTGTTGTATTTTTCATCTTCTCCATTATTAATAATTAACAGAACATTAAATAAGAACATGTGTGCAAACTCACTGTGAGTTTCACAATCTGGAATCTGAACCTGATGTTTTCTGCCCAGAATAGATACAAATGGAATCTAGGAATCTGGAGTTCAAATTCATTAGGTTAGTGAGTGAGTCAGAGCACTGGTGCAAAATGCCTGTCAGAGCGCTTTGCTTACAGCGGAGGGTAGATCTTGACGTTGTCAATGTACACATGCAAATTTAAATGGAAACAAAGGATAAGAGTAATGTGGAAAGATGGCTGGGTGTTGCCAGCATTTCATTTATGAACCCTGTACTGATATATAAAATAATAGGATAAAAAAAAAAAAGTTTTATTCCAAATTTCGGACTCAAACTGAAAGGAAAGAATGCAATTTTGTGCAGTTGCTGATATTTGTATGGCCAAAAAGTAAGATTTTTGTTAGCTTGTAATATAAATCATTGAATATATTAGTTGTAAGTGTTATAAATAACAGTTGTTGCAAAACAGTGCAATGCAGTACGATAATGATTGAAAGATGAACAAATAAACGTTCCTCAAAAACCTGTTGTATCATATATGAAGCTCACATTTTGATGATTTGTCTGAAAATTATGTATGAAGACTCAAATAATTTTTTTTAGTCTAGTAAGTGTTAATCTTGTAACTAGCAATATAACATTTATTCTCATGTTTGCTTAGTAAAGATTTCACAACAAAAATACACACGTATGACCTGACGGTGGACATTTTTACAATTATAAGGAATTTTACTTGCAGCAAAGTTTTCATCATGTTGATCCTTTATAGAGGCCTTACAAATGTTCCTAGCGAATATGATGCAGTAGACTTTATAGGGTTAAAACTTTACCTTTGGTATATTGTACATTTTATTTAACTAAATGAAGTAGTTCGGAAAATGGATAAATGGATGGATGCGACAATGAATAATCTTCCATCCCAAAACTAAATCTGACTAAATCTATTTCACAATGCAATAGAATCTTGTAAGAGTTCATAATTCAAGCACAGGAATTCAATACAAGGGGGCCACGGCCCATGGAAGCAGCCGCCACCCTTCAGAATTATGTAAGCACCCCCCAACTGATGACTCATCACTCGCTGGAAACACTGAGCAGCAGAATTTCGAAGGTCCGTTCTAACTCAAAACCAGTTCTGAAGTGCTGCTCTTAAACCGGCCGAGGACGCTTGAGGGTGAGGTCTATGAGGTTTTGATATTTACGTATCAGTCTATCTATATAAAGAGTGACAGATATTATCTATATAGAGATAAACAGAAGATTTCATACAGTCAGTCCTCCTAAAAGCTGCTGTATGTGTGAGTTGGTGTGACTCAAAGGGGCATGGACACTCTTGGCAAAAGTTCAGGAAACACTGAGTTGCTCCTGTTAAAAATGCTCAGAATAAGTCCTAGCAGGGGTAACATGCTCTCCTAAGATCCGGGACCGCTGCCAGGACACTCCCCAGAAACGAGGAATGGAAACTGAAACACAGTCTTTCAGAAAAAACAGGAGGGAGGCGACTTTTGGTTTTTCCCACTAACGGCGAGGATAACCTCTAGCTGATGTCACGTTGCAGCAATCCATGTGTTTGGAGGGCTGAGGAACTGGACGGCAGGTCCCATCACAGGAGCAGAGCCACTCCCCTTTCCTGAGCTGAGCTTGGAGGGGAAACCCAGGCTTTAAAAGTTTCATTTCACGTAGAAGACAGTCTCTCGCCAGACTCGCAGCCACCAGCTTATTCTTCTCGGACATCTCCAGCCTGCGTGCCTCAAGATGACCAGCTCCAAATCTTCTCAGACTACACGTAATATCGTGATCGCCTGCCTGGCCCTGTGGTCCATCATCTCTCTTATCATTATTGTGGTATGGGCCACCTCGCCTGAGATGAAAGGAGCCAGTCAGTGTCGGACGGAGATGCAAGACCTCAGGGAGAGACACGAAGGG
>CM071948.1:12437382-12459882 GCA_036784905.1 Acrossocheilus fasciatus
ATTTGAAATAAACAAGTAAACTGTACCATCTTCATTACTTTAGTTGTTTTATTTATTTATTTTATGCTTTCTTTCTTCCTCTGGCTAATTTTTATTTTACTTGTAATCTTGTGTACTGATGGCATTTATATGCAAAGTTGTATTTCTCTTGTTATTATATAGGTTCATATGCAATAAAAAAAAATGAATACAAATGTAGCAGCAGTAGGCCTACGCGCGCTCATTGACGCCCCCTTCAGCTGGTGGCGCTCTAGGAGACTTATCCCTAGCTTGCCTATGCCTAGAAATGGTACTGCGCGCGCGCACACACACACACACACACACACACACACACACACACACACACACACACACACACACACACGTTTACTTAGCTATCTAAATGGGGACATTTCATAGGCGTAATGTTTTTTATAGTGTATTTACTGTATGTGCTATTGTCCTACACCAACCCTACACCTAAACCTACCCCTTACAGGAGACTTTCTGCATTTTTACAATTTCAAAAAAACCTTTGTTTACTTTATTTTTAAACTGGTAGTACTCTAGGCGACAGCCTAGCTTACCTATGCCTAGAAACTGTACTGTTAAAAATAATAAAAAACAAATAAAAATTACCAACTAATAATTGGATTGGCCTAAAGACATGATGTCTTTTTCATTCATACTGGATGCCAGAGGGCGCCCTCGCACAAAAATTCTAGATATCCAGTCACAGAATTAGCGGAACTCATGAAGCTCCAGGAAATCCCCAAAATGGACAAATGCATTGCTATGGATGTAACGGAGTAAACAAGATATAAACGTTTTGAATGATAAAACAAATACAATAAACACTCGACTTAAGACAATGTTTATCTGTGTTATTCAAGCCATCTCTGGTATTTTCATAACAATTAAGTATATTTATAATCCATTGCCAATCGATGTTTTAGTAGCCTATGGATCATTTTCTGCCTCATTCTGTGACAAGAAGCTACATCAGATCACAAAAGGAAGCATTTAACTGACCTTGTGGACTAAAAAGGCAATAATGTTCTCTTTTGTTGGACAACAGGTTTAAAAACATGAATACAAGAGAATTTTAGCTTTAGGCATTTTAATTTAGGAATGTTTAGCTTAGCTAGTTAATGGAGGGCCATTACTACAAAGATTTGTTGGACTTGTATTATTAGAGCTTTCCTACTTGAGTTCACGTGCATTTTCTCAGTCGGGAAATTATTTTTCACATGAGGTGCCGGTGATGATGCTTCTTACGTTCGTTTTGGAGAAACAAAGGACAAATAGGCTCTTTCAATCGGTCGCTCAGGCATGGCACCGAAATCTCCGAAATCTTCTGATTCGGTTCTAGTACATACCGGTTACATAGGTACCGGTGCCATGGTAGCTACTGGGTTTCGGTACCCAACCCTAAATAGGCTGTCCTCTGGCCTTATTTCTTTATTTCTTTAAATGACGAGTGACTTAGTGACTTCCTGCACTTGCTATACTTTATACTTCAGTGCCATAAAGTCCTAAATTTGTTGTAATATTTATTTTATAATAAATCAGAAGACGTTAAAAAACTAGGCAGGCAGCTGCAGCCAATGATTGATCCTATACTGCCATCTTCGGGTTATAACGGTAATCTCATTTTCTTCTTAAAAAATCTTTATTTTTCGCCGAGACACGTTATTGGCACATTTCTTCATGCCGTCTTCATGAATGAAAAGTGAACCTTTAATAATGGGAATTTTACCACACAGGGTTGAGAAATAATAGAGGCTTTAAAATTTTATAAGATTTTAAAAATGGCTATGATTATCAAGAATACCATTAAGAAGTCGTTGAAGAGATTAACTGCCTAAACAGTTAAGATAGTGTTTATTTGTCAGCATTTAAATGTACAGTTACGCATATGGGTACTTTCCTGGGATTACAAGACTCTGCATATAAAATTATATGTTCCTTAATAACATGAAACGGTACGTTAATGCCGCTGTCATTATTTACAGTGTTGCAATTATTATTTTTTTCTCAGATTCTGATAAGAATGAGGCAGGAGAGGTTTCTGTGAGAGTCTCTACCTATATATAACACATATAAAATGAGCTTCACCGGAAGATTATGAGCTGGTTTATCTTTATCCGGAAGTTCTAAAAAGCGCTCCGTGCACATGGTCAGGTTTAAGTCCCCACCAGGATATATAAACCTGTACACACACACACACACACACACACACACACACACACACACACACACACACACACACACACACACACACACACACACACACACACACACACACACACACACTTGACAGCGTAAAACAGCAATACCCAGAGTTCCTTACTTTATCGGAAATGACGTTGCACAGACCCGCCCCTCGACGCCTTCCAAAATAATCGCGCTTTGTGTTTTCCAACATGTCGGCGCCCGTGGAGGTAGTTTTGTCTGCAGATTCAGCGGGGCAGCTGTTTAACTGCGCGGTTTTCGACCCTCATTCCGGGTCAGAGTTCCTGTCCTATCGCGGGGGTAACACGTCCTCCAGGTCTTTAACAGTCCTGAGCGGAGAATACATATTAGGAGCTCAACTCGGCAAGAACTTCATAAACGTGTGGGAGATCCAAAGAAAGGTGGGTAGAGCTACTGCATCTGAAAATAAGCATCACTGATGTTACACTCAATAAGTAAGTAATAAATAGCAGAATTTTTCAGAACAAGCGTTCTTCAGTTTAATTAGTTAACTAAAAGAAGATAATTGTTAATGGACAGTTGACATGTCAAGTTGTGACAGCGGAGACTTAAGTGCTGCACAAAGTTTTATAATTATTTTACATTAATTTTATGATTACATTAATTAAATATTACACGAGATCATTCGTACTTTTAAAAAAATGTATGCCACATCGTAGTAGCTTAAAGTAAAAAAATGTAAGTTATATTTCATACAAATATTAGCTTATTTAAAATATTGGTAAATGAAAAAAAAAAAAATCACAACCATGTTATTTGTCAGCGTAATAGGCATGTTGCAAGTCATCAATATAAATAATATAAAGTCTAGTTTTTCTCATATTTTAGTAAGCAGACTAGAAGGTTTTAACTCTTTTGGTTCAGTGAATAAATGAATGTATGAATGAAGCATTTATATAGCGCTTTATTGTGTATTGCTACACACCCAAAGCGCTTTACAATCATATATAGGGGGTCTCTTCTCATCCACCACCAGAATGAAACTAAAAGTGCACCTGTCAAAAAATGTATCAATCAATATAAAGCTTTTTTACAGCCAGAAATATTTGCTCTCACTCAAATGTAACTCAAATGTGACCCTGGACCACAAAACCAGTCTTAAGTAACACAGGTATATTTGTAGCAATAGCCAAAAATACACTGTATGGTTCAAAATTATCGATTTTTCTTTTATGACAAAAATCTTTAGCATATTAAGTAAAGATCATGTTCCATGAAGATATTTTGTAAATTTACTACTGTAAATATATCAAAACGTCGGTTTTGATTAGTAATATGCATTGCTAAGAGCTTCATTTGTATAACTTTAAAGGCAATTTTCTCAATATTTAGATTTTTTGGCACCCTCAGATTCCAGATTTTCGAATAGTTGTATCTCGGCCAAATATGTCTGATCCTAACAACCCATACATCAATGGAAAGCTTCGAAAAATTGACACTTAAGACTGGGTTTGTGGTCCAGGGTCACAAATATTACTTTGTTTTCATGCAGTGTTTAAACATCAGATTTTAATGGCTGTGACTCTCTTTGCATTTATGACACAGTCATTAGTCATTGACTGTGGAATACAGATTGAACGTATTGCGAAAGCATTAATAAAAGCTGTGAATAACTTTTGAACTACCTTTCAGGACCAGCTACAGCAGAAGATTGTGTGTCCTGGGATCGTTACGTGTCTCTGTGCGTCTCCCGATGGCCTCTATGTCCTGGCAGGCATTGCTGAAGCTGTATACCTGTGGGAGGTGAGGACTGGAGGAGGTCTTGACATAATTCTCATTTAGTTAATTCATTAATAACATTTAAAATGCATGCTCTTCTATGATGAGTTTTTACTTAAAATTCACTGTATTATTTTGGGGGGCATAAATGAAAAATTCATACGACTGTGTGAATGACTGCGATTGTGTGTCAAAGTCCTTTCAAATATTAAATTATTTAGGCACATTTAACTTTCTTTTAATACTTTCTAATAGATGTCAACAGGAAACTTGCTGGCTATTTTGAGTCGACACTATCAGGACGTGAGTTGCATCCGTTTCACTGATGACAGCAGTCATTTTGTGTCAGGAGGGAAAGACAATCTGGCTCTCGTATGGAATATCTCCAGGTGCGTTAAAGGCTTCACTAATCATTTCTCTTTTGTTTTCAACTGTTACTTTGGTTATAAGTCTTTACCTTAATGAGTGAGAGCTAATCTACAGAGGTTTCCTCAGTTTTCAAAGTTGCACATGCAGGAAGTGGTATTGAAGTATCTTTTTCGCCTTTTTGACTTGAGTGATGAACTTACTAATATTTGACAGATTGGTAGAAAAGAAGCAAAAACATGAGTACATTTTTCACTATTTTTGCTTTCTCTTCTCCCATAATACACCAAGCCCTTTACGTGACATTTAGTTAAAGACTTAAAAGGTGACGTTGTTAAATTGCTGCTTGTCTGAACCTCGGGAATATTGAGAGATGAGACTAGAATATTAATATAACACAATGAATGGAACACAGTTGAGGAGAGACAAATGAGTGATTTCAAATGAAAACCTTATTCGATATATATATATATATATATAACCAGAACGGAATTAAAAATGAAACAATCAAGATGAAATTGAAGTGCAGACTATAAGCTTTAATTCAAGGGGTTGAACAAAAATATTACATCAAAAGTTTTTTATGCACAGTCCCCCCCAATTTCAGGGGCTCAAATGTAATTGGACAAATAAATATAATCATAAATAAAATGTTTTTAAATTTTTTAATATTTTGTGGAGAATCCTTTGCAGGCAATGACTGCCTTAAGTCTGGAACTCATGGACATCACCAGAGATTGGGTTTGCAGCTGACTACAGTTGTTTGTTTGTAGGTGTTTCTTCCTTTAGTTTTGTCTTCAGCGAGTGAAATGCAGCTCAGTCGGGTTGAGATCAGGAGATTGACTCGGCCGATGCAGAATATTCTACTTTTTTACCTTCAAAAACTCCTGGGTTGCTTTTGCTGCATGTTTTGAGTCATTGTCCATTTAACCCAGTGCCACTGGAAGCCATGCTGCTCCACCATGTTTCACAGATGATGTTGTATGCTTTGGACCATGAGCTGTTCCAAGCCTTCTCCATACTTTTTACTTCCCGTCATTCTGGTACAGGTTGATCTTAATTTCAGCTGTCCAAAGAATGCTTTTCCAGAAGTGCTCTGGCTTTTTTAGATGTTTTTTGGCAAAGTCTAATCTGGCCTTGTTTGCAGCTTGTGGTGAAGCCTCTGTATTTGCTCTGGTGAAGTCTTCTCTTGATTGTAGACTTTGACCGTGACACATCTACCTCCTGGAGAGTGTTCTTCTCTTGGCTGGATGTTGTGAAAGGGGTTTTCTTTACCATGGAGAGGATTCTCTGATCATTCACCACTGTTGTCCTCTGTGGACGTCCAAGCCTTTTTATGTTGCTGAGCTCACCAGTGCATTCATTTTTTTTCTCAGAATTTACCTGTTGATTTGGCCACTCCGAATGTTCATGCAATCTCTCTGATGGATTTGTTTTGTTTCCGAAGCCTTCACTTGTATGGAGAGATCCTTTGACTGCATGATGTGGTTCACAGCAACAGCTTCCAAATGCAAATGGCACACTTAGAATCACCTCCAGACCTTTTACCTGCTTAATTGGTGTAGAAATAACGAAGGAATAGCCCACATCTGTCCATGAAACAGCTTTTGAGTCAACTGTCCAATTACTTATGGTCCCCTGAGAAAAGGGGAGGTACATATCAAAGAGCTGTAATTTCTTAACCTTTCCTCCAATTCTGATGAGAATACAGTCAAATTAAAGCTCAGAGTGTGCACTTTAAGCCCATATAATATGTGGCAAGTAGTTCACACTGTTATTTTCCCTCTATATTTATGATTTCATGATTTCAGTTAAGCTGTATGCTGACCTGCTGGTTTATTAATGTGTTTTAATTTTTAATCGCATCAGACTTTAAAATCTTCTGTTTACGTGAAAAACCTTTGGGAAACTATTCTGTCCTGCGGTGCCAATTCTTTTGTATTAATGCTTTCATTAATTTAGAAAATTTAATATAATAAACCTAATTTGTAATACTGCAGGAGCATTTACATTGAATTGGTGAAGGCTAAAGCTGGACAATAAAATATTTTTTAAATTATTTTAACCTATAATCTTTTTAAACACCAATCCATTTTCATGTTATATTTCAGTCCCAAACGAAAATGTAAAATTATGCATGCATTTTGACAGTATCAGTACTGTAATGTGCATGTTTGTGTTTGGTTTGTTATATAGTGTTGAAAATAATCCTGTCGTGACAATATATTTAAAAAAAAAAAAAAAAAAATTATATGTAGTTATGTATTTTATTTATTTAAACGTGACAAAGACAGCACAACAAATACTTCTCTGGCGTATCGTGTGATTATCTTTATTCATTAATTTTTTCAATAATGTCACAATGCAAAAAACCCTTAATGTTCCATAAATAAGCTTATTTTTATTTATTCTTGTTTCTTTTGATTTTTGGGGTGAAATATATCTTAGACACGTCCGTTTCCAGGCTTTCTGAACCAGGGTTGCTTGCACGTTACGGCCAGTAGATGGCGCTGTGAGTGTTTTCAATGTTTTCCAGCAGGTGCAGATGGTGAAATAAATCTAGATAAACAACCTTACATCTCCACTTTGTTTCGAGATGGCTTTAAGAACATCTCAACCAGAGTAATTAAGATATAAAGCATGTGAAATACGACTTTTAATTGGCTAAAAAACCGCAGCTCTGGTTTGTCTAACCTCAGGCAGTTTTTCACTGCTTTCAGATACGTTGCTTCAATTCGGCTTCCAAGCTGTTTGTGTTCAGCTGATCTGTCTGTCTCTATTGTGCTGCACTGTTATTGTTATCGATCTGAAGTAACGTACTTTGAAGCTGTAGAGGTGAGACTGATGAGCAAAGTCATTCACCTCAAGGCTCTCTAAGCATTATCAATTACGAGAGATGCCCAAACTTGTGGTATGTTTTTGAAGACTTGCAGTTTGAGGCTTCCTGCTGTATTTGACGTAACAGCTGGTTTTGAACTGAAGGTTGAAGAAGGCCAGCGATGTCTCGCGGTCATGTTTGATGGCATTAGTTAAGGTAAACCAGGCCCACGCATGGGCTGCAATATATGAAAGAAGGAGGAAGGAGAGAGGCGCACAGCCATCAAACCAGGATGAATAATTCAGCATCTGTCTCTGAGTTTTGAAAGGAGATGACGCACATCTATTATTCTGTATCTGTATCGCTCGACAGAATAACCTCTCAGCCATCACAATAATCAACATTCCCTGACCCTCACATGCTGCTGAGAGGTCTCGACTTCAGAAATCACACACAGACGTGTGAGTTTCACCTATAGTGAGCTGCCTATCTAGATGGCATTTTAGGGTGCATAAAACGCTTTTGAACGCTCCCATGATGACAAAATATGCATGAGTCTGCAATAAATGTCACATTTCTCTGCAATATTTGTCAGCGTAGACCAGGGAGGTCTTTAATGGTTTAATGATGCTCATTTTTTAATCTAATCTATTTATGTATTCAAAAATACATTAAAAATGCCATTCATACACACAGAATGCACATGAATACACTTTTTCTATCATGAGCGTGTGTTTATTTCTGAACTAAAATTCACTTTTATATATTTGTTAGCGGTGAAAACTGAAAATGGCAACTGTCCTGGAAAAAAAATTAAAAGAGATTTAATTAGGTTTCCTTTTCAAGAATTTAAGGAATTTAAGGAATTTAAGAATTTAACATCTGTTAATCTAGTAAATAATTTAAGATTTTTATGAGACGAAATAAAGCTTAAATATCAGATGGAAAAACAAAAATTGTTGCTTTGGCAGCTAACTGAAAATAAGTTGAAGTACTAAAAACTAAAATAGAAATAAATGGTCTAAAACTGTTACTTAAACTATCAAATAATTTGAGAAATTTATGAAACGGCATTTAGGTTTAGGTTGTAAAATATCAATAGCATTACTGTTATCTAAAACAGACTAAAACTATTAAAATAGTTTTCATTCATTTAAATTAATCTGAAATAAAAATAAAACATAAATATTAGATGAAAAATGAAAATCAATGCCTTGACAGCTAACTAAATAAAATAAATGGAAGAAATAAAATTAAAATAAAGGTAAAGAAATAAAAAAAGCTTATATAAAATTCAAATTCAAGTGAAAACTGTAATAAAAATTAAATATAAATAATATTGCATATCTAAAATATAAACAAAATTAAGCAATACTTTTTAATAGTATATAAATAATTTAAAAATAACACTGATGTCATGTGGTGTGACTCTCCAAAAATAGTGATTAAGATGTGTTGTTACTTTTGACTTGGTTACACCACATGACATTAAATTGAAACTTTTCTGGAAAATGATATAAAAGTTTTTTTAAACAATATGAAGTGAATTTGAATACTTGGCTCGTGTTGTTGTTTTTATTTATTTATTTATTTATTTTAATTGTGGACACTCTTAAAGAGAATATTTTTAAAAAAATTTCTCTCATGAATTACTCACTCTCATGTCGTTTCAAACCCGTAAGACCTTCTTTCATCTTCGGTACACAAATTAAGATATTTTTAATGAAATCCGAGAGCTTGCGTTGTGGAGCTGTCATGAACGTGTCGAATACTGACAAGGAAGAAGAGAAATTGTTGAATAAAGTTATTATTTTTGCTATCTTTGCCCACAAAAGGTATTTTTCATAGCTTCATAATGTTACAGTTGAACCACTGATGTCACATGGACTATTTTAATGATGTCTTTACTACCTTTCTGTGCCTTGAACGTGTTAGTTGCATTGCTGTCTATGGAGGGTCAGAAAGCTCTCGCATTTCATTAAAAGTATCTTAATTTGTGTACCGAAGATGAAAGAAGGTCTTACGGGTTTGAAACGACAGTAATTGGGTGAGTAATTAATGACAGAATTTTCATTTTGGGTGAACTATCCCTTTAATTGTCATTGATCCTAATACCAGAGAAGAGCTTCTCCTATCTCAATGGTAGTTGTTTAGCTGGCGCATGCACCTTGTTTAGGTCACGTTTTGTTGTTTGCCGGGTGTATTTACGTTTATTCTTAGCAACACCAGTCTGGGCTGTTATTGATTCCTTTACTGTGTGTTGTCGCCAGCTTAATCGTGTTTGCCCGTAAACATCGCCCCTGTTCTGCACCCGGGTTTCTGCTGTAAGTTGAATCGTGTCTGTTTGTGTTGACTGTGACCTTGCTGCTGAGCGAGCGACGCTAAGTGCAGCGCAGCATGAAGAATGAAGAGCTGTGAATAACGAGGGGAATCTAAAGTGTGAGAAGGGGACACAGACTCACTGACGGATGCAGGACAGAGCGAGAGCTGAAACTGATTGCAGTGGACACACCTTTTGCCAGAGAGATGCGCAAAGCTTTTATGTCAAACCAAAAACTCTTATGTGGCCAGTCAGTCACAACAAAGTCATAATCTTCTGTAATTATATAAAAAAATCTCTTAAAAAGTCCCTTATGCTCACCAAGGCTGCATTTATTTGATCAAAAATACATTTAAAAACAATACAATACAATGCATCTTTATTATCAACTATGGTTGAAATTTGTCTTTGATTATGCCAATACCAGACACAAAACACACATAAAAACCACCATACTAAATTGCAAAAATCCAATCACAGCTGGTACGATGGATATTTTATAAATATTTCTTATAAACATGAATATTGTGGAACATTATTACAATTTAAATGAACTTTTTTCGATTTTCATGTATTTTAAAATGTGATTTATTCCTGTGACGTGAATTTTCAGCATCTTCAGTTGAAAATCATTCTAATATGCTGATTTGCTGAAACATTTCTTAAACAATTCTTTTCTCAAAGAATCCTGAAAAAATGCATCACAGATTCCACAAAAATATTAAGCAGCACAACCGTTTTCAACATTGATGATAAACAGCATTAATTTGAAATATAAATGTTTTGCAACATTTGAAATTTATTAAATATATCACATGATAAAATAGAAAAAAGTTATTGTAAATTGTAATAATATTTCTGTTTTATTGTATTTTTGATCAAATGAATGCCGCCTTGGAGAGCAGAAGCATTAAAAACATTAAAAAAAAAACAGTTCAAAAACATTAAAAATTTCGAATGATTCTAGACTTTTGACCGTTATGGATTTATAATGATGCATGCAAAAATATACATATTTTTATATGTACAGCTTAACGCAGTACACGTAGCAAAATTATTATTATTATTATTTATTTTTATTTTTTTGTAATTGTATAATAAAAGTAAAACAGATAGAATACAAAAAAGAATAGAGAAGCTAGCTAGTTTTTTTTTTGTTTTTTTTTGTTGTTGTATTTTTAAAGAATAGAATTAGAATAGAGAGTGCTAGAGTTAGAGGATCAAATAAAGATGGAAGAGATGTGTTTTAGCCGATTCTTGAAGATAGCTGAGGACTGGCTGCTGGGATTGAGTTGGGCAGGTCATTCCACCAGGAGGGAACAGTTAATGTAAAAGTCTGTGAAAGTGATTTTGTGCCTCTCTGGGATGAACAATAAAGGGACGTTCACTTGCAGAAAGTAAGCTTCTAGATGCACATCAGTCTGAAGTAATGTATGCAGGTAAAGGGGTGCAGAGCCAGTGGTGGTTTTGTAGGCAAACATCAATGCCTTGAATTTTATGCGAGCAGCTATTGGTAGCCAGTGCAAATTGATAAACATGTGATGTGCATATAAATGACGTTTTTATAACCCTTTTTTTTTTTTTTATTAATCATTTGTTTTATGTAAACCTTTTCTTGGGTTCTGATGAAACTGTATGTATAGAGACCAGGATCAGGTGTGGCCACTTTTTGACCAAAGAAGCCCCATTGTTCCAAATTATAGTCACAACAAAGCTTCTTGTATTCAGTTTTTTTTTTTAATGAAAAGAAACTAGGAGCATTGATTATAATACATTAATTAACTCTGATTCATTTTGTGAATCCAGAAGTTTGAAGAACTTTAGAGTGCTATGATAACTCGGCAGAAGTGAACTGTGGACAGAAGGAGAGACATGGACGCTCACCCAGAACTAGCAAACTCAATGAATGCAAATGTAAAATTGAGCACAAATCAGAAATGATCCTCACTCTCTCAGACATAAAAACGCAGATGTGTATAACAGATGTTGTTTAACACAGGTCGGCCCCTGAGCTCACCCAGTGGTGCCGCGTCATGCAGCGGTGCTGACAGAATGGGGTTCGATTCAGTCTCGTCTCACTTTATCTGCCCTTGTGTTTCCATCTGGATCTCCTTCTCCTCTCCGCATCTCTGTCTTTTTCTTGAGGCTGCTCTTTTGGCCAGACACATGCAGCAGTCATTAGTAGTGTGACTCTACACAAGTTCAGTTTGCCGAAAAAATGCTTGGAAAACAGTTGCCTTATTTCTAATGCAAAATTGAAGTAATCAGCTAAAAGTGAAGAATCCAAACTTATCCTGAATAATTGAAGTAATATTAAGTTTATCATGTTAGTTTCAGTTAATATATTCTAGAGTGTTTACTAATGTAACTTCATGTTTAATAGTACGATTACTGTGTTAATTCATTTAATACTGTTACATTTTGTACTGCATAAGTTATTATTCTCAACTTGGATTTAGTCTTATATTTTAAGCCATGGAGAGAAAAATAAGTGCAATCAATTTCTAACATTTTGTCAAGTAAACGAACTTGCTTTAGCACAATATAGGGATATGGCAAATTGTGAAATCAAATATGAAATTAAGATTGCAAAATTGCTTTTATCAATGATAATTTTTGAATAAATTATTCACATAATATGATGTTTATTGTGTATTATTCAATAAAAAAATGTTATGCATATTATTATGCACTTTAAAATAATCCATATTAAGAAGAAAATTAAAGCAAAAATCAGAATTAAAACACAAAACCATAATAACCTCTAAGTAACATGCTTATTAATTGTTTGTATGTGATGCATGTGAGTTGTTAAAGACGGACATTTGCTAGTTTTTCTAATTAATTTTTCTAATTTAAATTTCAATTAAAAACATAAAAGCTATAAATCTTAAAATGTGACCCAAATGTTATTGTGTATGTGTTTTATTTAAAGGATGAGCGTGTGTGTGATCCTTTTACAGTAAGAATAATTAATTTCATTAAACCATTATTTGAAAGAATAGCGGGTGTCAGGAGTAGAGAGCAAGAGATGTATATGAGACATGAGGTTAGATATAATTTAAATACACATGATTGATGTACATCATCCATTAAAAATCGAAAGAATGAACAATGACCAAAAACCATCTCTGTCATCAATCCATGAGACTATGTATATTTGATGCATTCTTTTTTTCTTCTCAATTTGGACTATTTTAATGTCTAATAATCCAATTTGTGGAACCAAATGAAATAATAAATAATATGTGAATCATTTATTTAAAAATAATTATTATTGCTGTTATGACTGCACATTTTTTTCTTTGTGTTTTACATTTGCATTGCTTCTTAATAACTTGTTTGATATTTTTCCAGATGGTGACATCCAAACAGACAAAAATATATATGTATATAATCCTCTACAGAAAGGCACAGTGTTGGATGTGGTGTGATATCTAGACTCATTTAATCTTATAAACTAATAACTTTCAAGGTCAAGGCACAAGCTTTCCATTGATTTTTGTATAGAGAGAAAATGAGTATCAATCTTAATGTTTCACTTGCGCCCAGTGTATTATATTTTAATATTTCACATTCATCAATTTTTAATTAACTCATCATCACACAAATAATATGTAATAGAATTGATGGCTCTCATGATTAATTATTGTTGTCCTGAGCGTGTCGTTTATAATAAAGACTTCATAACGGCAAGGTAATGAAAAATTGTGTTGTATTGTGTTTCAGCGTTGTTCAGTTGGATTCGTCCCGCACACCAGAACCGCGTCACATTCTTTCCCGTCACTCTCTCCCCATCACCGACATCCACTGTGGCCTGATGGGACCACAAGCCCGTGTTGCCACCGCATCCCTGGACCAAACCGTTAAGGTGAGTTTTGCTCGGCCTCTCCTAATTACATGCATCACTAAATCTGAAGCGTGTGTTTATATTATAGCAATCCTATAACCTCACATTGAATTTTTCATTGCAAGATAAATGCATTACATTTTTATACAACACAACAACGAGTTAATTCACATGGATTGTGTTTGCAGTGCAGAATGCATCTTTTGCCCTGTTACCGTCAATTAAAACAGTTGCCATGTCAAGAAAAGCTTGCAACATTTGCCCCGTCTCCGGATCTTCTGATCGGTCCACCGTTTTGGAACTGACATTCATTGAACACTGATGCATGTAAAAGTTGAAATTGTTTTAACTTGCCATGGTGTCTTAAAAACGTGGTGCTCATTATGCTGCAAGAGATGCGAGACATGAGAACAATGGTCACAAACATCCGTCTAGCACGTGTACATAGGAAAAGTATGGAAAAGCAGCACATTGGTCTGGAAAAGCATGTTTTCTTTGAACGGCCCCTTAAAATAGACCAGATTTTTCAAAGAGACACCGAATGATGACTGGTCAAACAAAGATTTTTTTTTTTTGCCCAGAAAGCCTTAATTTAATTGCATGGAAACGTTTTCCTAAATGTAATTGATTGTTTTTTATTTTTGTGTGGTGTATAAATCAATCATAAATCAATAAATACATAAAATATACACGGCACTGTGCATCTTAACATAGTTATAGTTGTTTAATACATCTGTTTGTGTCCATTTATTGATCCAAATAACATTTCTTGTAAATGCCAGACCACTTTAAAATGCATTTACACGTCCTTATGGTCCGCATGTGCCACCTACACACATCTTTGTATTTGTTTTAATGCTTTATATGGGAAGCCTGATTTATCTCAGCTAATTTAATATGCTCATGTCTTCATCGGTTCTATCCAGTTTTTGAAAAATCACTTGAAAAGTCATATGCTCTCTGTCATATGCACCTAAAGCTGTCTCACTTATAATCCAGTTTGTAGCTTATTTAACTTGCTAAACTCTCGTAATGGCATCAAGAAATCGGGTCATGAATGGGGTACTTGGCTTGAGATGGTGTGCTGTCTTTTCTTCCTTGTTTTATGTGGGAAGATGCTCTTAAATTACTGTTTGCTGTGATAAGACCTTGGATTGTCATTCAGAGGAAGTTTGCATCCCATTTGCGCTTGTTCTTTGTTGATGTGCACTTTTTATAGACCTTGTTAGCCATTTACAAGCCTCCTGTCTTCCAGCTAAAACACTTAAAACGGGGTAATTTTGTTTTAAACGGACAATAATGCATGCTTCCCCTTCCTCAAGTTCGAAACTTTGCTGAAATGTGATTTTACCATTAATGAATGTGACATGGGGTCAGTAAGTGTCTGGCTGTGATAGTAAACTGCATAAGCAGCAGATTCTCTGTGCTGCTGTTTCTCCTGGGTGGCTTCGGGTGACATGCTTGATTTGACTGAGAAGACTGTGTGAAGATCAGTGCTGGAGAAAATGATGTCCAGTGTGATGGACAGTACGGGGAAGAACATACTGTTCCACTTGCTCTAGGAACAGAGATACATACAATATTAAACACATCTGATGGCTCACACAAATTTAAAACCTTACTAGAGTTGACTGATGGATGGTGTTGTTTGGCTAGTAAAAAAAAATATATATTTATATTATACCATCCATTTATACCAAGGGTTCACACAAAACAAGGGAAGTCCGCTTTTAGCCATTATGCCGCCCGCAGTTGGAATCAGCTTCCAGAAGAGATCAGGTTTTTTTATGATTATTTTACTTTTATGTAAAGCACTTTGAATTACCATTGTTTAAATGTGCTATATAAATAAACTTGCCTTGCCTTTTATGTTCAACAGAACAAAGAAACTAATAATGATGACATTTTTTTATTTTTGGGTGAATTATCCCTTTAATACATTACTTCATAATTAACATTACAAAAACTAGCTTTCTAAAACATTTGTTCCATTTCATTAGACTTAACTAGTGGAAACTGACATTTTTCAAAGGCTGATATATCTTCTGATCTTTCAAATATCGCCATCGGTCAACAATTTTGGCCATTGTGTTCGATGTGGGACTTTTATTTTGACAGCGCTGAGAACGGCAGCAACTGAGCACAGCGCTCACCTTCTCCCTCTTCATTGTTTTTCACAGTTCTTTCTAATAGGGAAGGTATACAAAAAAGTATTATAGTGATTGCTTTTATATCTTTAGTAATAGAAAGGCAAACATATAATACTTGCTTGTTTGCCATCAGCACTCAGCAAATACATATTTATATCATTTAAGCAGATCTTTGAAGCAGATCCCTAGGAAGACAGGGACATTGTCACATTCTGTGAACAGTTATTTTTATTTATTTATTTTATTATTATCATTAAAAATATTATCATTTATTATGTTGAAAATGGTTGATGTGCTTAACATTATTGTGTAAAATGTGCTATTTTATTTGATGAATAGAAGCTTAAATTGAATTTGAAAAACGTTGAAGCACATTTTCAAATGGACGTTATCTTTATTAACAAACTGCATCTCTAAACAACAACATTTTCTTAAAACTACATTCCGTAAAACAAAAACAGTATTTGGGTGTCCGCTATGATACTTGCTATGAGAAATACCATGCACAGAGTGATACGAATGTTTTAAGTACCAGTATCACTAGAATATCCTCTCAGCCAATCAGATTCAAGGACCAGAAAGAACTGAGATGTGTGTGCACTAGGGGTTTAACAGTGCAGCACAATTTTCGGTACAGGTTTTTCAGTTTGGTACACATGTACTGAACAAATCGTTCCCTTTTTCAGGAAATTCAGACAATAAATGCTGTTTTGGTGCTCTTTGACATGCGACAGATCGCTGTATAAACGACCATGCACGATCATCCCTCCCTCTTTACTACTAATTTTAACGCAAAATATACATAAATGAACATCTCACCCCTCACGTAATCACTCAATTAGTGTTTCAACCGCAGAAAGACGTCATTAAAACAGCTTGTAAACAAAATGTCACGTAGCATTTCATTTACCTCAGGCAAGTCATCAGTGTCTACAGCTCGTTATTTCCTAGAGAAATTAAGTCTAGTGAAGAGCATTTTGCGAAATATTATACTATATACTTTGTTATATTTTACATGACCTGTTAGTGATGTCTTACAGGTTTAAATAAATCTGTCAGCCACTCTGTAAATTATTATATTTCACCAACAAATATAAATGTGTAATTTAAAAACTATTTACATTTTTTTTAATTTTAGTTAAAAATAAATAGTAATTGAATTTAAGTTTGGCCTGAGTTGTTAATTGTAACCTAACCTTATAGTAATGTAAAAGGGCTCCCTATAGGTTAGAGCAGAAGCTGAGGTAGGTTTATATCCCTAAGAAAATTAATTATAATTGAATGTGTTTAAAGAAAGAGAAATTTGTTCAGGAATCCATTGTTTAATAGAAAAAAAACTAATCTTGATGTCAAAACCGAGGTACATACCGCACGCCGTCATGTTTGTGTACCATTACACCCCTAGTGTATGTATATAGTATTTACATAAAATAACAAGCATTCATATGTAATTATTTAGTTCATTTATTACATTTATTATCTACAATTTTACTCAAAATCAACTGATTTATCGCTCTTTCCTTTTTAGTAATTTATGGCTAATGGAAGACTCACAGAGCTTCTATTTTTCAAATCCAACTATAAACTGCACTTTTTAGATCAAACTCCAGGATGAGACCCTGCACACCAGAAGCATCAAAATATCAAAGGAGGCATCAGCAGCAGAGCGTCCCTCCAAGGTTCATCCAGAGATCGACCTGTGGACTCGCTTTGAGTGTTTCCTGTGTGATCATTGAACCTCAGTGCTGAATAATTTCCAGTCTGTTATTGATACACTGTAAAGAAGTGGAGGACATGTTTGATCTTTCATGGATCTTTGAGCCCGAGGAACACTTCAGCTCTCACCGTTGATTTACTTGTCGCGTCTAACAATGTTCTGGTGTGATTTTGGATGAGACTTTATTCCTGTTGTCATTGACATTGCTTTGACAGGATTACGCCAATAATCAAGCCCATTATAAAGAAGCCGCGGGCATGACTGATCTACAGGCTACATGCTCTGAGGATCTGTCATGAACGACTGGCTGCTTAGTCTTTGTTTAAACTGGAGGTGTGCCCGCGGCACCACTGCACACAGACGTTCAATGTCACACTGAGTGCACTCTCTCATTACCCACAATCCCCCATGGGGCTTTTGCAGGACCGGTTGTTGTCATGACAGAGCTCTAGTGAGGAGAAATGGGTGAACAAGGTGTGGGTGATAATAAAGGGGAATTTACCTTAAGGTGACTCACCCCTCTTTTCTCAGGACCTTTTCCGAGATTGTTTTTGGGATGAATGTCCTGACAAAACATGCTCGTAGGTCTCGTATAATCAGCCTCGTCTCATGCTGTCCAAAGCCATTTGAACGCTGTGGCTGCCGTCAGGGTCTCAGGGCCAATCTATACCCGAATCAATCAACCCCCAGAAGGAGCCAGCGATTAAAAATTTGTTTGTGGTGTCCATGGGAATGCGGCTCGCGGTGTTTAATTGGGTGACACTTTCTGCACTCGGCTGTTTTGAATGATGCTTGTGTCATGGGCTTCCCGTGTAGATATTTTCATGGCTGGTTTAAGGTTGATGTTTATCAGCTTGGCTCTGCTGTGGAAAATAGCAACGGGTTGCAGTATTTTGACGTCAGGTGGCATCTTGTTCTAGACAGCTGGATATGGATGTGAGTGCATCCAAAAATGAGTGTAATACCCCCAACATTTATAAATAATAAATCACAATAAACATTTCTTCTGCCAAGTAATATAGTTCATTAGTCTAATTGTAGACTGTCAGCAGTTGCCAAACAACTTGGTGCATTAATATAGAATTCAACTGATGTGCGGTCACAGGTTCATGGGATCCAAAATATTTTTTTGCGTTGTTTTTTGGCATAGAGAAGACTTTGTTTTTTTGTTTTTTTTAAGAAATTGATTTTTGTTCAGCAAGCATGCTTTAAATTTGATTGAGAATAGTGATTTGTATAGCAGATTTCAAAAGCGATATTTATCCACCTTTTATCGTGTACATTATAATGAAGTCGCTTATAAATTCAGTTGAAGCAAAAAATTACTTAATTTTGTCTTTTCTGTTTTAATTTTCTGTATTTAAAAAAAGAGAATTATAATAGGGCTGCAAGATATTGGAAAAAAACTCACATTGCGATATTTTGTATTTCTGCGATTTTATATATTGCTATATGAAAAAAAAAAAAAAAAAAAAAAAAACACCAGATGACTTGAAAAGCTATATTTGGAAAAAAATAATAATCAATGATCTAACGGTATTCAGGTACACTGGTTGAATAATCAAATGTAAAATAACACTGCATTGTCTTCACTGTATAAATTAAATCTAACAAATCTGTGTTAAAGCTACAAAAGCGATTTTTTTTTTTCTCTGTGCTTTGTTGTTTGATTAACATTCATGAACCAGAAAGCCTTAGGCACATTAAACTGCTGTGAACCTATACTATCCATTTTCTTTCTCAATTGTTTACCTTCACCTAAGCCATAAGCAACTGTATTTACAAGGATACTTGCAGAGACATGCATTTTGAGAGTTTCGTGCGTATGTGTCATTTCAGGCACAAATAGACGTGAATGGAATTCAGTGTTCACCTGCATCTGCGTGGCTCTCACCGTGTCTACAATGGATGCGACAAAATACAACAGAGCCCATTATAATCAGTGTTGCGGTCTACACTGGATGTGGCGCGACACGGCAAAGCCCCGCGAGTAATATAACGATCAGTATACTAAAAATAGCACATCCTGCAATGTGACTATCGCGGATGTGCACATTGCAACATCGATGCTGAAACAATATATCGTGCAGCCCTAAATTATAATATGTACGTATATATCACTTTAACATGAAACAGTTCAAGTCAAACTATAGAAAGCCTGAATCATTTACTCCTAAATTATTTGCACTATTTACTAGGGGTGTAACAGTACACATAATACATGAACATTTTCAGTATGGGTCTTTCAGTTCGGTACGCATCTGCACCAAACAAATACAGAGAAGAGCATTTTGTGAAATATTAGACTATATATGCATTATATTTTACTTTACCTGTTAGTGATGTCTTAATTATTTAATGTATATTTACATAAATCTGTTATGAAACAACACGCCCACGGACCGTTGGCTAAACGTCAGATGCATATGGCACACTTAGCTGGAAAAGCAATTTTATGTTTTGTATTTCCTCCGGCTGTACTGAAACCATACCGAACTGTGGCGTCAAAACCGAGGAACCGTCAGGATTGTGTGCTGTTACACCCGAACTATTTACCTTGTCTGTTTAATTGCCATTTTGAGCCTGTGCAACATTATTTTAACGCTGACTGTGTTGTACAATAGCGTGCGGGATGAGAAGAGTGAGTCTGAAATGAGCATTTCAAAGACAACTCAAGGCAGCAAGGTGCTGAGAGGGCTTAAACTTTGTCATCTGCATTCAGTCCTTCCCATCCGCCACTCTACTGGGCCGTGAACGACAGGGAAACCTTTCTGTTAGCTGTACCAAAGAGTTCCGAAGATCCCTTTTAAATTAGATTGAAATGCAGCCAAAATCTCTTTGGAAAGCGTTCAAATGCAATAGTCCTTCATTTGATTTTGGGATAGTTTCATTTGCACTTTAAGTGGTCTTGTTACCAACTTAGCTTTCATTAGTCATTGTACGCTTAGCTGTTAGTGCGCCAATCTGTCCATCAGAGTTTTTTCATCATTAAGAAAAAAAAAAAAAAAAAATTATTTATAAAGCTGAAATTAAAAATATTTGTGTTTTAACTATACTAAAATTGAGAACCAAATTTGAAAATAATGCTAAATAAACTAGTGGATTTTTCAAAACTGCTATTTCCATGTCTTCTCCTGCAGCAACCAAAGTACAGGTCTGTCGTGTCGATTTTGTACAAGCACCTGAAATCAATACATACTGTATCTATCTACTGAAAGAAAGAGATGTGGTGAAGCTTGTTGATCAGGTTCAATGTCAAAGTTGTTTTTCTTTCTAGTCAAACGTCTGAATTCTGTCCTGGCTTCCTTCTCCGTTTGAACCGAGTCGGTTTATGAATTTCATAGGTTTATATGAGGTCAGAAAACTGATTTCTGCTGGCCTTGAATTGAGTTCGTCTTCATTATAATGGATAGTGTGTTGAGTCATGCAGTATATTGCATTTTATATATATATATATATATATATATATATATATATATATATATATATATAATGTATGTGTGTGTGTGTGTGTATATAAATAAATACAGCCTAAAGGTATGCGAAATAAAAAAGCTATGTGAAAAATTTTGGAAAAATGGCATTGAATAATGCAGTCTTGACAGAATTTAAAGGCCAGTTTTTGAATGTCAACCAGTAAATGGGCTTTTTGTTTGTTTATGGGTGTCTCTTATGCGATTTTTAATTAAACTCCTTTCAAGCCAGTGGAAAGTGGTGCTTTTCGGTGGTGGAGAAGCACAGACGTCACTTATCAAAGACTGATAATCTCAAGCTACCTTTTAAACAAATTTTTTTTTTTTTTTTTTTAATCTGAAATTTGTTGGCTCCAGTCACTCTCTCCCGTATGTGCTCTGTCCCCTTTAGACAAAGTGGTCGCCATCAGATTGCCATCAATCAAGTTGATCATTTTGATGTTTAATCCGTCCCACTGTTGTTCATTAGTCATCTGAGCTCAATAGCATCGGCTACAGTGGATTACGGCCTGTCAGTCATCATAGATGAATTCGTCTGTCGTTGTCGTGAGGGGATTCTGGGGGTCACGGCGCACAAAGACATGAGCTTGTTAGCGCGAGAGGGATGGAGAGGTGTCTCTGTGTCGAACTGCAGACCGATCGCTGTTGGGTGTTTAATGATGGTTAAAAACGTCTGACGGCTGCATGGATTGACAAACTAGACCAGAGTTCATCCCACACCGCCTGACCTTTGACCAGTGCATTGGACAGCCTGATTTATGAAACGGTCAGTTAAATTCGTTGAACATCACATTACCTTTACTCTACATGTTTAGAAGGAAGCTTTTATGTCTGTGGTTTCTTGTTAGGGTTATTTGAATTATGACTGATATACCGGCAGGGCGTATTAATTGGTTGATTTTTGACCATTTAGAAACTATTCCAGTATGCAAATTAAAGGGATAGTTTATTCAACAATGAAAATGAGTTTCATTCTTCTGTTAAGCTCAAAAGAAGCTATTTTGAAGAATGTTGCACTCTAAAAAATGCTGGGTTAAATACAACCCAAATATTGGACAGAACACATGCTGGGTTGTTTTCAACCAACAGTTGGGTTAAATATTTAACCCAGCCTTCTGGGCAGTAACCCAACCGCTGAGTAAAAACAACCCAATCGCTGGGTTCACGCCGGTTTGTATTTAATCCAGCATTTTTTAGAGTGTGGCAACCAAACAGTTGACGGTAGCCGCCATACTATGGAAAAAAAGAAAATACTATGGAAGTCAATGGCTGCCGCCAGCTGTTTGGTTACCAACATTCTTCAAAATAATATTCTTTTGTGTTCAGCAGAAGAAACAAACTCATACAGGTTTGGAATGACATGAGGGTGAGTAAATGATGATCAAATTTTCATATTTTTCATCACCAGCCTCGTCAATTTAGGATTGTGTAGTATTTATTAATGCTTTAATTTTTTAATTTATTTTATTTATATGAATTATTTTACTTTTATATTTTCATTTTAGTTTTTCAGTTTGCTTTTGTCAGTTTTATTATTTTTTTTATATTTCTGAATAGCTTTATTGTTATTTCAGTTAGCATTTTTAGTATTTTGAGTACTTACAGTTGTCATTAAGTTGCCAAAGTTTGTCATCTAATATTTATATTTTATATTTATTTTGGCTCTACTTCAATTGCCAAAAAATAAAGGGTTTCAGCTTTAGTTATCAATGACAACACTGCCTTGTTAATGAAAAATGTTACCTTTTTGTAAATTTGTGAGTTTTGAGTAAATCTTTTGTAAACTTAACATTCATTTAAATTCATAAATTATTATTTCCTGTTTGTAATTTATAATGTATTTAGAATTATT
>CM071948.1:12464882-12712382 GCA_036784905.1 Acrossocheilus fasciatus
GCATGACGTTGCTGTGCTAAGTGGTCACGAAAACTTTTAGTTTGCATGTGTTTTTAAGCATTGCAGTGTACAAACAAGGGATTTTAAGCTGTTGAAACTAGGGGTGTGCGATATTGACACAAAATAATATCTCGATATTTTCTGGGATTTTATCAATAACGATTATTAGACGATATTTTGCTGAGTGTGTTATTGTGCCGGTACCATAGGACTACTGTGGACAGCTGACTCCTTTTTGATATTCTTCATATTTAGTGTGGTGGTCAGATAGAAATGAATCTTTTCCAATAAGTTTAAATAGATTTTTACATTTTATGGGCAATTTTAACCTTTTATAAAGCCTATCTGTGAATTAAAATAATAAGACATTTGGGCTGTTACCAAGCAAATGAAATCATTGGCGCATTCCCGTCAAAATCAAAGGTAATTAGGAGTAAATGACGACTACTATGTTCATTATTACATCCGACAACAAAACACCTCAGTCGCTTAGGAGCCATTCTTGTCTAGTCCTGGGACCTGTGCCATGAAGCTGGTTTAGCTGCTAGCCAGGTAAGTTTCAGTTTAGTTTGCGCCAACTCTGGGTTTTAGGTGCCATGAAAGTGGCTTGGCTTTTAGCAGTGTTCATCGCCATAGTAACGCGCTCCACAGCTAACCTGCTCCGGGGCAGGTTATGTTCTGGTTTAGAGATCTCAAACCAAAATTTGACCAATCAGCTTCAAGCAAAGTAATATATAAGTGAGACAATAAAGCCACTCCTCCAGTTTCTCTTACTCCAAATTAAAGGACGCTACATAGGGAAACATTTTTAAAGATAAAATCATCTGATTTTTAGAGTTGATTATTTTTTTATAATTATTTTATATTATTTATATAATTATTATACCCTTAATCCATTACACAAGCCAGCTTAGTTTAATAGTAATTATTAAGCTTTTATTTAAAGTCAATGTAAACATATTGATGATATATAATTTTAATCTTCGCACTGACTCTCTCACAAGAAGTGAATCATAGTTTTATGGCATGTGATTGGATGCTCATTTCTGATGTCACACTTTCATGTGCATGTGCTCCATTATCTCAGGATCAAGTCTGAGTTGACAGAAAGAGTTGATGATCAGCTTCATGGTACCAACAAAGCCGGATTGGACTTTAGTTTTGTCAATTTAAAACTAATCCTGTAACCCCGAGTTTGTTCAGCCACCATCATGGTACAGGCCCCTGCTCCGGTGGTGAAACAATGGCGGACTGATGACAGCTCACTCAGGGTGGGTCTAAGGTAAAACACCAATGTCGATCAACAATCGTGGAAGGGGCCTGGGTCTGTGTGAAGTCACACGGACAGGCATCTGAGAATGGCTTGATATGAGAAAGGGGAAATTATTAAACGAGATTTAAAAAAAACAAAAAAAACACTGGGTGGATCTTTATCATTATAGGGTTGTTGTGTACACACACTGCCAACAACACACATTTCAGTTCATGCAACTTGTAACAGTGCATCTAGCATCCGATGACCCCTTTAAAGTGCCCTTATTATGGATTTTTTAAAATGACAGAAAACTAGTTGAAAGTCTTTCTAATACAGCGGCTGAGGAAATGATGGCAAATTTGGCATCTTCCTCTCTTCCAGCTAATGTAATCAATTTTAAGATATTTTTTTCCTTCAATCTGTAGATATTTTTTCCTCTTTTGTAAGGTCATAGACACCCTTTCTTTTTCTTTTGCTATTTGAGCAAATGTGAAATGCAAAAATTATATTTGTTGTAGATTCCGTTCATTACTTTGTTCTGCTTCTGAGAATCCTAGAAATGAGAACATGATCCATAATTGTTAAAAAACTCCCTTAAATGATAAATGAAGGAAGAAACCTTTGGAAGAACCAGAACCATTTGTCTTATAGCTCTCACCATAATCATGAAGTATTCCTGAGCTCATATTGAGAAACCGCAAACCTAACAGGAGATGCTAGAGGCACAATTTTTTATGAATAAACATGTTTCTTCTTGAGGCAGTGTTTTACGATTGAAGATTTCTTTCTTCTTTTTGTTTGTCTGAATGCGTTTTTTTTAATTCAGTGTCTGTGAGAGAGAGACAGCATGTGTTCCTGCATGTGTTTCTAAATGCCTTTAAACTGAGGTGAAACTGTGTGCGATTCATTCCCAATCTGTCCAGATGCATTCATCATGATTCTTAAACATTAATCAGGGCATTAATGAGCTGGTACTGACGTGCTTTTTCTCAGCCTCCCGGTTTTTCATTCTGCTCCTCGCGTCTGGAAGCCTCAGCCAGCCTTATTAGTCTACAGGGTTTCCTGATTTATTTATTTTTTCATGTTTCTAAAACCTTTCAAGATGTTCAAAGGCTATTCATTGATAGACTCGTATCTCTTTGACTTCTAAGGCTGGTTTTTACACTTAACACTTTCGGTCTACTGTCTTAAAGTTGATTTCACTGTAAGATTAATTGGTGGGATATAGGAAATGTGAGGAGGCTTGGAACGTGGCGTCCTGACTTCTTTCCAAAACATTGGCCTCGATCTTTGCGTTCTGATTGGTTTAGACCTTTCCCTTTGAACAAAATACAATAACTTGCCAGTAAAATCCTCCTCTCAGGACTAGATGATGTGCCTTTATGGTGTTCAGTGATTAGATATCATGTCGAAAATGATTGTTTATTATGCAGTCGTGACCTTACACAACGTCTGTTATGCTTCTCTTTTCAGTCCAGCAGCTACATTGACCTCTTCACCCTGTTGAAAGTGCTTCCTCAGCTCTGTTTCTTTCTCCTTGTTGTTCGGATTGTCTTGTCAGTGATGAACGAGGGTTGAATTTGTCATATTTAGATAGAAAAAGACTTTTTCTGACAGGAAAGCTTAGAACTCCCTGCCTGCTTGAAGACGAAAGACAGAAAGGGAAAATAAAAAGACGCAAAGAGAAGAATACAGAGCGGAGAAGTGTGTTACTGCTGAAGTTTTTTAAAAATCTAATCCTGTCATGGCTTTCTGACTCAGAAAGACATCTGTTTAACTTAAAAACCCTAGTTCTGAACAGCCCTGCTTTATACAAACACTTTAATGTAGCGGTTTAACTTAATTTGACTTTAAATGTAACTGTAACTATATATATATATATATATATCTCACTCATACATACACAAACACTAGAGGTCAACTAATAGTGGATGTTACCGATAGCTAGGTTGGACCACACTGGCCGATACCGATTAATCAACCGATAGTTTTTAAAATGGATACTGAAAGTATAAAAAAAATATATATGCAAGTGACCCACTGTGCAAAACCGCAGTGCTGCATCTTGGAGAAGTCACAGGTGTCAAACACAACAGACACGTTCAATTCAAGCAGCGGTCTAAAGCTGTTTATTTAATCACCAAACGGACATAAGTTTGCTTCATGTGGCATAAATGAGTTTGAAGTTCTGTGTTTAAAAAAACAGAGCAAACGGAAAGAGAACACGCGATCTGTATTACAGCTCTCTATATGAAGCATACAGACTGTATTAGAGCCACAAAAAGACAAACGTTTTGCTGAAAAATGCACAAAACAATTTATAGCCTAGGGTGAAGTCATTATGTAAATTAACAATGATTTGGAGCAAACATGTTATTTAATGGAAAACTATGTGAATGGCGCTCTATTCCGCGGCAGGATTTTCTGTCGGCTGCATTTAAATGCGCGTTTGAAGTTTCCCGCTCTGTGCAGTGCGCAGTGTCACATGCCAAAACAAACAACATGATAGAGGCCGCTCTCGTGCTGTATAATGACAGCATACCATTCTCAGCCACTCCAGCAACAGACGCAACACAGAAAACTATCGACATGGATTTTTGCCGATAACCGATAGCTCCGCAAATCAACTGTCGGTGCCGATTAATCGGCAAAACAGATGAATCGGTCACATAAGTAGCGTGTGCAGGTGCGCATGTGTGACCAAAATTCAAAGTGTAAACATGTTCAGACCGCTCATTTGCGTACTGACATGGTTGACAGCTTTTAATGCACAATTGCCGTTTTAGATTGACTAATATATATATATATATATATATATATATATATATATATATATATATATATATATATATATATATATATATATATATATGCCGGTTTCATAGCAAAATGCAAAACGACTTTTCATTCACTGACACTGTTCACGCGGCAACCCAGCAGCGCAAATACATGCTTGCCAGCAACCCAACAAAATAAAAGCTTGCTAATTTTGGGTTTGAAAATAATGATAAATTCATAAAAATATCAAAATATTAGCTTTGTACCGTATTTTTAAGTGTATTATACAATAATTGCATTTTTAATTAATACTCACTTTTTATTTTAAAGTATAATTGTATTATCACTATTTATAATTTTATTTTATTTATGAATACAAATAAATAAATAATACTATACTATACGATAATAATACTAATCAATTCGGTATCAAATTATTAATGTTTTAGTTAAGTTGTAGCGATGTTATACTAAATTAAAACGAGGGAGCAAATTAGTGTAACATGGCCACGATTTAAGTAAAATAAGGGAACAAATTAATAAATTGTGGCCACAAATAAAGCATTTTTGAAAATGATTTATTAATTCATTCCCACTGTGTGGGGCTCAGTATGTTTCAAAAAAATATCCAAAAATATATTAAGCAGCACAACTGTTTTCAACACTGATAATAAGAACAACCACTATTAATAACTGAGAATCAATAATGACGAATAATAATTGAGCAGGAAATCAGCATATTAGAATGATTTCTGAAGGATCATGTGACACTGAAGACTGGAGTAATGATGCTGAAAATTCAGCTGTACATCACAGGAATAAATTAGATTTTAAAAAGATTAAAATAGAAAACACTCATTTTAAATTGTAGTAATTTTTCACAATATTACCGTTTTAACTGTAGTTTTGATTAAATAAATACAGTCTTGGTGAGCATAAGAGACAACGATTCTCATGCACATGCCTTCCTTGTGGTAGCTGTAGCAGCTCTTTATTACGCTTTAATGCACACGGTGGTTTCAAATAAATTTTGGTACCACATTTGTCTACCATGTTTAACTGGCTTTGTTGAACAGTCTCTTCAAGTAATTTTAACCACAGACCTCCCTTTAATCATAAATCAAAAAGTGCTATTCTAAAACCCCATTAGATATTCCAGAAGGAACTCATAGCTGGAAATTGCCAGTTCTCTTTTGTGTTTCACGACTACAAACTGAACAGCTCTATTGTTTGAATTATAACAAGGTCTCTCAAAACTATTTCCCCCTCCTCATCACATGGATTTTATTTCCGGACCAGTGCGATGTCTGTCCGTATTAATGTGCAAATCTGAATATGAAAGACATGCGTTTCCTTCCAGAATGGCTGGAGATCTCCTGCTGGCTTTAATTCTTCCTGTTATGTATTATTGATGCTCCTTATTGCCAGGCTTTAAAGAAGTGATGTAATGATTTGAGTCAGCAGTGGTCCAGTCCAGGCCACCGTACTTCTCCTACAGCCTCTTCCTTAATTAATGCCATTAAGTCAATCGATCAGACCGTTTAGGAGACAGTCAGGGCTAAATCCCATGGTACCTAATGGAGGCTGCGGGACGGAGCGTGATTGTGTGTGTGTACCAGGACTGTAAGCTAATTTGCTCTAGCCAGTGATCAACTGTAAGGATTTCTTTCAGCTGCTCTTGTTGGCATAAAAACATGTACA
Source organism: Acrossocheilus fasciatus (assembly GCA_036784905.1). NCBI lineage: Eukaryota > Metazoa > Chordata > Actinopteri > Cypriniformes > Cyprinidae > Acrossocheilus > Acrossocheilus fasciatus. The sequence continues at coordinate 12,470,617 of CM071948.1, forward strand.
TGATCAACGAGTGTAAGATACAGCGAGACCCCAAACTCTCACACTGACCCCAAGCCAGCAGGCTGCTGTTATTGTTGACCCATGTTAGCATTTGGATTGTTTCCTCCGCATTGTTATAAATGTTTCTCCTTTGCTCTTTTTCTCTCTTTCGTTCCTGCTTGGCAGAGTTTAAGCCGGGATAAAACCTTCCAGGTGGACAGTGACGGCAATCAGGTGTTCAAAGGACACAGGTGAGGTTGTCTGTGCTTTTTTTTGTGACCCATGTGTCTGTCCTTGGTTATTACTTCAGGAAAAGACGTGCGTTTTTTGTGCCAGAGTCCAAAGTTCAGTCAGTGAAAGGAAGAAAGGTGAAAGTTTCTGGCTTCTGCTCTCGAGTGAACTCGTATTGGATTAAACTCCTTCATTCTGTGCTCTGTGCAGAAGCTCCGCCTGTGAAGCGGTGCAGGCAGGAGGTGTAATCACAGCCTCCATTTGCGGTGGTGTTTTCAGGTTACACACAGTGGGAAACGCAGAATTGGCCAATGCTGGTGGCAGAAAGGGTGTCATTTTGGCATCGTACTGTAACAAAGACGTTCATTTTTGTGAGAACTTAATGTGGCTTTGACTTAGCCAGTGCACTCTATATTGAATTATGTTTTGTGGGTTATTTGATTATATGAAGTATATAAAAAGACAAATAATTATATCAATCCATTCGGGGGAACGTGTGTGTGTGTGTGTGTGTGTGTATATAAGATGCCTGGATAGACATAGTTATATATAAAATATAATTGTTTTACAAAAATTTCAAATAAATCATATATAAATAACTCATTCATATAAATCTTTTTTTTTTTTTTTTACTTTCTATTTATCAATGAATCTTGGAAAAATATCAGATTTTATAAATAGAATGTTTACATGTATACTTATATATTTCTTTGAATAAATATATATTATATTAATGAATAAAATGATTTTCTTCATTAATATATATTATATTAATGAAGAAAATCATTTTATTAATAGAAATAGAATACACAAACTGATTTATATTTATTAGAGAGTATTGAAAATATATAATAGATATTTTAAAAATAGTGTACACCTATACATGTTTGTATATTTAGATAGATATATTTAGATATTTATATGAATAAAAATATTCATTTTTACAAGTTTACATTAACAAAGACAGTAAAGACATTTATTTCAAATAAATTTTGTTCTTTTGAATTTATCTTGAAAAAATATTGTGCTTTCCACAAATATTATTTTTAAAAAATATACTCTTCTTGAGCAAATCAGCATATTTGAATGATTTCTGAAGAGAGAAACCTGCTTCTCTCACATGAGCACGACATGTCTGGAGCTTGTCTGCTCACTCCCATACCATGATTTTATTTATTTATTTTAATACACAATATGCAGAATTTTGTAGGCAGACTTTTTACTTTGTAGAGTAGATAAACCTGTAAATAGATCTGAACCTGCATTCTCCACTATAACAGTCTTTCTCCTCCTGGACAGAAATCTGGTGACATGTCTGTCTGTGTCCATGGACGGGACCCTCCTGCTCTCCGGCTCCAACGACGAGACTGTCAGAATGTGGGACGTTCAGAGCAAGCAGTGCATATGGTCCATCAACCACAAGGGTAAGCATCAAGCGCTCTCTCTCTTTCTCTCTGCATGATTCTCTTGTCTACAGGCTATATCTGCTCTATGTACAATCACCTCTCAAGCATCCCAGCATCCTTCAGTGCTCAGCCAGGCTCGCTGACTCTTCCTTCCTCTCTGGCAGCTTGTAGACCACTCCAAATTGACATGCCATTGGACACCTGCGTCTCTTTCAGTTTAGATGTCTGATCTCTCGTGCTTCGGCCGTGACTAGCTGGCAGTAGCGCAGGAATGATGAGATTCTGAAGAGATAGTGACACAGCGTGCTCTGTTTTGGTTCTGATCCGTGAATGCATTCTGTCAGAGCCGCTCGTGTTTGACAGTTCACCCTCCAAAAAAAGGAACAAAAAAACAACCTCATTTTCCTTTTTGGGTTAGATTTTTTTTTCTCTCTATTCTTTCTGTCAATTATGGTCAATGTGCAAAAATGGAAAAAAGGAAAATTCTAGGACACTGTCGACCAGTGGCGGATCTAGGAATTTTTAGAAGCAGGGGCCACAATGGGGCCACCATTTACAGAGAGGGGCCAAGTTTACCGATCAAGTCTTTGGAAATTTAACAATAACAGCTTAAATATTTCCTTGTGTGTGTGTGTGTATATATATATATATATATATATATATATATATATATATATATATATATATATATATATATATATATATATATATATATATATATATATATATATACACACACACACACATACGGAAATATTTAAGCTGTTATTGTTATATAGATAGATAGATAGATAGATAGATATAGATATAGATATAGATAGATACAGCTCTCTATCACTTTCACGGACTTTTAGATTAACTGTTCCCTCCTGGTGGAATGACCTGCCCAACTCAATCCGAGCATCTGAGTCCTTAACCATCTTCAAGAAACGGCTAAAAACACATCTCCATGTTTATTTGACCCTCTAACTCTAGCACTCTCTATTCTAATTCTATTTTACTTATCTGTCTTCTTTTTATTTAAAACCACACACACTTGACCCCCAATCAATTTCATATTTATTCTGCTAGCTTTTTTTCTCTCTCTTCTATCTACTTGTTTTCTTTAAAAAAAAAAAAACAAACAAAACAAACAAAAAAATCTTGCTACGTGTACTGCTTTAGGCTAACTGAGACTTGTCATAGCACTTGCATGTTGTTGCTCTTTTGGTGATTTTGATTGCTTCCATTGTCTTCATTTGTAAATAGCTTTGGATAAAGTGTCTGTTAAATTACTAAATGTAAATGTAAATGTAAAAAAAAAAAAAAAAAATATATATATATATATATATTCATTAAGAATAACATACGTAATAAAATATAATACAATATTTGAGGAAAAACGGGCTTCCCTGCCGATTTGGAGTTCGTTTTCACACTTTGTTGAGTTTTGGGTTCCAACAAGAAAATTCATGAGCATATGATAAAATACAGTATGTACAGCTTAATGTTGTTCTTGAATATTGTGAGAAACTGACACCACACATCTTATCGTAAAAAAAATAAATAAAAATAAAATCAACTACTTTTGTGACCGCTGCTGAAAATTCATTCATATCAGGGTCTTTGCTCAAAAGGTTGAATCCATCTACTTATTCGGCAATTACTTACTGACATGCTAAATAACAAGGCTATATAGGCTACATTATTATTGGGACATGTAACATGTATTGCATTCTAAATGAGGTCTCTTTCGTCTTAATTTAAATTATAAATATACTTTTGTTCAGTGTTAGATCATGTTAGTTCTTAATGATGCTACATTGTTTTATTTTAATACTACAAATGAAATAGTATATAAAAACATTTACATAGGAAATTAAAATGCTTTGTTCTGTATTGTTCTGTGTTGTTAACTATTGTTCAACCTTATTGCAGTGTAGAAATGGAACATTATGACAATTTCATATGACGATTATAGTGACCAAAATGATCACGCTATTGTTAAAATGTTCTGGAAATGTCTAAAAAGTATAACTGTAGTGTCAATTTAAAGACGACTTGGCAGCTTGTTGTCCTTAAGTCAGAAAAATAGCTACAAGGGCTTGAATTTACAGTTATTAGAAATATTATTTACATTAAATACCTTTGACAGAAAATATAAAATTAGCCTTGTTGCTGTCTAGAAACACAATGCAGGTAAAGCCACAAATCTGACCATGTTCTTTTTCAAAGCTGAGGATAACTATAACTCTTAAGTTTCATGAAATATTTTTTCCCAACCACGATCCAGGAGGCCCCCCAAAAGTTTTCCATGTCTCCTTAATCAAACACACCTGATTCAGATCATCAGCTCATTAGTAGAGACTCCAAGACCTGAAATGGGTGTGTCAGACAAAGGAGAGATGCAAAATGTGCAGTGTTGGGAACCACTGATCTATAGCAAAAAGGTGGCCAAAAATTAGAGATTAAGCAGATATTTGAATCAAATGTTGGGTCAATAGCCTATTAGACAAGGACTTGATTGTCCTGTAAGTCCAGCAGCAATTACCAGGCCTTTGGCTCGCTTTGCAGGCATAACATGTAATGTTGAAAAAAACAAACAAAAAAAACAAATGGACACATCACAAAATTTGTAATGGTTTTACTGGTTATGGTAATTGGTCACCTTCTAAATCCTAATGGAATATGTCCCACAACACACTACAGAATATTTTTTAATGGTTAAAAGTTGATGGTTTGTAATGTTTGTAATGGTATTTGTGATTCATTTTTTTCAGCTGGGTTGCCTCATTGTTTTTATATAATGCATTTTAAATCATTTTAAAGGCTGTTGTTGGCTTAGGTTTGTTTTTATAACCACAAAAATATTATCTTAATACTTCTTATTAAGTAACAAAACCATGGTTAATTTGCGGTTCCCAAGAACCATTATTATTATTATTATTATTTATTATTCGTGTTAAAACCATGACTAACTTTTGTAAGTGAACATGGAAGCGCTGAGAGTATATTAGACGCGTTGGTGGTGGTGAAATTATTACCGACATTAAAACACGTTATTGACCTCAACACCCAAAACAGTTTCACAGGATTTTGAATGTAGATTACCTGAAAGTGACGCACGGGCTTCGTTTTCATCATTTTTTTCCTTCTCTTGGCGCCGGATTGCTGATGTCTTTTCACGGGCATAGTTATCCATCAATTATGATAATTTGCATTCAGCCGCAAACATGAGGTGTGAGCGGTCGCGGGTGCGGGAATGGCGCGTCACTTTTTTTTCTTTTTTTTTGAGCAACTGGATGGTGCCCCCCGGGAGATGGTACCCTACGCAAACTGCGTACTCTGCGTATAGGGAGCGGCGGTACTGATGTCAGTGATGATTCTAAAAGATAACGCGCTTGTAATGAACGCAAATTCCACCCGAGAAACCGCACGTTTTTATTTTAGAAAAAAAGTTTGCTTTGTAAAGTAGGTTCAATAGCATTAAGTTAAATAGTGCAAATTCTATTAATCGATTGAACTGTGCACATTCGTTTTAGACACTTACTGCAGGCTACGTTATGCTCTTGCGCCGTCTATGCAATAAATGCACGTCCTTGAATGAGCAGTGTTTTGTATCTGGTAATGTCAATGATGCGGGGCTATACATGTCATATGTATATGTACATATATATAAATACCTCATTCATTCACATGTCATATGTATATGTACATATATATATAAATACCTCATTCATTCATTCATACATACACATGCACGTTCATATTTACAAGTAAAGGTTGTTAAGATGCGGTGCACAGGTTGAATTTTAAACGACTTAATGCTAATGTAAATCAGCGATGAGTGACAGGACAGGGGCACTTCAGGGGCCAATCAGATTTCAACGGGGGCCGGTGCCCCTCTGGCCCCACCCCTAGATCCGCCACTGCTGTCGACAGGAAGTCACTGTTTGGCCCTGTTAGCTTTCTATTGCTTTTTACCTGGTCTTATTGCGCACAGTTCACCAGTGCACATTACTTCTTACAAATAAAAAACAAGCTTTTTCCTCTGAGAGGACTTTTCTCTTCAGCTAATATTTGATTAATGCCAAATAAGTATTTTGGCTTTATTTAATAAGTCAATTAGGGATGCACGATACTGGATTTTTGCCGATATCCGATATGCCGATAATTTTCAACTCATTTAGGCACATGCCGTTACCAATATATTTCCTTTTGTTTGGAAACAACAAGTCTCTCCTGTGCAGAAATTATAAGCAAAATATTTTTAATTTTGGTTAGTTTTTAACAAGAACTTATTTATTAGAATTGAATAAAAAATAATGAAGGTTTGAAGCTTTGAAAATAACTATAAATAAATTATATCAATCGCTGCATTTTAATTGAATTAGAACTAGGCCAACAGCGCACTCTACAGATTAAAACTCCTTACCGAACGGGCGTTAAGACCCGGGGGAGGCTGCCGCTGCACATTGCTGTTTACTCTATCACACATCGAATGCCTCATTCTGTACATGCTTTAACAGATTAAATGCAGCAATCCAAAACAGTCAATCTAATCATCATTCAGACAAAACTTTGCTTAAAGAATGAGCCACACTGCTGATCTGCTGTGATCTAAACGCTAGCACACCCTGAACACATATGAGTTAACCCATTCCTCTTATTGGCAAGACATAGGCCTATCGGCATCATTTTTCATATCAGGCTGATGCCGATATTTACATTTAAAGCCATTATTGGCCGATTCCGATATCAGTCCGATAATATTGTGCATCCCTAAAGTCAATGACATTAAAAACTAAGTACTATGTAAAACTAAGTTTGTATTATATATTAACAAAACTGCTTCAAGACTTTTTTTCAAAAATAATAATATTAATAAAATAATAAAAAAGATTGTCGTAAGGTTTTTCATCTCTTTAATGAGTCTTTTTTTTCTTCGTTATGGTAATATTGTATATTAATAACACTGAAGAAATGGCACTTTGCTACAATGTAAAGTAGTGAGTGTACAGCTTGTATAACAGTGTAAATTTGCTGTCCCCTCAAAATAACTCAACACACAGCCATTAAAATCTAAACCACTGGCCACAAAAGTGAGTACACCCCTAAGTGAAAATGTCCAGATTGGGCCCAATTAGCCATTTTCTCTCCCTGGTGTCATGTGACTCGTTAGTGTTACAAGGTCTCAGGTGTGAATGGGGAGCAGGTGTGTTAAATTTGATGTTATTCCTCTCACTCTCTCATACTGGTCACTGGAAGTTCAACATGGCACCTCATGGCAAAGAACTCTCTGAGGATCTGAGAAAAATAATTGTTGCTCTACATAAAGATGGCGTATGCTATAAGAAAATTGCCAAGACCCTGAAACTGAGCTGCTGCACGGTGGCCAAGACCATATTGTGTCATTGAAGCTGCAAAGTTATGCAATGGCAGTTTGTTGTTTATGCTGATGAGAGAATTTGTGAATGCATATTCATCAGAATTCAGTCAATGAGTGCGCACAACTCTGAACACTGAACAATTCAAGAGTTCTTCAAGGTGACGAATCAAAATGCCTCTGATTAAATTTTGCATTCATAAGCTCAACAGAAATGTTGACGTGTGTGATTGGTTACAATGCTCAACGCTGCAGACTGTGATCAAAAAAGGATTCGATGCAATGTAATAAAGCAAATCGACTATAAATTTAGACACTTTTCATTCATTTCAATCTACACATTTCACTTGACAGTCAATCTAGCTTACCGCTATTACAGTATTACTTAAATGAAATCAAATGTATACCTGTTCGAATCGTTCACAGACCGCATACACGGTGTTCGTCTAATAAATATCCTCATTGCAGGCCGACAGTAGAATTAGCAGATTTGGCTTCAATTGACTGTAGATCTTTATGTTCTCCATGTTCTTAAATTACCCGGAATGAATGAGAAACCACTTCAGACGATTCAGTATGTGCAGGGAACTGAACAAATCATTCAACGTTTTGCAGGCTTGTTTGTTCAAGGCCTTGAACACAAACGTCTCAAAAGAGTGATTCATTCGTGAATGGGGCATTGTTCATGCCCCAGATAAAAGAGGAAACGCAATTGGAATAAACTGTTTCTTAACAATTGTGTAAAAAAAAAAAAAAAAGGAACGAGAGAAACACTGCCCACTGTATTGAAGTAGAAGTACCGTTTTTTTTTTTTGTTATAAATGTATTCGAGTTAAAGTAAAAGTACCCATCTTTAAATCTACTCTTAAAACTACAAATTTTCCAAAAATTTACTCAAGTACACCTCTGTATTTGAATAAATAATATGGACAGAAAATTAACATCATATCATTAAGCCTTATGCTGATGCTATATTCAAGATTTGAAGACCCCAAAACTTGGGAACTGGCAAAACAGCTGCTATAAAAATAATACTAATGTACATGGGTATATAATTTCATGAAAGAAAAAAAAAATTAGTCCTGCTCTACAGTTTGGTTTTATTGTTGCATATCGGATTTTGCTAGAAATATGTATAATTTATAGAAATATATTTAATATAATTTTATGAAGATAAAATGGGTTGCAGATGCTATTTCGTGTTGTCTTTATTTTCTTATATTTTACTTTGCATTTAATTTTAACTATAGCAACTGCTAAGCTGTAAATCTGTATTCCTGATACTGTATTAATAACGCTCCTCCAGCACTCCAAATATCTTTCAGTCTTTGAATGAGTCAGTGTGAAGACCTTGGCAGTTCTGATGGACTACTGAATTCTCTCTCATTTTTCTCCCGTGAGGTGAAATCACTAATTAGCTCGCTTCACTCTTTCAACATACAGATGAGCTTTGGTCGTCCTGGGTTACGGGCAGGAGGATGAAAGAATTTTTCCATTAATTTCATTCCAGCAGACTCTAGAGAAACTCCCATTGCCAGATTGCATTGCACGGCCACCAGTCCTCAGCACGTTGTGTTATTTCCAGTATTGCTATTGAGCTGTTTCACAACACAATTGCTTCATGCTCCACATTTTTCTTTACTTGATCAATTATTTTGTTGAAGAGAAAAATCTATTGTTGGAAAACTCTGAGGTAATTTGTGAAATGTGGAGGTGAAGGGCAAACATTATTGCGATCTGAAAAATCAAGCTGATGAATTAGTTTTCGTTCTCGCCATTGTTACCCTGGTGGTCAATGAGGGCTAAAGGACCACAGATGTCAGGTCCCTTTGAGCAGGCAAGAGCTTTTTGAAGACCATTGAGGGCACTTGAATCGAACAAATTAGTACCGAATTATTGTGATAACCCCTAGCCTCTAGTTCATTATCTGTCCTCTCGACTTAGAGAAAGGGAGGGTGAGAAGAAGAGGGCGAACGAGTGAGCGGGGCTGTGGGGTTGAAGCAGATTTTGTTCATATGTTCTCAGATTGATGCAGGCTAAATTACCCCGTTGACTTTGAGGGCCTTTGATCAAATACCTGCTGTAATTAAACAGCTCTGAGAGGCTTAAAGGTTTAGTTAATAACCAATGCGCTATGTGTCAGACTGACTCCCTCATTCCGAGAATTGTGTGTTGTTAGAATTGCTTTTTCTGAGAAATAAACGATCTCATGGTGGTTCAAAGATTTTGTGCAGTCTACCCAAATCCCTGCTAGAGATGGGCCGTGATGGTCGACTAATCAGATACTTGTCCAACAGCCAGTAGCAGTGTGTCCAATTGGGATGAGGTGAACCGTGAAACTAGCCTATTTATACATATATATGTATAAAGATTATGTGAAATAAAAACGTAAATATCAGTAAAAAAATAAAAATAAATAACGGTCGATCTGGTTATTGACTGTCTCTACTATTATGGATGAATTTGAAACTGTTTTCATTGGTACGATTTATGGGTAAACCTGGTATTTAAGAGCTGATAACAGATCATGTGAAAAAAAATTACATAATGGGAAAAAAATAACGCTCAATCCAATTATTGTCTCTCTGCTATTGTGCATGAATTTGAAACACTGTTTTCAGTGGCACTATTTATGGATAAACCCAGTATTTAAGAACTGATGACCAGTTACACAGAACTCGTAATATTGATAAAAATTAAGGTCAAATCAGTTGTCATGTCATCTATCTCTACTAATTTGTATGCATTTTAGATGGCACGAACTTAAAATTGTAATGTAAATCAATATAAGAATAGAGAAGTGTTAATATTGGTAGAAACGGTTCATTTCTAGTATTTCTGTTACGTTTGGCCATAAATTGCATTTCTTTCAGTCTTGCACAAGTAACTCTTTATTTGAGTTTGTGACAGAAATCCACTCTCCTGGGTCTGTTGACAACCAGGACAGGGTGCAAGCTTGTCTCTTAGCTTCACAAGGAGATGCGTCTCTGAGCGAAGTGGGTCCTGTGTACTCGCTGTAGCTGGACGAGGGGCAACGAATCTCTCCTCAAGGCTCTTGATCATGGAGGCAATTAAACCCAGTTTCACGCCTCATCCCCAGACGCAGCTGATACCCCCACTCCTCGTTTTATCTGTCTTCATTAAAGCCAGCAGGCGGCCTGTCAAATGACAGAGCGAAAAGGGAGCAACCTAAACAAACGCCTCAGCCAAAATGGCCAGAACTGAAGTGTCATTTACAGATATTTTCGTGTTCAGAAGGCTGAAGGGCATAATTGTTCAGTTTACTTTATGTACAGCCTAATATTAAGTCCCTCTTAAGGAAGCTCAGAAATTGACCAAGATGGGGCTCAGCCATATGGCCAAAAATATTATCATGATATTTCTCTCCGTATCAAACAATATCAGTATTTATCAATATTCATTTACCATCACTGGAGAAATGCTTTCCACTCTTTTTTTGACCTTGAGAATTAATGTAAGTGCAACTTGTTTGCTCACAGTTAAATTGCGCCGAGGAGCTGTCTTTTAATTTTGGGCTCCGTGAAATGTTTTATTTTCTGCTAAATTCTGTGTTTTCAGTCTTAATTTTTTTTTGTATTCTTTGACTTCATATTTAATACAAAGTAATCAAAATGGTGTTACAACAAAACGTTACATCTTTAATTTTTTTGTCAGATGAGATGCTGCACAACAAAACTGTATTAATTGGATGTAAAAATATCGAACGAACTTTTGACTGGAACAAAATCAAATTTTATAGTTCCGAACAGAATAGAAAATTTTAAATGGCCATTAACCGGTTAATAACGTTATTTTATCATTCGATATAATATTTGAAATTTGCTGTCAACCAATCAGGAATTCAAATAGTACGGCCTATGCAAATGTGACGCTGATGCGTCTAGCAAGTGAAATGCCCACGCTCAGCTGTAAACTCGTCATAGTCGCAATAGCGTAGTTTATCTGAGGATAGTGTAAGATGGATTCAACAGATCTTAAGCACCTGTAGCACTTTTGTGAATGGAGAAAGAATAAAACTATAGGCTTACATAAAAAGGAATATATATGCCTATACTCTAAATATATTTCACTTAAATCATTGACAGGTTAACGAAACGAAAGAAAAAAAAATGCTGAGTTAGGCCTACGGTTCTTGTGACGCGTTCCAAAGTTCTCGAAAAGGAAAACGAGATTGCAGAAATTAGCTTTCTTTATTTTGCAAAAGCTTTACAGTTTTATTTGTGTTGCAAAAGCTTGACAGTTTTGAATGATATCTTGCATCTGTATAACCAACCAGCGTTGGTATGGCCATATCGCGCTGGCACCTCACGCGCACAAAGATGCAACATATTTTTGTGAAATTGCAGCCAGTTCATTATCAAAATAAAATACAGTTAAAGAAACGTATAAAAAGTTAAAGTGCTCCGTTGTCCAATCTGAATCTGTGTTCAGTGTGACCACCGCCTCTGATATAGTGCTGATATAGATTCTGTGCTGATATAGCCAATGTGAAGGATGATGTTTTACGTCGATGAAAGTACAAAGCCTATAATAAATAATATTTTAGCATCTAGATACGTCGCGAATATGGAAACATTTGGATTCGTGCTGAATGAGAGAGGTAGGCATCAGTTTCACCTTTAATTTGTGTTTTTAAAAGGTTTTTATAGCCTATAGGCTATATCCTTAAGTTTAGAGGATTTGTTGTGGAGAGAAACTAATAACTGTTTATGTTTGTAAACATTTTGATTCACCGGCATTTTAGTCTACATCGTTTCTGAAGGTAATAGCCTAATAAAATGCGACGTGACTTAACGTTTTTTTTTTTTCCTCAAAGCGCAATTTTATACAAATAGCTTTTTTTTTTTTTTTTTTAACAATGCAGCAAACATTTTTAAATATCTTTAAAAAATACTTTAATGTCTTTAAAGTATTAATAGATTTTTTTCTTTTTGTTTAGTAGCCTACATTTAGTCAAATCTAGAAAAGATGATGCTGGCTGTGACTAAGTGTAGTGGGTTAAGATACCATCTCTTCCTGTTTTTTTTGTTTCTTTTTATGTATAGGAAACACTGTACTTTTATTATTATTATTATTATTATTATTATTATTATTATTATTATTATTATAGGCAAAGACAGTTTTTAAAAAATAATGTTATTAACCATTATTTTGTCTGCTCGAACCGGTTTCAGAACGGTAATAATACAGAGGAATGCAGGAACAGAAATGTTTAGTTTAGTACATTTTAGTACATAATAGTAATATATTTCTGTCATAATTTCTTCAAGTTAAACTGAACTTTTATTTTGGCGGTTTATCGTGAAGATCTTTAAGTTTCAGTGTATGTTTGGTAGTTTTTTTCTTAAATGAAATGGTGTAAAGCTGGTGAGGTGACTCTGGAGATGAAGTTTGTGTGTTCCTGTCTCATATATTGAAACAGCAGATGGTGAAAACATTGTAAGCATCATGTGTGTTTGGATATTTTGGATAGTAGATGAAACTACACCGTTTGTTCATGTACTGTTCTACATGTACTGTCTCACTGTTTATTTCTGCTTTGTGATCAGCTGTAAAGATTATTGAGGAAAAATGTCCAGAACTTATCATTGTTAACAACATAAATTATATTGTTCACTGCCTAGCCCTAGACAAAGATACAGTATGTAATGCAGGATTTTTTTATTTGACCTTACTTTTGTGAGGGTGGGATGTTGTAGTGGTTAAGGCGCAGGAGGAAATTGAAAGGGCTGCTGGTTCGACACCTGCAAGGAGCGAGCCATGAGACTCACTGTTGTGCCCTTGAGCGAGGCACTTATCTCAGGGTGCTCCGTGGGGATTTCTCTGTAATAAGTTAATGAGAATGTTCTATGGCAAAAGTTACTCCAACAGATTGAGCTACCCCTGGTTGTTTGATGTGGCTTGTGACAAGGAGTTTCTGATGCATATTGCTCTATACACTCTGAAAAGACCTTGATTGGCTGACAATTCCTGGGAGTAAGAGTGCCCAGGGTTTTTTTATAAGTCTGCCAGGAAACAATGTTCTGATTGCAAGCTACCAGGTTGAGTCAAGTAATTACTGGATTTGCCAAGATTTTTGCCAGGTTAGTGCCTTCGTTGAGTGTTCATTTGAAGTATGTGAAGGCTATGACATTTAATTGCTCGCTTGCTGTTAAGTTGTGCTGTTTTGCATAATGGAAACGTATTACTTTGAATTTATATCACTTACCGAAGAGAATCTTACAGCAAAATGTAGTGTCCTGCCGATAAATTAGTTTCAACCTCATTAAACAGTGCAAGCAATCTGTCAAACAACTTGACACGGCAATCCTAGCATTTCATGTGCTTATGACTTCAATTGAAATATTTAGTGTGTTCATGTTTGGACAGCTTGGGTAGTACACATTTTTTTTTTTTTTCCCCTGCCACTTTCATTCACCATCTGTTTTTCCACCATGTACACACTAACATTCAAAAATTTGGGGTCTGAGATTTTGTTCACAACTATCATAACTATTTTACATTGATAATAATAAGAAATGTTAGTAACACTTTACAATAAGGTTCATTAGTTAACATTAGTTAACAATATTAGTTAACATGAACTAAGAATGAACAATACTTCTACAGCATTTATTAATCTTAGTTCATGTTAATTTCAGCATTTACTAATGCATTATTAAAATCACAAGTTGTGTTTGTTAACATTAGTTAATGCACTGTGAACTAACATGAATAAACAATGAAGAACTCTATTTTAATTAACTAACATTAAGAAAGATGAATAAATAGTGTAATAAATGTATTGGTCATTGTTTGTTCATGTTAGTTAAAACATTAACTAATGTTAACAAATGACACTGTATTGTAAAGTGTTACCGAAATATTTCTTGAGCAGCAAATCATCTTATTAGAATAAGGATCATGTGACACTGAAGACATGCATCACAGGAATATATATATATATATATATATATATATATACATATATATATATATTTTTTAGCAATATATAAAAAAATCCATTATTTTAAATTGTAATAATATTTCACAATATTACTACTTTTTTCTGTATTTTTGATCAGATGAATGCAGCCTTGGTGAGCATAAGAGGATTCTTCCAAAAACATTAAAAAGTCTTTAAAAACCGATTTTTAAAAGATGGGCTTTTGTGGTGCTAATTATTATTGTGCTATTTATTTTTACATATAGCGAAAATTATCAAACTTGTAGCATTAATAATGAAGCATTGGTTTAGTGCAGATTGTTGTAGTGCAGTTTTTGTACTAATTTTGCATGTTTTTTAAAAAGATATTTTGCAAGAATGGGAACATTCTAGAAGTTTCTATAACATTCTGTAATATTCTAGTGCCTTCTGGAATATTCCAGAACATCGTGGGACTAGTCATAGACACAAATGATCCAACGTACACTTATGAATTTTGGATGACTCACTTTTGGTAACTGTTTATGTTGAACTGTTGTTAACGGAGTATTATGCCATTTTTATGCATGAGTAATAACAGATCAGCTGCTTTTTTTTTTTTTAGTTTTCATTAGCACCATTAATGATACACAAAGCATAATGTGATCTTCGTATTCAGCATGTCAAACATCATGTAGAAACATTACGTATAAAAGCAAAACACAACTTTTCTAAAAGTCCTCAGCTGTAAAGTTGCATGCAAATACTACATGACTTTAAGAGCCATAATGTAGAGTTTTATCATGTGACACCGCTTAATTGGAAAAAGTGGCTGGAAAAGCAAGACTGTTTTGAAATCAGTCAACTGTCACACGACTGAAGTTTTAGTTTCTCCCCAGACATCGATTGATTCGTTCAAAAGTCATTGTGTCATGCAGAAGAGGTCAGGTTTGTTGACCCCTGTGTTAATTACTCAGCACTGGCAATTAACTACTACTCATCTAATCTCTTAATCCCATCTGACCTAAAGACAAGAGCACTCTGAAAGAAAAGAGGGTTCAGAGAACACTCAGACGGCTGAAAACCAAATGGAGATGTCAGAATCACTCCATTCCCCTCCCGTCTCCTGCTCGCTGGCCGTCTGACTGCCAATGGATTATCAGATGGGATGGACTTTTTGGATTTTATTAGAAAAGGCCTCAAATTGAGTTCATGTTTCTTGACCTGGTGATTTTAAATATATGTTGAACAGTTGTCTATAACAGACCAGATTAATGCAAAAAATGATTCAAGCACCTGTCATTCTGATGCAGCTGGCTATAAAATAATACAATGCTGTGAAAATGTACTTGATTTCTTTTGTTTAGATGAAATACAATATGAAACAAAAGCAACACGTACAGTGTTTATTTAATTTATTTTTATTTTTTTTATTTTAATTTACACATAAAAGGTTGTCTTACACCTATCACCCATTTGTGAAATATATCATGCCTTGTGATTGCAATCCAAAATAAAGCTTTAAAAAGAACAGAAATCTTAATTTCGTAAAGTCAAGGCATTAAATGTTGCATGCACTGCAAAAAAATTTGTAACTTGCTCAGTATTTTTGTCTTGTTTTCCAGTACAAACATCTAAACATCCTTAAATCAATATAAAAAACAAACAAAGGTCAGTTGGGAATGAAAACATATTTTCCCTTTGAATTAAGTTCATTTTCTGAGCCCATTGGCAAATATGTGTTGTTGTTTTATGCATAAACTCATTTCATTTTGATCAGTTTCACAGAAAACAACATTTCTTATGTCATTTTGCTTCTCAATTATGTGTTTTGATTTAAGAGTATGTCGACATTTGCACTGGAAAATAAGACAAAAATACTGATGAAGAGCATCAATTTATTTATTTATTTATTTATTTATTTTTGCAATGTTAGCAGAGCCATTCAAACTTCTGAAAAATGCTGAAGTGTTAGATATTCTAGATATATACTCTAGATATTTACATTTACAAATGGATGTATTATGTTCCATTCAATTCTTTCCTTAAATTTTCTTTCTTTTTAAAAACATTTTATATTTACCTTCGTAAAACCTGCAGAAACCCTGAGAAAGGAGCATTTTGCTGATCACGTGAGTAGCACGGCTGTGATTGCGTTGTAGGCACGAGGCCGCAGGTAATCATAACATGCGATACAGCCATATCATATGGCTACTCGCGTGATACTGCGTTTATACAACAGTTCGACAGCAGAAGTGTCAATAAAAAAAAGCGAGAACAACGGAATGCATTTTAAAATTTATTTAAAATTTTTATTTTTATTGCACTGCTGGAAAAGGCACTCAGCCAATCAGATTCAAGAACTAGAGAGAACTGCATGTAAACATATATTTCAACTTGATAGTTTATTTGCAACTTGGTCTTTATTTAAGTGTTGATTATTAAATAAATGTTATTAATTTATTATTAAATGTTATTTTTGTTCTTGGTTTTGTTTTCAGTTCAAATGAATTTTTATTTTTGTTTATTTATTTATTTTTTTAAATGGTGCATCACTAGGCTCCTTAGGTGTTATTTCTCTACTTCTAACATGAAAAACTATCAATTTATGGAAAATATTTAGATTTGAAGGAGTCATGTCAAAGGGCTGCTATAGTAGTAGTAGTAGTAGTAGTAGTAGTAGTAGTAGTAGTAGTAGTAGTAGTAGTAGTAGTAGTAGTAGTAGTAGTAGTAGTAGTAGTAGTAGTAGTAGTAGTAGTAGTAGTAGTAGTAGTAGTAGTAGTAGTAGTAGTAGTAGTAGTAGTAGTAGTAGTAGTAGTAGTAGTAGTAGTAGTAGTAGTAGTAGTAGTAGTAGTAGTAGTAGTAGTAGTAGTAGTAGTAGTAGTAGTAGTAGTAGTAGTAGTAACAGAAATGTGGTGTGAAAAGTACCATTCAAATCAGGTTTGGTCCAAAAGCAAGATTAAAGAAAAAGCTCAAAGCCTCTGGGAAGGAAGCCTCTTGAACGTTTGTCAGAATTATGGCCACAAATTTTGCATCCAGTCCGTCTGGGGTGCCAGGAGTCTCTGCAGTGCGCTGGCAGAGTGTGCATGTTACCCACCTCTTTGCACTTTTCCTCGTCACTCCCAACCGCCGCGTTATGTGACCCGAGAAGCCGGCACACACGATTTATGACTGCGTGTCGGAGTAGCCTGCACCATTAGTGTAATTCTAGGAGTGGAGCCAGTATCCCGTGAATCAATTGCCATGATTGAGTGGGAGATAATTAGCCGGCCCTGATTGCCCACAACAAAGAATAATACTTTCGCCTAAGTACGCAGCACACAAACTACATTTCATGACTCAGTGGAGTTTAATTCTGGAGTGTTTATTGCTCCTAAACCTAGTGAGCTGCCTTTTAACACAGCATCTAACTGACAAAGAAATTAAGTGAACGATTTGGAACAAATTATGTTGCTCAGGCGAAGCGCATCACATTTGATTCAGTGGAGTTTAGTGTTAGCACGTTGCTTAGCTGATAACATGTTACTGATGCACAGCACACACACTTTTTTCCCCTCAAATTATTCCAAACCTGTATGAGGTTTTTTTTTTTTTTCTTTGTTAAACCCACACACACACACACACACACACACACACACACACACAAAGATATTTTGAAGAATTTGGGTAACCAAACAGCTGCTGGTCCCCATATGTGACCCTGGACGACAAAACCAGTCTTAAGTGTAAATTTTTCGGCATTTATACATAGCTGAATAAATAAGCTTTCCATTGATGTATGGTTTGTTAGGATCGGCCAATATTTGGCCGAGATACAACTATTTGAAAATCTGGAATCTGAGGATGCAAAAAAAATCTAAATATTGAGAAAATCACCTTTAAAATTTTCCAAATGAATTCTTAGCAATGCATATTACTAATCAAAAATCTACATTTTGATATATTTACAGTGGTAAATTTACGAAATATCTTCATGGAATATGATCTTTTCTTAATATACTAATGATTTTGGGCATAAAAGAAAAATTAATAATTTTGACCCATACAGTGTATTTTTGGCTATTGCTAAAAACATACCTCAGCGACTTAAGACTGGTTTTGTGGCCCAGGGTCACGGAAGTCAGTGGAGGCCAGAAACTATTTTGTTACTGACATTTTTCAAAATATTTTCTTTCTCTTTTGTGTGCAACAGAATAAACTCATACAGGTTTGGAACAACTTGAAGCTGAGCAAATGACCAAATTTAACTTTTTGGGTGAACTATCCCTTTAAAAGGTGAGATTGATTTTAGTATTAGCAAATGTTGAAATTAACTAAGATTAATAAATGCTGTAGTATCATTCATGTTAACTAATTTGTAACAAATAGAATCTTTTTTTTATGAATGCATTTTGGTATTGAATGATTATAATCAGCATTTCTGTCATCGTATCTGTATTTATTAATGTATTCATGATTTTCTTTGTAATTTATAAGCCATCGTGTATTTTATCCCAGAATGCATGATAACGGTTAAAAAAAAAAAAAAAAAAGGAACCTTGGGATTAAAATCTATCAATATTTATAAAAAAAAGAAAAAGATTTAAATAATTAAGTACTGATTTGCCCAAAGGTTGTGATAACTGTGTTTATTCTTATTTGGAGCTGATTTCTTTCTACTTTTCCTGAGTTCATGATTATTCATTAGCCATTTGTTTTCCAAATACTTTATTCACTTAGCAGATTGCATTTATTAGCACAACAAAAACAACTTGGCGTTAGACTGATTGAAGCATATTACATGGATGTGCATATCTTTGATTATCTCTCATCCTTCCCTCTACTGCACACACACACACACACACACACACACACACACTCACACACTCACTAGGGCTGGGCGATATGAGCAAAAATTCATATCTCTGTATTTTTTGGCTGATTTGCGATATACGGTATATATCTCGGTATTTTGTGTGTGGATTAAACTGTCTAAACAATCGTTAACGTTAGTTAGTGTGTAATGTTGCTGTTTGAGCATAAACAATATCTGCAAAGTCGCAGCGCTGAAAGTTCAATGCAGAGATATCGTCTTTTAAAATTCTGGAAGTTTAATGGCTACAAAAACGACTGGTAAGGGACTACAACGAACTACTTCCTGGGTCTGATACGTCACTGACCCAGATAAACCCCGCCCTCGGGAACATGTAAGGAAGGGGGCGGGGCCATACTGTGCTGCTGTAGAGAAGAGGAAGAGAAAACTAGGGGTGCACGTAAAAATCTATTCATATATGAATCGCGATTCTGTCTTCTAACGATTCTAATGGATTCACAAGTTTCAAAATCAATGTTCTAAAACAGCCGTTCTTAATACTGTTCTTTGCGTCGCCCTGCTCTGCATCTCTCTCTCTCTTTCTCTCTCTCTCTCTCTCTCTCTCTCTCTCTCTCTCTCTCTCTCTCTCTCTCATTCAGATCGTCAGAACAGCTCCAACAAACTGTTCCAATTATACATTTTCACATAGCAATGATAAGCGTTATACATGGACGTGTGTGCGGTTGCCGTACTGTATTAAAGCTTTAATCAGAATAAAACCGTATATTAAAAGCTAACATAAGCAGTAGCATAATAACAGCATAGTATGAGACAACAAACAAACAAACCATTAAGAGCCGTGCTTCACTAATATCCTCTGCGTCTCAATAGGGCTCAAATTGATAAGCAATATAGACTACGCCATTGTTTACAATACAACCGGAGCACATGCAGCTGAGCTGAGGGGCGGGACATTTAGATGCACACTCGGAGGTTTAGTGAATCACAACACACTGAGCCAGCTAACCAATCAGAGCCCATCACGTATTTCTGAGGGAGGGGCTTCATAAAAACAGGAAATAATCAAGGCGTTTGTCAGAGAAGGGACAGAGCGGTGTGGAATAAAGGTAAATTATATGAAAAATAATGCGTTTTTAAAAAAACAAAGCATGAACATATGTTAGACTGCACCCCATAAACACAATCAAGCCTAAAAAAAAAAACAGTAAACCACCCCTTTAAACAGCTTGTCTCTATCGGCCTCACACGCATGCTTTCTGGCTTTAAACTGAAACTATAAACTATAGGCTACTGTATCTTACGAGTTTTTTTTTTTAATTTTTTAAAGCCCTTCATTTAAAGCTTGTCACATGTTTAGAACCAATTGTATTATGCACTTTCTCCGCAGCAGTTCAGTCTGTGTCCTCCATAGATATTTTTTCAGATGCGCTCGTATCAAACTACTGTATATCGATATTAACGGTATTGCTTTATACCGTATATAAAAAAATATATCAATATATCGTACAAACTCGATATACCGCCCAGCCCTAACACACACACTCACTCACACACGCACAAACAAAAAGTTCTTCTTATTCTACTTGAGATTTCTCCTGATGTAGATGCATTATTCAACTCCCTTGTCAATGAAAAAAAAAACAAAAAAACAAAACAAACAGAAATTGGCACATTTATCTTGATTCTTCAAATCTAGCGACCGTAAGCAGTTTTGTGGAGGTTGCCTACTCTTCACCGACCAAATTTGATGGGGTTTAAAATGTTATAAAAACGTTCTCGCTTTTGTGGCAGTGGTATATTTCTCTGAATGATAACCTTCGAAAAATCTTAGAAATGTCACTTCCAGTCTGGTTCTTTCCTTAAGACAGACGTTTATGGCATTACTTCCATGAAGCCTTGTCACGCTTTGTTCAGCCAACCTGCTTCCAGGTGTTTTTCTTAATAGCTGTATTTGAGCAGATGAGAATGAACAGACTGCACGGCTGAATGGCTAGTAACATAATGCAATGCATTATTACAAGGCCATCAGCAGACGTTGCCATCATGTCTTCAGTGGTGTGTATAATTCACAAAATGCTTCATAAATGGGACTGAATCAGTTCACATGTTCAGAGCCCTGCTGTGGTGGTGCTCGTAATATTTTCTTTATTATAACATATGAGTCACTTATAGTATGATACTTTATGGAGCTTTTCATGCAGTATTATTATCATTAATAAAAAATATTTTTGTTAAATTAAATACAAATAAAAACACACAAAAACACATTTTCATGATTTTGAAAACTAAATATTTTTTTTTTTTTTTGGATAATTTTCAAATTGTGGATATGGGATTGTAATGTAAAACTTGGAACATAAAGACAAAAAAGTACATCAGTGTGCCGAGAAATGTAACATTGTTCAACGTTTTTGAATTTCAATTTGTGTATTAAATCTACTTTAAAAATGCAATGCTTAAATTGTGTTTCTAAAATATTATATAACTACAACTAAAATAACAATAATAGATTACAAACAAAAGGAAACTCTACAAAATTATACAGAAAAATAGAAATTAATACTAAATTAAACATTTTAAATTACAATAAACCCGTCTTTTTTAAAGCTTAATACATTAGTCTATTTTTCATTTAATTTTATGGAAAGAGCAACTAGTACTTTATATGTACACCGATACTAAATGTTTTTTGCCGATACCGATTATTCAGAATGAAATCTGCCGATACCGATAGTTTGGTTTTCTTAAGTGAAAAAAATCTCTCCCTATACAACTATACAGGGAAGCTTCTCATTTGGTGCATTATTCTAATATTGGAGGGTAAAATTAACAAGACCAAAGTGACCAAACTATTATATTCAATAGTAAATTATGAGATTTTTCAGTTTTGGTTGAACTATCCCTTTAAGTACAGTTCAGCTTTGACGTTTCTCTATATGCAGCAGTCAAATAAAATTCTGATGAATTTCAGCAAGCAAACTGGAGTTGTGCCAAGGGAATATATGATGAGGGGGGTTCCCTCACCATTTCCATGTTTGAGTGCTGTAAATCCACCTGCAGGCGTTATTAATTATACTACAGGAGGTCTTAAAACCCTCATTAACATTCATGTTATGCCTCCCGCATACTCCACCAAAAATAATAAGTATCAGCACGGTTCACCCTGTAAATCACTGCTTGATTTGAAATGTCTCCTGCATGTATGTTATCTTTTAGCCTTGATCTAGAAGAGTGACATTGAACATAATAAAGCGTGACACAAGATGTGGGATGCACCAAACCATCTTTTTCATCTGTAGTATTGTTATTTTGAAATATTAATCCGGTGTTAATTGAACTTGCCAGCAAAATCTCAAACTGAAAATCATTCATTTCATCTTTAGATCATGACTCTCTCTCCGTGTATGTGCATAAATGTGCCAAACACACACATACTGTAATCTTTATTTTATTGTGTGGTGTCTGTGATTTTTGCATTTGTTGTACAGTCACTCAGAAAAGCTTTTGGAGGTCATCACAGTTTCCCCTTTTGATTACTCCAGCACTCAAGAGATACAGACCGGGACTAAATATAAATCAAAGTCTCGAACAAATGAATAATTAAAATTTGAAGGGAATCAATCATTTCCCAAATCCCGTCTGAGTGAAATATTCTTGTGTGTTCCTGAAAATATGAAACGCCAAACAATCATGGAGCTTCACTGTGTTGAAAATATGCCAAATGTTTTCACAGGGGTCTTTCAAAGGGGATTTACTTGATTTGAAATATTTGTCATTATTAAATTTGAGATGACTGCTGTCATGCCATCAAGCTCATTTCTTCACATGTGCACCTTCTGAGGAATTTCTGTAGGCTAGTGAAATTCATTGCATTCATTTGTTATGTACTTATTAGCAGACTGACGTGGAATCTGCTCCCATAGATTTTCATTCAGTTTGAATGCCATCATTCATAAAGTTATAAACATCCCAGTCCCTTTTATTAAGTTATTAAATTCTTTGATTTAGATAAATGTTATGGGTCGCCATTAACTAATGTAATTTGGTACGCATACAATGGGGTCCACAAGTGAAAAAGCTTCCATTTGTATTTTTAATTTTATGTGTACACATTTTTAGTTAATTTGTTAATTTTGTGCAATTAATTATGGAGAGCATAATGTGTTCAAATTAAAATTAAAGCATTTAATGCGCAGTTTTTAATGAATGAAATTGTGATTGATTGTGGTGTGATTAGTCGTGTGTGTGTGTATAAAAACACTTATGTATATATACATGCGTATAAACACACATGCTTATACCGTATTGTCCCGAATATAAGACAATGTTTTTTTGTTGGAAATACATCTGAAAAAACGCTGTCGTCTTATATTCGGGGTCTAGACTTTGACATGTCAATAATACACCCACAACAATAGGTGGCGCCAAAACGCATATAACGAGTGTGCCATGAAATATGTAATGTAATGTGTGTTGTAAAGTCGTGACTGTCATGTTAGCCTGATGGGACCAAACTTCCTCTGTAAGCGATTTTAAAACATAAGACTATACCCAGATTTGAAGACTACAATAAGATTTCACTTCTACTGATAATAAAATTTCACTACTATGAGATGGATAGCCTAAATGTTATATATTTCAGATGGGATACCTGTTATTTCAGTGGTATATCAAAAAGTGTATATTTTTCAATGTCATTGTTGGTACATTTTACCAGTATTTACCATACTTTCAAAACAAAAATTAAAATAGGAAAAATATGCAATTTGAAAATAATTTAAGAAAAAAATGTGTTTTACAGAGAGAAAAACAAACAAACAAACAAATAAACAAAAAAACAAGATTTGGTTTTCAAAAAGCCTTTTTCCAAAAGGTACATCTGGAAAAAGGGGGGGTCGTCTTATAATCAGGGTCGTCTTATATTCGGGACAATACGGTAATACTTATTAATATTTACATATAATAATGTAATTTCAATAATTACAATAAAAAATACATCTATGAATACAATCTCAATAAAATCTCATTTAGAAAATCACATTCCTTCATCCAGAATCACTCCAGACCCTTTAGATTCACAGCTCCATGTTGGTGCTTCTTCTCTTCAGTTCACTCATTTTCTGCAGGGTTCAGGTCAGAGGACTGGAATGGCCAGCAGAAGCTTAGTTTTGTGCTCAGTGACCCATTTTTTTGCGTTGTTTTTGCTGTTTGTGTTTGGATTATTGTACGGTTGGAAGATCCAAACATGACCCATTATAAGATTTCTAACAGAGTCAGTCACTTATTGATTTTTTATCTGTTGGTATTTGATAGAATCCATGATGCCATGTGTCTAAACAAGATGTCCAGGACCTCCAGCAGTAATATAGGCCCACAACATCAAAAATACAGCAGTATATTTCATTGTACACATGGGGTACTTTTTATCCCTGTGTTCACCAAACCAATCTTGAGTGTTTGCTGCTAAAAAGCTCATTTTTTATTTTCATCTGACCGTAGAAGCCAGTCCCATTTGAAGTTCCAGTCGTGTCTGATAACTGAATATGCTGGAGTTTGTTTTTGGATGAGCGAGGAGAATCTTTCTTGAAACCCTCCCAAACAACATGTGGTGATGTAGGTGCTGTTTGACAATTTTTGTTTTAAGGTTTTCTGACCCCGAGACTCAACTATTTTCTGCAGTTCTGCAGCTGTGGTCCTTGGAGAGTCTTTAGCCACTCAAACTCTCCTTCTCACCGTGCATTAGGACGATATAGACACACGTCCTCTTCCAGGCAGATTCATAACATTTTATGTTGATTGGAAATTCTTAATTATTGTCCTGATGGTGGAAATGGGAATTTTCACTGCTCTAGCTCTTTTACATTAACATTTACATTTACATTTACATTTATGCATTTAGCAGACGCTTTTATCCAAAGCGACTTACATTGCATTCAAGTTACAGTTTTTACATTTTTTTTTAAATTTTTTTATCAGCTCTTGCTTTCCCTGGGCATCGAACCCATGATCTTGGCGTTGCTAGCGCCGTGCTCTACTATTTGAGCTACAGGAAAAAATGTCTTTTCTTAAAACCACTTCACTAATTTGTGAAGCTCAATTATGTTTTGTATCAGAAATATATTCTTTGGTTTTTCTCATTGTGATGGATGATTAAGGGAATTTGGGCATTGTTTTCCCTCCTGTTTATATTTCTGTGAAACAGGAAGCCATGGCTGGATAATTTCATGCTCAAAATTGTGAATATGAATGGGAATATACTTCAGAGATATTTTACTCATAAGAATTTCTAGGGGTGCCAATAATTGTGTGCAACGTATTTGAGAAAAACATGTATTTCATAGTGAGATATCCCCCCATTTTAAATTCTTATTATCCAATGAAAGTTTAGATTTTTGTGAATTTTTTTAAATAAAAGATCAAAAGGATTAACAATGCAGATTCATTTTCACATTCTTCTTTGATCATATTTATTAAGGGTTCCGATATTTTTGGCCATGACAGTATATCATAATAATTATAATAATTCCGTACATTTATATATGTATATGTGTACATGTATGTGTGTGTGTGTGTATGTATGTGTACATATATAATCTCATTTAGAAAATAGCATTTATATATTAGGGGTGTAACGGTATATATTGTTGTCTACATAACAGTTTCATTGCAGCATGCACCATGCAACACATTTTTTCTTATTTAAATCCATTCCACATAATTCTACAGACTTCTCCGTAAAAAAGTGCAGAAAATGCAAAAAATTCAGCAGTTTCCTAGTTAGTGGATGCATTAGTTCCACAAGCAAGATGGTGGTATTGTAGGCCTGAAAGAGTGCGTGTGTAAAACATGTGCTCTGGATCCTTTCTCAACAGTTCTGATCCAGGTTGAATTGATGAAAAAACCCATATAATTTAATTGCATTTGGAGAAGAGCGACTCGTTTCTCCCGCCAAGTCCGCACTGCCGAGAGACCAGCTCGTCCTGCGGGTGTCTGCCGCTGCATCACTGCTTACCTGTTTTATCATAATTGTTTTGGCATCGTTCAGAAACAGGGATTAATGTAGGCACAGTTCACTGAGCCGCCGCTCTGCAAAAAACCTATTTATCACCGCCTTTTCTTTTTTGCGGAAAGCGCAGGGCCGCCTTGGAAGCACCGATTGCAGTAGTGGCTTTGTGTTCATTTGACTGGCCTCAATAAATCAACAATTCTGAGGAGTCAAGTCGCTTTTTTAATGGCTTCAAAACAAAAATGAAGGCGAATGAACACAGCCTGATGTTGATCTGTTTTCGTGCTTACAGCAGCCCAGCTATTGCGCTTTTAATTAGACCACATGGGCACACACTCATGCGTTTTATTTTTTTAATTCTGATTATTTTATTATCTTATTTTAATCTAATGATGTCCTGCGACTTGTGCCAGGGGAACTGAAAACCCCTTAACAAACAATTGCAGCCTGGCGAGATGCTTCTCGTGTGGCCAGTTTTAACTTTTGATGTCATCAGCGTCTGGAATGACTCAGTCCGTGTGAGTGATGGAGCTCATTTTTTAATTTTTCTATCAAACGCCAACACAGTTTATGAGTCTAATCTAATCTGCCAACAGACTCTTCTGTGTGATAGATCTCCTCACTCTGTCTCTTTCTGTGAAATTATGCAATGATTAATCTTTAGAGGATACCAGGATGACAGGACAAAATTGTGCTGTTGAAAACAGTTACTCCACAGCTCTTTGAAGTGTGGATACTTACCTTAATTATGTTTGCTGGGGTTTCATCTGTTTCTGATGGAAAATCACTGGCATTTTCTGGGCCTTTATGGAAACTTTGAGCTCTTGCTGGTGCATGTCTGATCTTACGGTGGTGTGGTTTAGTTTTTTGTTTCCTTGTTTAAAAAAAAAAAAAAAACAGACCAATGTACTGTATGCAGCATTTAAATATGCCATTTTTGAATCCTGTTTTCTATAAATCAGATCCAAAAGTCTGCGAGCATATTGAAAAAATGTGTCAGAATCTAATGCAGACGTGGAATTCATGGAAATAATTTTAGGATTTGGCTATAAAATATAACATGTTTGGCTTGTTTATTAAATATTTTGGTGAATTTTATATGTGTACCTTGTGGGTTTGATATAATGTTGATATATAGTGGAGTCCACGGATCTTCTAATTTTGGATTTTTCACATTTTATTTGTACATTTTTCAGTTCAAATTTTTTACTGAATTTAATGCTGATAATTTAAAATATTTTATAGTCTCCTTATGCTGTATTTAGTTGACAAAACTAGTTAAAAACAGTAATATTGTGAAATATTAGTACAATAACTAAATAAACTAATAAAATAACTTTTTCTATTGTAATATATTTTAAAATGTAATTTATTTCTCTGCAAAGCTGAATTTTCAGCATCATTGATTCAGTCTTCTGATGTAGAGCTCAAGAAACATTTTTTTTTCTTATTAATGATAAATGTTAAAAAGTGTGTGCTGCTTAATTTAGTGGAATTCAGGATTCTTTTATGAATTGAAAGATAAGAAGAACAGCATTTATTTAAAATAGAAATATTGCATAACATTATAAATGTTTTTTTCCTGTCATTTCGGTCAGTTTAAAGGCAGGTAGGTTTGTTATGCTGGTTGAAAGTACTTTCGCATTCTGATCTCTTCACAGTCACTAAGTTAAGGGGTCTAAATGTATTTATATTTATTTATATCGTCTTTGGAAAGCGTAGGACCATAGAATATTCATCCAATCACATCCTTCGGTCCAAGGGCTATGATTCTGGATGAATAAATGTGTTATGTTTTTTCTTTCTAAACTTTTAAACATTTGAACAGTAGTGTGTAATATATTTTCTATTTCTTTTTATCAAAATTCCTTTGTTCCAAAGCTCAGATGTTCCTGCTTTCAGTGAAGCACAAAATGTTTTTTAGATCATTCTCAAACCATGCTGAAGAACATGATTATCTGGTCTTCACAAACTTTTGTTTTGATCTGTCTGTGTGCTTTAGGCTGATGTTTAGTACCTGAGCTAATGTAGTTCACTGGTGCAGATGATTTGTGTTTAGCTCTTTTATAGAGGACAATAGACAGCAGATGCCAGAATCTTAGTTGGACCTGGTTGCTGTTAATTAATCTCAGGTGAACGGCAGGAACGCTGTTATACTCCCAAGAGTGTGTAGACACTGCGTCAGCTCAATGAAGGCAAACAAACTTTCTCCTGCCAGTGTGTTTCGGTCAGTGTGAGAGACGGGCTTCAGACACACAGATGCTGCTGTGATTGGTGCTGGTATGTTCTACACTGACAGTAATGGGCAAATAAAAATGTCCAACATTGTAAGCTGGAGGTGAAGAGCTCTTTAGTGCCTCAGAGTGCAGAGTTGTAAAAGATTATCTGCTGGTTTTATCTCCTCCTCTGTTTCCAATCCAATTCCACTCGGTAGGGGAGAAAACTGAAATAGAAAGAACTTTGAGATTTTCTGTTTTTAGATGGATAGTCGACTACTGTATATATATTGAATTTGAAGTTAAGTTTATATATATATATATATATATACCGTATTGTCCTGAATATAAGACGACCCTGATTATAAGACGACCCCCCTTTTTCCAGATGTATCTTTTGGAAAAAGGCTTTTTGAAAACCAAATCTTGTTCTCTCTCTCTCTCTCTCTCTCTCTCTCTCTCTCTCTAAAACATTTTTAAAATGTACTAACAATGACATTGAAAAAATACACTTTTTGATATACCATTGAAATAACAGGTAGCCCATCTGAGCTATATAACATTTACATCTCATAGTAGCCTACCAAAATTTTATTAACAGTAGAAATCTTAAGTGAAATCTTATTGTAGTCTTCAAATCTGGGTACTGTCTTCGGTTTTAAAATCACTTACAGAGGAAGTTTGGTCCCATCAGGCTAACATAACAGTTACGACTCATGCCGCTGTAAGCTTTTCTTTTTCTTTTGTTTTCACTCGTGATCTTTACAACACACACACATTACATATTTCATGGCACACTCATTTAATGCGTTTTTTGGCGCCACCTATTGTTGTGGGTGTATTATTGACATGTCAAAGCCTAGACCCCGAATATAAGACGACCGCGTTTTTTTCATATGTATTTCCTAGAAAAAAAAACATAGTCTTATTCGGGTCAATACGGTGTATATATATATGTGTGTGTGTGTGTGTGTGTGTGTGTGTGTGTGTGTGTGTAACCATGGACCGCAAACCCAGTCTTAAGTGTAAATTTTTTGAAACTGAGATTTATACATAATCTGAAATATTATTAAATATTTAAAAAAATATTAAAAATTAAATAATATAATCTGGATAAATAATCTTTCCATTGATGTATGGTTTGTTAGGATCGGATCACATTTGGCTGAGATACAACTATTTTAAAATCTGGAATCTGAGGGTGCAAAAAAATCTAAATATTGAGAAAATCACCTTTAAATTTGTACAAATTAATTCTTAGCAATGCATATTACTAATCAAATGCAACGTTTGATTACTATCAAATGCAACGTTTTGATATATTTACAGTAGTAAATTTACAAAATGTCATCATGAAACATGATCTTTACTTAATATACTAATGATGTTTGGCATAAAAGAAAAATCTATAATTTTGACCCATACAGTGTATTTTTGGCTATTGGTACAAATATACCCCAGCGACTTAAGACTGGTTTTGTGATCCAGGGTCATATATGTATGTAGGTGTGTGTGTGTGTGTGTGTGTGTGTGTGTGTGTGTGTATGTATGTATGCATGTATGTATATATGTGTGTGTGTGTGTGTGTGTGTGTGTTTGTGTGTATATATATATGTATGTGTGTGTGTATGTAGATGTGTGTGTATATATATATATATATATATATATATATATATATATATATATATATATATATATAATACACACACACACACACACACACACACACACACATATACATACATACATACATACATATATGTATATGTGTTTTTGGAAGTCTCTTTTGCTCACCAAGACTCAATTGAAAATTCAGCTTTGCAATCGCAGAAATAAATTACATTTTAAAATATATATTACAATAGAAAGCAGTCATAACTTCAATCTTCAGTGTAACATTTCATTTCTTAATATATTGTTATTATTGCTATTTATTATTTGTCCTGTTTAATGTAATACATTTTTTATTTGTAGCAAAAAACATCGAATCTCATACATTTTTGTACCATGATTTACAGAAAACACTCACTGATGTCATTCAGTGTAAGAATAGTTGATATAAGAAAATCTTGTCAAGAATATTTAGAATTATTATTTAGAATTATTATTAGATGTCATTAAAAGTTAATTAATTGTCATTTTAAATCTTTACCAATTCTTGCCACTATCCTTCAAACCACTAAGTTTGTCCCATTTATCAGCAAGAAGTTTTAAATAATTTAAAATATTATAAAAATTTAGTATGATTTCTTTTATATATTTGAATAAGTACAGGTCGGAGTATGTTACTCACTTTTACATAAATACATCTGTTACACCGACTAACGATGCAGTATTTCACTGATATAATAACATTTTATTTGAAACACTGAAGTTATTTTGCTATATTAATTATTTTGACTGTGGAAATGGTTTGACTGTTTTCCTTCCAGGATTTTAATATTCACAAATCTTTACTAAACTGCTCCAGTTTTGATATTTTAATCCATCTCGTCTCTCCCCAACAGGTCCCGTGACCAATGCTGTTATCATACCAGCTCCTGCCAACATGTTCCTTGCTGACAGTCATCCAGCCGTCCCGCTGCCACGGTTCAGTCGCCACCTGAACCCCTCTGAGCAGGGTGACGGCACGGGCTCCGGAGGCATGTGTCTGAGACTGGGAGCCAACACACAGGTAACATCTGAAACATCGCTTACGTTTTAAAGGGCACATATCATGGAAAATAGAATGGGTCCTATAATAGGTCCACTGAGAATTTTTATGAGATGTCACAATTGCTCATTTAGAGCAACGGTGTTACATTTACTTACAAATTCATATTTGGTATGCAGCAACTTGGCCTTCCCTGAGAAATGCAAAAGGTCACATGCAAAGGTTTAGCCAAAGCCAGAGGTCATTTACATATAAATGTCTTAAAAGATACAGAAGCAAAAAACATTCTTATTTAAAAAAAAAAAGCTATGCTTCTATAAATCTGACATAATGAAGAACTTGCTGTACACAAGGACTGAACAATATAGCCAAAATATTTGATAGTATATAATATATTATTTATTTTAAGTTTTCAGTCTTATTTAATAGTTTCAAAGGATTATTCTCTCTCTGGCTTTGTATAAGTAAGGATGCTACTTGCACTTTTGCTCACGTAATAAGCACAGGAAGATTTTAACATTATATTTGATCATTTATGCAGATACGTAATTGTTTTCCTTGAAGCAGTTTGAAATGATTTACAGAAATTAGCATATACATGTTTTTGCTACAAAAATCAGAAACTGAATGTATCAGTTTATTTATTTCCAAACTTTTCAATGGTAGTGTATAATATAACTTCTGTTATGTATTTTTCTTGTCTTGATTTAATGAAGAAATATAGATTCCATTAGCGCCTGTCCACTTTTTCAGCAGTGTTTTTCCCCAAAGGGATTTAAAAAAGTTTTTGTTAAAGCATTATAAGTCATGAACCAAACCAACCAGCTACAAAAAAAAAATCTATAAACTTTGATTGGAAACAAAAGTATTTGAAAATGGGACAAAAACACAAAGATAAAATCCCACGAATGACATAATCAAATGAAAAACAATTGAGATATATAAAATTATCCAAATAATAGACATATAGACTCAAATATTAAGTGTTTTGAGAGCGTGGGAAGACTGACTCCGTCATTTGCGATGCTTTATGGCAGTGGACGGAGCATAGCACCCGTTTGCTGCTCTGTTTCCTGCTGTGACTCTGATTGGTGGGATTTTCTGTACAGCACCATGTGGGGGGTGATATACCGGTAGACACGATTAACCAGTAGAAATTTGTCAGCCGGTTACAGTACATGCTCACGTGCCATTGCTATGCCATGTGGTCACGAAAACGTATCGTTTGCATACATTTTAAGCATTTTGGTTTAAAAACAACTGATTTTAAGCCAGTGAAATGCAATCAGCAGCAAAGGAGAACTTATTTCGGTATATGCATGCGCTGTTTCTGAGTGCTGTCAGAGAGGCAGCTTTATAGGCCTTGAACTGTTAAATGCACACTTTTATGTCAAAATACCCGTCTTTTCAAATATCCTTGTAAACAGTAATTTAGGTCTTAAGTGAAAGCAGACAGCTGAGAAAGAAAAACGTGTAACAGTATATTGGATCCAGCTCTTAAAATGACAGTAGTCTAATATTCCAGCTGTCTGTCATTCATGTTAAACAAAAGAGAGAAAATCTCTCACTGCTCTTGACTAAAACACTTTTTTTTTACTTTAATAAGAAATATTTAATTTACAGAGAAAAGTAATTAAATGTAGTGTTTTTTATAAATTTGATTACTTTATACAGTGTATGTAGCATTTCTCATTTATTTGTTCTAGTTTTTTGTCATATTGCTTGTAATTAGTTTCTTATTCTTATTTAATCACTGACTGTTCACTTGCCTTCAGCAAGCTTAAGTTTTTTTTTACATTTTTTTTTTAGCTAGTATTTTTTTGTGGTATTGACACTGGTGACAAGAATTATGAAATCTCCTTCGTATCAAAAAAATCATGAAGACCTTATTTAAAGTAAAAATAACTATTGTGATATATAATTTTTTTTTTTACGGTGGTCATATCGCCCACCCCTAGCATCATGGGTAATGTAGTTTTTCCACAAGGGATTGAGCTGTTAAATATGATGATTTAAAACAGAAGTTGATGATGGCTTCAACAAGAGAATATACCATTGATTAGCAACCTCGGAGCTCATAGTAGGTCTGTCTTTAAATGTTTTTCAGTTTTTGTTCAAAATCAGTTTCTCTATTGAGAAAATGAAAGGCACTTTTACTTCCCGAACCCAACTGTTGCACATCTATATAAAATGAAAATTTATTTTCTACAAACATGTTATTGAACAATTTACTGTTCTTGTCTGATTTACTCAATATATCATAACTCATCATAACCTAATTGTTGCTAAATGCATCTTATAAATAAATAATATTGACAACAAAATCAATGCAAATCCATCATGAATATTCAGCCATCCTCAAATGCATAATCAGGTGGTTGTTCTTTAGCTTTAATGCAGCTGTTTAAGTTTCACTGATACTTGTATAAGGTGTAAACAGCTGCATGTGGGTGATACGATTAGGTCAAAGGTGTTTAATGCAAGTTGCACATATGGACCGACAGCAGAGTTCAAATGTGATGAATGTTTACAGCTGTTAGCGGCCTCACCGTAATTCCCTCCATGTCAAAATCAATTACAGACCTATAAATGAAATGCTTATAAAGTCTTACATTTGCCCACCACCTGCTCAGTGGGTCCAACCTTTTTTTTATCTTTCCTTCTTTCTGCATATCTGCTGTTTTCCTCTTCCTCCCCCTCCCCCTCCCCCTTAGCTTATTTACAGAGCAGCTAATCTTCCAGCCTCTGGGAGAGCACATGCTATCTGGAAAACACGCTTCTTTCACCTCTGCACAGTGAGAGGAAACCTAAAACAAATGTTTTGATAAGTGCATTAATACTTCTACCAGGAAGCAAAAATAACTGCGACCCAGAGGCTGCACCCAACATCACACATTCGGCATGATTGGCGTTCCACACGGCGTGTAAATTAAAGCTGCTCTGAGAAAATTAATTTCTCTTACGGAATTGTTTCTGTTATTCGCTTGGAAGGCGAAACGGCGACCCCAGTGGGAGGGGAACGCTGCGATACCCGGCCTGAATTGAACCGCGCGACGCTCTAAATAATCGCGACTCGAAGGGGAAGTCTATTAGCAGGCTGGCTGACTCTATTCAGATGGAGGTCAGTGGTAAGATGGGTTTCCATCAGACCTGTTGCCATCCTGGAGGAGCTCAGGTCTGCTCCACTCTGTGCTAATGGAGTGGAGCTTGAGGACAGTGGGTTACGGCCCTTAACTTTGCATAAAGATATGAAAGCTCTTATTTGGCCCTGAATTAGGCCGCTCATGGTGGTGGGCTAAAGGTTGCTGCGGGAGCTGCAGAGGTTGACTGCTCTGCTTTTATAGCTAATTCTGAAGCAATTTTTTATTAAGGTTAATCGTCTGCGATAATTCCCAGCTGCTTGTTTATCCTGAAAACGTTTCAATTTAATTTGGCATTTATGTTATTTTGCATGGGTAACAAGCTTTCCTGGTTGCGGTTGCCAAATTTCAAGACTTTAAATCTTATGTCCAGTGGTTTACTTGATGTTTCCAACCTGGCAACCATGTGCTCTATCTGTATTACAATAAAAATGCTTATGAGCTGGAAACACAGACAAAAAATGTAAGTTGGAGTTTAGCGATATCATTCTGTCATGGAAAAGGTGCTAGAGGAAATTACATTTTAAACATTTTCAAAAATAAAATGGTAGACTCCTAAGACTAATTCTACAGATTGCACTTTGTATCTTACTTTTAATAAAACTTGTTCTTAATTTTAATTTTTAAAAAATTGTGGTGGAAATAATGTTACAGTTGGGACAAAATTGATCATTTCAACAATAAATATGAAAATGGTTTGTTTCACTTATACTTTATATTACATTCCATTTTATGTTTCATTTAATTTATTTCTACTTAAAACAGTTGTGCTGCTTACTATTTTTATGGAAACTGTGATTCATTTTTTCAAGATTATTGATAGAATGTTCAAAGGAACAGCTTTTATTTGAAACAGCAATTTTTTGTTACATTATAAATGCATTTAATGTAATTTTGATCACTTTATTTTGTCCTTTCTTTATGGTATTAATATTATTGATTGGTTAAAGGTATTTATTTCAAATAAAAAACTAAATCGTACTGAGCCCATACTTTTGAATGGTAGTGTAAGCAAAGCCTCCACATTAAGGAAATTATGCACCATTACAATATTACGAGTACAATATTTCAAATTTGTGAGTGTCTGTGGGTGTTTTTGTGAGCACAATCAAACTACTATGCTGGGCAGCAGCACCTGCTTTACTCGTCTTTCTGTGAAATCAGCAGCTTTACTGTATCCATCGAGGCAGGAACAGTAAATTCCCACAGACGGGCACTGATGGTCCGTAAATCAGCAGAGTAAGATGGCAGGATCTGGGAAGGGCTGTTAAAAAGAGATTGACCTTGCTGAGATTTTCATTGTCAGCCTTAATAATCTCGTTGGACCCTTGGAACAACGTCATCCCCTCCACAAACCCCCAGCCACTTACTCACTGTCAGCAGTGATCAGCCTGCAGGAGACAGCCATGATTAGACCTTGTTTGTAATTGACCCTCTCACGGTTGGCACAGCCATTTCAGGACACTTGTGTCACGGGAAATGCTACATGCAAACACCTTATTTGCGCAGTCGATCATTATTGTAGCTTAACATACTATTATGTTGATGTTTAAAGTGTTTTGCTTTGTCTTTTCACACTTTCAGGAGCCAGAGGGGACGTATTTGGAGAAATCAAACGAGCTCTACTCTCTGATGTGTGCTGTCACAGACAAGGTAAGCCGGGAAGTTCACCGCTGCTGTTGCAAGTCAGTCGTTACTGTGAGCTGAATTTTAGCAAGGCTTTCAAGGCGGAGATGGTTTGTAGCCTGTTGACTTTGATTTTTTTGATGATCAGTGTGAAGAGAGCGGAGATGGAGCACTTGTCATGAGTAGTGTGGACTAGTGCTCAGCCAGGCAGAATAATCAACCCATAATTGCCATTTTAAGATGGCTAACAACTATGCCCACCTGGGTAATTAACACAAACGTTTTATATGATTTGTGATCAAATATTATTTAAATGAAATGTTCAGCAAATTAAGGTTCTTTGCTATGATAACCAATACTAAATTTCTCTGCCTGTAAACTATACAGGGAAGCCTCTCATTTGGTATGTTACTATAATAATAGAGTTACTATGTTACCATAATAATAAAGTTAACAACAGAGACCAAACTGCTATATTCAACTGCTATTTATGTTCAGATATAATCATCGCAATCATATAAAAACTGAAATGGTTGCATACTACTCAGTTGCACGTAAGGTAGTTTTCATACAAAATTCTCCTTATGTCAGATTTATTCAAACATACATGTATAATTATCAGTAAATAAGCTCCCTCTAGTGTTTTTTTATAGGTAAATAGCCAACTGTGAACACTTGATAACTTTCCTGAGGTAAATGCAATGTTAAGTGGCATTGATTGATTGCAAGCTGTTTTATTACACGAGTGATTACAAGAGATGATACATTTCAGTTAGTTGCACTTTATCTTTCAACATATTTTCTGAAGTTTTTTCGTGTTTATTTTGTGCTGCAACTAGTAGTAAAGTGGAAGGGACTAAGGCACTATTGCAATCTGTCACGCTACATTTATGAGTGTCATAAGGGCATTTATTGCTTGAGTTGTCAAAATTAGAACATTAAGACTTTTGCTGTGTCCAAAATTGAATACTTCCCTACTATATAGTATTTGAAAAACAGTATGCTAAAAGAGTAGTATGTCAAAATTTGTAGGATGCGAAAAACAGTATGTCAAAATAGTATCTCCGAATTCATAGTATGCGAAAAACAGTATGTCAAATGAGTAGTATGTCCGAATACATGGTATGTGAAAAACAGTAGGCAAAAAGTACCAGAATGATCTACTGCTTCCACCTGGATTCTGAAGTGCACAGTCAAATATCTTTTTAGGCCACGGGAGAGGATTTATGAATAGCATGAATATTTATAAATAGCACATGATAGTAACAACATGGTAGATGTAGTACGTCTGAATTTCCTTACCCATATTCATAATACATAGAATGTCCTTTTTTTAACTGTCACAAAGTTCAAATTCAAATGTAGTATCTACTCAGACAGTACGCATTTTCAGACACTCTGTTTGTCTCTTGTAACAAAGCTCTTTGCGATTACTGGCCAGGAGGTTCGCTAGAAATAATGTTTGGTGAAGGGAAAAACCATGGACCTGGCAACCCCGGCTCAAACCGGTGATTTGGTTCAAAACCATTTTTTGTTATGCTGGTTGAAAGTCTCTTCAATTCCGATAGCAATCACCAAGTTAAGTTGTCTAAATGTATTTATATTTATTTATACCGTCTGTGGAAGGTTATCAAGCTGCTTATCAACGTATGTATTTGCATGCCTCCACGCGCCCTGTTCGTGCAAACATGACACGTTATCAGCGCTTTCCATTGCGCTATTACAGAACGAGCAAGAATGAAACGCGTTATTATTGTAATTTTATGCGCTTTGTACTGTAATGTTCTCTCACCGGTGAATGAGACATGAGGTAATCTGACAGCGTTGCATTCAACCCACACCAACGCCATCTCGCGTTCACGTGTTTTGGAGGAGGCGTGGCTTTGGAGAGTGATTTGCAGGGAGGGTGGGATCTAACGCTTTTAAAGCTAGCATACTCTAACTTGATCTAACTTACGATTCAACTGGTAGACTGTAAAATGAGCACACATCACATAGGCTTACAATCAGTGAGGAATGAATGAATAAATGCTTAAATGAATCGATAATGTGAGAACAGACAGCAGAGTGTTAGGAAAGGGTTTCCTGGGACAAGTCAGCTATACAAAATATTTACCGCAGCACGCTGTGATTTACAGAGGCGATCGATACAATACTACAATCTTTCATATAGAGCATCTCACTCACTTCCTCCTGCAGGAAATGAGCCACTTGCACACGTCTGTCAGAGTCTCCGCTGATTTACACCGCTGATAGAGCAGCTCCACTGGGCCGCTCTTATCCCAGAGTTCAGACTCTCTCCACGGGATGTTAAAAGTGTATTCGAGAGCCAACGGAGGAGAACGCCATCAGACTGGGCTTGAAGCTGAACTGATTAACACACAAAGCCTAAGAGTTTATTTTCTCTCAGCTCAAGCCTTTAGAGTAGAGGAGGGTCTTCAGTACCTCATTCTACTGAAAATGTGAGACCAAATAGTTGTATTCTTGATTTTATGAGCTTCCTTAATTAAGAGGGGGTGTCTGTGTATACTTTCGGCCTATTGAACATCAGTTGTTCAGGGAATTAAATACAAGCAAAGCACAAGCTGCGTACCTCATAACTCTGTCCAAATACATTATTTTAGCCTCTTTAAAATGTCAAAGTACAGTGAGGCCAGATGGTCCCCGCAATCCCGTCCATCTGGAGGGACCGACGGGTGTTTTGGGGTTTGTTGCCATTATCCTCCTCTGAACGTGTTCAGGTCACCATAGAGGTTGTTCCCTCTTCCTCATGGATCTCCTGATGCTTTTAAAGTGAGTCCGGCTCTGGCAGGACCATTAAGTGGATTAGTTTCACTCACTCAAAAGGGAGTTGGATCCTGCCGGCGAGCTCAGAGCCCGCTGTGTTTATTCAGGAGATGTATGTAAATAAATATATAACTGGAGAGCAGATGAACTTTTTTTTTTTTCTTTTTCCCCCCTCCCTCCCGACTTAATCTGGGGGAAATGTGCATCGCTGTCACCCGCCGTTTGCCTGCATGGGGGGAATCGAGCACAAAGGGAATGTCAATATTTTCTCCGCTAGATTAAGGATGTTCTAAAACGGGATTTGATGACCTCAGCGAAAATCTATGATGAAACTTGAATTCTTAGACGCAGGTGCAGGCTTTTTTTTCTCTATATATGAAATAACCTCGCCTCCTCATTTACACAGCTCATCTTCTAGTTTATATATGCTTGAGATTTAGCTCTTTTAGATTAAAGGAATGTTCTGGGTTCAGTACAAGTTAAACACAATCGACATCTAGGACATTTTGTCAATAACCACAAAAACAACAACAAACAGTCTCAAATTGATTTTATAGTAACGCTTTTACAACTTAAGCATATGAGACAAACTGCTGTACTA
The DNA here is from genome assembly GCA_036784905.1 of Acrossocheilus fasciatus. Lineage (NCBI taxonomy): Eukaryota > Metazoa > Chordata > Actinopteri > Cypriniformes > Cyprinidae > Acrossocheilus > Acrossocheilus fasciatus. Next base: position 12,509,365 of record CM071948.1, read on the forward strand.
ATATAATAATGAGCAGTGGTTGCTCCAGTCATATAATATAAGCTGTGGAAATGTCTGTAGTTTTCTCATTTTTGTCGATTGAGAATATTATTGGAGACATTCATACAATAATATGTTTGTTTAAATCTATTAATTCTGAAGTTTGTGCCTCACATACAAGTGAATATCTGGCCCAATAATTACTAGAAAATAATCAATTAGAATATGTATGTGTAATTGTGAATGACTGGAAAGGTCATGTAAAAGTCATGAAGATTCATAGGTTAAAAGTGTTGGAACTCTGTTTGTCAAACTGCGATGTGATGATAAGTGTGGCTCTGTTCTCTGTCAGAGTGTGTTTGGTGATGGGGAGAACACTAAGGTTCGAGTGTCTGAACTGGAGGAGGAGGTGAAGACCCTGAAGAAGATCAATAAAGATCTGTATGAGTTCTCCACTCAGCTCCTGACCAAACCCAACTAGAAGAGCTTCCAGCTGCAGAAGTGCTCCATCAGAACAGTCGGATCTGTACAAGAACAACGGGAGAGAAAAATGCATAAAAATGGACTGAAAAATACCAACTGTTCTTTTCTGCCCTATTTTTATGTCCTAAGGGCAGGATTTTTTTTTCCACAAGTGCAAGGACCGGAGGTATATTTGTAGTGTGTTTACGTGGTGACATTTACTTTCTGTATTATTGTAGGCATAAAGTTTAATTATTTGGTGTTTTTTATTAAAAAATAATTTTGACCTGAACACTTCAATAAAAAAAATGTTGCCAAAAAATTCACCCGTGTGACCTTTTGAATAATTTTTCATCCTCTTTCTTGTCATTCCAACCAGCATGTAAGGTGCAGATCTTTTTTTTTAAAAACTAGTTTTTATTTATTGTTACCAGCCTTTAAGAACTAGACTTATACCTTCACGGTAAATTTGGAAATTATATACTGATAATTTGATTGGTAACTGCAGTATTTCTCTGTTTTGGTTTGCTTTGTAAAATATAAATCACAATTAATATAGAATAATATTCCATAACATTTCCTTATTTTTTCTAAGGAGAAAATGTCAGAGAATAACATGATTAAAAAAAAAAAAATGTGACCCTGGACCACAAAACCAGTCTTAAGTGTCAATTTTTCGAAATAGAGATTTATACAGCATCTGAAAGCTGAATAACTGAGCATTCCATTTATGTATGGTTTGTTAGGATCGGACAATATTTGGCCGAGATACAACTATTTGAAAATCTGTAATCTGAGGATGCAAAAAAATCTAAATATTGAGAAAATTGCCTTTAAAGTTGTCCAAATTAATTCTTAGCAATGCATATTACTAATTAAAAATGATGTTTTGATATAGTTACAGTGGTAAATTTACAAAATATCTTCATGGAACATGATCTTTACTTGATATCCTAATGATTTTTGCCATAAAAGAAAAATCAATAATTTTGACCCATACAATGTATTTTTGGCTGAGATCTGTCACAAATTAAGAATTTCTCACAAATTGCATTTTTTTTTTTTTAATTAGTATTATTGTTACTAACCTTAAATGCTACTTTAGTTCATCCCTGTCAAGAAAATGATATACAGTAGTCAACATTTGAAGTGGATCAAAACCTTTCATCAAAGTTGTCCTAAAACCTAAAACCAAAATGCATTCTTGTCTTAGACCAACTTTGATGAACTTTTTTGATGTGTGCTCTGTAAAATGTAAATCACATAATTAATATATAATAATATTCCATCACATTTCAATTAGAAAATGTCACAGCATAACAGGGTTGAACAGAAATGCAAATAAAGAATTCTTACAAATTGTAATAGTTTATTTATTTATTTTTTACTAACCTTTAAGTGCAACTCTGTCACTGTAAATTGGGAAATTATATACTTATTTTGGTAGATAACGTACAGTTTTGGAGTGCTTAGTAAAATGTCAATCCACACATTAATATATAAAAATTTTGAGGGGAAAATGTCAGAGCATAACGGGGTTGAACAGACAGCTAATGATTGATAAATCATTAAAATGCTAATGCTAAAAGCAGTTTTAAAACAAGCATTAAAAAAAAAACATTCCAAATAAAATGTTTCCTTTTTTTCAGTTTTTTCCTGCCCTAAACAAATGCATTAAATAATGTGTGAGCATTTACAGTAGTGTCCTGTCAATGTTATCAAAATGAAACGATAGAGAATTCAAGCTCTTGTAGACTTTATCAGAAATCTTCTTTCTGAACTTTGTTGTCTTGAGCAAAAGCTCAAACATGAGGTCATTCTCCTGCTGTACGTCCAGCAGCTGTCAGCGAAGTCATTGCCTTGTAATTTGAAGCCGGCCAGAGAGAGATCAGATTAGCCGTGTTCATACAGCCTCACACCGTGTTCTTGTTCGAATGACGCTTCGTTCTGGCTTCCTCCACATGTGCCTCTCTTTTGCTTTGCAGTGCAGCCTAAAACTTCATAAACACCTTTCCCCTGCACAGCGGCTTATTTTCCATCTCTTGTTACAGGAGAGTAAAGCTGCCCTCACTGTGACCCTCACAGACGTCTCCCAGGATTTAACATTCTGGAAACATCCACAGAATCTTAAAGAGGAAATATTAAAGCCTTTAAAAACTCAAATAAATAAATAAATCAATAAGAAAAGAGTGGGGAAAAGTCATCAGCATTCCACCGGCATGCTGTTGTGAATGCAGAGAATGCTTGATTTCTATCTAGTTAACTCAATTAGACCATGTGATGCAGATAAGACCCATCTGAGTATCATCGTCTTAGGATGGAGAGACCGACAGAGAGAAAGAGAGAGAGAGAGGAAGCGCCACTGATAACAATTACAACTACCTCTCAGCACTTCCTCTTTGAAGATTGTTCTACTTCAGCTGTTCCTGCTCACAAGAGGGAGAAACAGTTCCTTAGTACTCACACACACACACTCCAATCATCGTGTGGAAACTCATTCTCTCACCTTGACAGAGTCATTCTGTAGCCCTCAGCTGCGAGAAGCATTGTAAGCAGGCGGTTCATGAAGGAACAGCTTCTTAAAAGCTTATTTTGTTGCAGTGGATGAGAAGGAAAGGTGGGCTTTGAGTGGGTGACGTGAAACACCTGGTCCCTGGCTTGTTCCAAAGCTGTATGTATGAGTTTCTTTCTTCTGTTGAACTCAAAAGAAGATATTCTGAAGAATGCTGGTAACCAAACAGTTGTTGGTCCCCATTGACTTCTAAGGTATTGACCAAATATTGCAGAAGTCAGTGGGGACCATGCTGGTTACCACATTCTACAAAATTCTTCAAAATTCGTATGGGTTTGGAACAATTTGATGGTGAGTAAATGATGATGGAATTTTTATTTTGGGTGAACTACCTCTTTAATTAGTTTTTTTGGACCCATCGACTTTTACAATGCCCAACATGTATATTAGGAGAAAATTGCATTTTTCTGAAATATAATACACATTTCCTCTGTCTGTCTATCGGTCTATTTGTCTATCGGTCTATTTGTCTATCGGTCTGTCTGTCGATCTGTTGGTCTGTCTGTCTATCGGTCTCTGTCTGTCTGTCTGTCTGTCTGTCTGTCTGTCTGTCTATTGGTCTATTTGTCTATCGGTCTGTCTGTCAGTCTATCGGTCTGTCTGTCGATCTGTCGGTCTGTCTGTCTATCGGTCTCTGTCTGTCGGCCTATCGGTTTGTCTGTCTGTCTGTCGGTCGGTCTGTCTGTCTATCGGTCTGCCTGTCTATCGGTCTGTCTGTCTGTCTGTCTATTGGTCTATTTGTCTATCGGTCTATCGGTCTGTCTGTCAATCTGTCGGTCTGTCTGTCTATCGGTCTCTGTCTGTCAGTCTATCGGTTTGTCTGTCGGTCTGCCTGTCTATCTGTCTGTCTGTCGGTCTGTCTGTCTATCGGTCTATCGGTTTGTCTGTCTGTCTGTCGGTCGGTCGGTCGGTCTGTCTGTCTATCGGTCTGCCTGTCTATCTGTCTCTCTGTCTATCGGTCTGTCTGTCTGTCTGTCTGTCTATCGGTCTGTCTGTCTGTCTGTCTGTCTGTCTGTTGGTCTGTCTATCTGTCTGCCTGTCTGTCTGTCGGTCTATCAACAAACCACATATTTGAAGCCTAAAGAAGTTTTCTCGCCTAAAAACTCTTAAAACTATATTCCATGACACAAAAACAGCATTATTTATACAACTTTAGTGGATTTGGTTGACTGCCATGACTCTCGCTGAGAGAAATACTGATGCAAACGGTGATACGGTTGGAGTGCTGTTATCACTCGAATATCACACACCTCTCAGCCAATCAGATTCAAAGACATGAAAGAACTGCTGTATAACACTATATTACTTTGACATAAAACTATATTTACTTACTTTACCCTTGAATCCATGCTCATGTCCAAGGATATCATATATCCTTCACTGCCTTTGATATCCCACAATCTCTTGCGTGTGTACTGCAGCATATTTAATCAGTTTGATACATTTTTATCATTTAAATTCTACCTAGAAATAGACATTCTACTCAAATATTCAGTTGACTAGCTCACTTAAATATTTTCCAGATCACCAGATGTTATGTTTAGACGTCTTGAAATGTGCGCTTAGACAAGTTGATTTTAAAAGTGCCTTAACGGTAGATACAATTAAGTCTATTAAATGAATAGTTCACCCAAAAATGAAAATTCCGGACATTTATTATCTGCACATCATTCTAAACCTAAGACTCTGTATTCTGTGGAGCACAAAAGATTATGTTTTTGGCCCCACTGACTCATGGCCAAAAACAGATGGAACATTTGCACTGTTGTCTTAAAAGTGTTTTTTTTTTTTTTTTTTTTTTTCTACAGGTTTAGTGGCTTTACACATGATGTCATTATTGAACTTTTCCCAAATTAAAAGAGCAGTATGCAAGGCGACTCGAGCCTTGATTACAATATCATTATAGCACTCAAATCTGTGCCGATTGCCTTCTCGCTCCATGCAGCTGTCATTTGGTATATTTGTCATAAGCGCTGCAGAATACTTCAATTCTCTTTGGTGTCCACTGGTTTCTGCTCGCTGACCAAATCAAATGTTTTTTGAATGTCCTATGCAAATATAGCCCTCGAATTTCAACATGTTCTCAAGAAGGACGTGAATAATTTAAACGGCCTCTGTTAAACTGCTAATGTTGCTGTGAGATGACCCATCTGGGCTTCTGGGAAATTTGTCACAGCTGCATATGAAGGCTGAAGACGATGTGCGGTGAAAACAGCCAGCGCTTGTGTTTACCACCGAGAGCTGTTTCCCTTTCATGCAGAGTGCTCATTTCAATGCCAGCTTGTGTCCTTATTTACAAACTTCGCTTATTTAATGTCAAGAGATTTAGCGGATTTACTGCATGTGTTAAGTAGAAATCTGTCTTGTGCTCTTTCTTTGATACACTAAATGTCATGTAGTCTCCAAATCCATATATCAGTGCTTTCTGGTAAACAAATGAGCAAAAAAGCAAAAAGGTAATGGATCTGATGTCCTTTTGGTCAGCTTACTTTCAAATGTCAATGGCTAAGGGATGGGTCTTCATGCAGTAAATAAATACAGGTCAGCATTGAGTATGTGCTTTTTTTGATAAAACATTTTTAATACAAATTTTGATGCATCAAATCAGGTTTTAGTAACTAAAATAAATAAAAAATAAAACTGAAATAAAAATCTAAACTATATAGACATTTAAAAATAACAAAAACATACAAAATTACTTTAAATGAATTATAAATGTGGGATTAATGCTTTCATTGCACTGTCCAGTTTACCATCAAAATTCTGCAAGAATTTCCCCCATTGATTTTCTTGAAAAAATAAAGTTTAAAGCATTTGATTAATGCTAAAAAATAAACAACTCTTCTCAAAAAGCACTGCAAATAAAACTAGCACTGATTAAAAAATATAAAACACAAATGACTACAAGTAAATGACTAAAAGTATAAAAATGTATTATTTTAGAACTTAAAATAAGAGAAAATATTGACTCTGGACAGTTTGATCTTATGAAAGGTGACTGAGAGAGCCTGCTATTATAATACTGATATTAATGTTTATCAGTTATGGACAATATTCCTTAGGATGCATGAAAGATTTAGGACAGATCCAGAGGATGGAGCTGTCCTAACTCTCACAGCACATTCTGTCCATTCAGACTACTCTTTTTCTTTTTTGTGGTATTTATGGGGATATTTCAGGGGAGTATTTTATCACAACATTTCAGATGTCTGTTTCATTTCCGTCTCTTAAAAATGAATACAAAAAAAACTTCCATAAAGTGGATTATGCATGGTGAAGAGCAAACGACCCATGAGGCTTGGCTAATGGTCTCATGATGAGACTGCTGGTGTTAAAACTGATATTTCACAATGTTTATACTGCATTTTAATTAATGCAGCTGAATATAAGAGACTTCTTTCGAAAGCGTTGGTGTATATATTCTTATTTGTAAATCAGGCTTTGGATGGGCAATAAGTAAATGGAACTGTGTGAGGGATGCGGTGTTCTTCCAGTCTTTGTACACAGGAGGAATTTCACCGCATGGTAAGTTGGCCGTGTCGTTCAGCAGGTTGGGCAGCGCAGTGGGATGTGAATATACTGTATAATAAAGGGGTTAATCCAGAATCCTCTCCAGCTCACACAAAAGACACAAATCCACCTGTTCTACTACGCTTTGCTCGAGTTTCTTACAGCGTGTTCTGATCGTGACGGGAATTCTCCAGCCAGAATCCTACTGTGACATTTACAAGAGGACGGCGAAGAGAGTGAATGTGGTTTCGTTGCTGGTCGGATTTATCTTTTTTAATACATGTCAAGTGAGCAGAATATGTCTGCAAGAATCAGTCTTAGAATGTTTACGTTTTTGTTATACATGTAAAGTGTTTGTTTCAATGAGATACTATTATAGTTTGAATTATAGTGTATTTTAATTTTTGTTAAAGTTTGTTTTTGTGCATGTGAGTTTTTTTTTTGTTGTTGTTGTTATTTTTAGCTTTTCTTTTTATATATGTCCAGTTTTATTATTATTTTTATTTCAATTTCAGTTACTTTAGTACACCAAGTTAAGCTAAAAGAAAATGGGAAATGTTTACTTGGGAACTATATATAGCTGCATAAAAAGTTTTTTCAAATAGTCTTCATTTGTGATGTTTTATGAAAACCCCATTGAAAACACATATATAAGCCTTTAGCTGTGCCTACAAACATTTCTGAAGATTATATTTTAAAAATGTCATGTGAAATATTTAGAAAGGTGCACTCAAGCGTGTGAAATTACAGAGTGTCATACCCAAAAATAGACTCCATATATTTGAAAATTGTGTTTCTGAATTGAAGTCTCTTGCTAAAAAGGGAATGAATTAGAGAAATGAAAATGATTGATGTAGTTTATATTAAGAGGAAGATGAAACATTAAAATGGAGGCAGAGGAAATGAGATGCACCGTAAAATTTTGATTGAATATCTCCGATTTACTTTGCGCTTGAGGAGGAAAACGGAGTCTAAACTTAAACAAAACAAGCTAAAATGAAGAAGACAAATGCTTTGAATGTAATATGTGACACTGAAGCAACTGCATTGATATTTCAGAGGCTGGTCTCATTTGTGCTAACTTTGTTTCCCGCTTGGCTCATTATTTTTGGGTTTACCCTTTATGTCCATAGGTTCTCGCCGCAGTCACTGGTGTCCAGGTGTCTAGACCTTTTTGGTCTCATGGTTTCTTGTTAGGCTCCCACGTAATGAAGCAGAGAATAAGGAAGGAAAGTCTTGGCAAAAAGTTCACATTACTGAGATCTGCCTCAAGCTCCTCTGGCCCCGATTCAGATTCACTGAGAACTGAAATCTGATTTTTAGGCGATTGGCTGAAAACAGAAGAGTGAAAGAGGGGAGGTTTATTTTAAGGGTACAATGCTTTGATTACATTTACGTTTATGCATTTAGCAGACGCTTTTATCCAAAGCGACTTACATTGCATTCAAGTTACAGTTTTTACATTTTATCAGCTCTTGCTTTCCCTGGGAATCGAACCCATGATCTTGGCGTTACTAGCGCCATACTCTACTATTTGAGCTACAGGAAAGCCGTTTGACGACTAAATGAAGCCCTTTGACGACTAAATGAAGTTTATGTCCAAAGGACGAGAAATACTGTGCCTCACTGTTGCTTTTAAATAAAAGGCTGGAGGGAGCTACAAAATTGAACTTACTGCATCAACACAAACAAAGTTAGATTTCTGAAATTACCTCAAGAGTAAGGAGACAGCCTATTAGAGTTCAGATCACAACAGGACACATGAGATGGATTGCAGTGTATATTAATAAAATCGGCATGATTATAGTAAACAACTCTGAGGATTTTAATATGTAACATTTTAAGCAACATCAGCAAAAACTTTGCTGTTCTTAAATATCAGTCAATAATAATAATAATAATAAATGTTGTAATTTGAAGCGTGGGTAATCAGCTTCAGTTACCAATTCATGAACATTGTTGGATAAGTTACTCTAAAAAAAAAAAGTAATTAATTACTAGGTATTAATATATTTTCAACATTGTAATTAGATTACTGTACTAATTACTCTCTCTAAAAAGGATTGCATTACTTATTTTCTTTCAAAATCCCATATCAACCAGCTGAACAATACAAGGACATGAAACTGCTTTTAATTCTTTCAAATAAAATTGCATGAACTAATTCTTGATTTGACCAAAGTATTTAAAGAGAGAAGATTACTTTGAAAGCATATGTTTTAACATTAGCCTAAATGCTAAATTTTGACTTTAAATGCACTGTTATTTAATATATATAGGCTAGAGTTGTTCTGTGCTGTATTGAATGCAATTACATCAGAAGTACACTGAAAAAAAATAAAAATAAAAAGTTGAGCCAACTTAAAATTTTAAGGCAACTAGCTTTTTGAGTTCTCTCAACTTGTCGTTTTAAGTTTATACAACAAAAATTTGAGAATCTCCCACAAAAATAAGTTGAGCAAACTTTTTTTTTTTTTTTTTACAGTGTAGCCTAACTGTAATTAAGAGTAAAATTAAGAGCAACCCTTAACTTCACTGCTCATAAAGCGCCACTTTACTTGTTTCGCTCCTGAACGAATCAGCTTTTTGAACGAATAGATTGAATAAATGGTGTTATGATATAGCCTAGCCTGCACAGTATCCTCATCGCAAAACAGTGCAGTAATTTTACTAAATAGTATAAGAAAATAATCTTTAAAAATAACTGTACGGGAAATCATAATGATCTCTGTCAAATAAACCACCGCTACAGACATTTTCTTATTCTAGCCAATCAGAATGCTTTTGAGGCGCGCTCTGCGACTACAGAAGGAAGTCCATATATGGGAAACCGGAAGCTGAGGCCGCGATAATTCAACTCGGAGAGGTTTTATTAGTTTGCAAAGTGCGAAATGTGTCCAGAAGTTGCTTACACAGGCATCCGGCCTAAAGGGAACAGAAAAACAGGAAAATAAAGAGACCAAAAGGCGACGGAACCAAAAAAGAAGCAAGGCGAGAGTGAACATCGTTAAAGCTTTTCATTGCTGGAGGGAGTCAAGAGCTTCAAAGCGCGTGTCAACAGACGCCGAGTGTGTGTGGCTCGAGAGGTAAATATGTTGCTTGGTGACCATGGTTACACCAAAACATAGGAGTTGTAGAAAGAGAGAAAGTGTATCAAAATGGATTACAGTATGCGCTACAAAAGTGTCTATGTGTTATGTTCCCAGTAAATTCCTATTGTTTTGATGTTTCTCTAATAGGCCTACATAACATTCATGTATTTTTAGTTGTCTGTAGCCTATACCTTTCAGGACATTTTCCGAACAAACCATACGCTGATACTGAATAACCCAGTTTGTAGGTTCCAGCATATTCATGACTGCTTGCTAAATTCTCAAGGCTCTTAAATACCTGAGGAGCTTCAACCGTCTGACAGGTTGTTTATTAAGGATGGAGGAATCTGACAGATGCACGATGAATGAGTTTTCAAACAGAGCGAGAAAGAGAGAAAGAAACATTCACTGTTATCTGAGAGGATAATGAATAGGCTGTGAACGAATGGCATAGGCGAATCAGCAAAAGCCAACTGTTTACTTCTTGCAAAAGTGTATGACAGTAGTGACACCCTTTACTGTATTTTGAATTATTTATACATTGTGAATGATAAATTGACCTTGACATTTTACAGTAACTTACCGCATTGTAACTGATAAAAAACAAACAATAATAAAAAAACCCATTTCCCTGTCAAATTATTTTATAAAGCATCATCTACATCTGTCGTCCCCAAAGTACAGCTCTGGTCATTTAAACACTGTGGCATTTGTGGAAAATCCCCTTTCTTTTCATAGGCTTTGAAGATTTGTGATTCTCTTTGCTTCAGTCACCTGGCTTGAAGCCCCTTCATACCCTGTTACATTTCACGCTCATGTGGAACTGTGGACGTCTCAGGAATGTTGAAACGGCAACATGACATTTAAAAGCTTACTGCCTTATTGCATCGTCACGATTCTCTGTCAGAAAACAGAAGGGTAAGACGGGGTTCTGCTTCACCTCAAAAAGGGAACTCAAGAAATGGGGTCTTTTTACAAAGGCGGCTGGCCATGCAGCATTTAGATTCTGGTGGATTATCTGAGGTCATTTATCTCCGTCATCTGCAGTTGATGATTTTTACAGTGATACTGAAATTCAAATAAAAAATGCTTTCACAGCAATGCCTTATGTAGATATTTTTAATACTTTTGGACACACTTTATTTTAAGGTCCAATTCTCACTAGTAACAAAATATTAACTACAACTTTTGCCTCAATAAACTACTAATTTGCTGCTTATTAATAGTTCGTAAGGTAGTTGTTATGCTAATAAACAGCCAATACTTTACGTACAAAAACTTTATGTAGTTTTGAATAATTTTATATTATTTCTTTAAAAAAAAAAAAAAAAAACTGCTTTTAATATTTGAAAAAAATTCCCTGCAATCAGATGCATGAAAATATGTTATTATGTTTTACTTATTCCTGTTCATCGTTTCATGAAAATACTAGTTTACAGTAGTATTTATTTATATACAGCTGTATTTCATATACAGTCAAGGAGCTTTACAGAAAAAAAATAAATAAATCATGATATGTTTCATAAGAGATAAAAAAAAAACAGTACAATAAAAGGTAATTAAAAATTGAAGGAAAGAATGTAAAAAGAGATAAGATTCTACATTAAAACGAACATGTGAGAAATAAAATGACAAGAGAAATAAATTCAAGGTACAAAGAGTACTGTATAAAAGTAAAGATTTTTCCTTTTTATCACAAACCTTTATTTTTCATTGACCCTTTTAATATTTACACATTTGAGCCACAGTCTAGTGTCACTTTCTTATAACACTCATTTCTTTCAGGAGCTAACACACCCTCCTGAGCCTCTTAAAGGGAGAGTTCACCCAAAAATGAAAATGTGATGTTTATCTGCTTACCCCCAGGGCATCCAAGATATAGGTGACTTTGTTTCTTCTGTAGAACACAAACGAAGATTTTTATCTCAAACCGTTGCAGTCTGTCAGTCATATAATGCCCATCAATAGGCACACAATCTTTGGGAGAAAAAAAAAATACATAGATGCCTCATTAGCGACTGTTTCTATGGGTTGCGATACGTAAGGATCTATGTATATATCTATGTATATCTCTATCTATCTATCTATCTATCTATCTATCTATCTATCTATCTATCTATCTATCTATCTATCTATCTATCTATCTATCTATCTATCTATCTATCTATCTATCTATCTATCTATCTATCTATCTATCTATCTATATATGTCACACGCCGGATGTTGTGGATGAGCTCAGGATGGTTGGACATTGCGGTGTATCAGAGGTAAAAAATAAAAAATATATAAATACTGTATATATAAATATATATACTTGCACAAATTGATCGTTTCGTGTCTTAGGACATCAATGTATCGTCACGAGCCGCAAGATTTAATTTGAATTTGTGTGTGCATGTTTTTTTTTTCTCCCAAAGATTGTGTGCCCATTGACTGGCATTATAGGACTGACAGACTGCAACAGTTTGAGTTAAAAATCTTCGTTTGTGTTCTGCAGAAGAAACAAAGTCACCTACAGCTTGGATGCCCTGGGGGTAAGCAGATAAACATCAAATGGTAACACTTTACAATAAGGTGTCATTTGTTAACATTAGTTCATGTATTAACGAACATGAACAAACAATGAACAATGCATTTATTAATCTTTGTTAATGTTAGTTAATGAAAATAGAGTTCTTCATTGTTAGTTCATGTTAGTTCACAGTGCATTAACTAATGTTAACAAACACGACTTTTGATTTTAATAATGCATTAGTAAATGCTGAAATTAACATGAACTAAGATTAATAAATGCTGTAGAAGTATTGTTCATTCTTAGTTCATGTTTACTAATGTTGTTAACTAATGTTAACTAATGAACCTATTGTAAAGTGTTACCCATCAAAATTTCATTTTTGGGTGAACTATCCCTTTAAGACTGCTTATGTTCTCAAATGTTTGTGAAATTGACACGAAGAAGAGGGCACTCCATTGGCAGAGAGTTATCTGTTAGGTGCAGACATGATTTAAACAATGACAAAGTCTACATATTTGCTCTGGCTCTGGCTTTTTTCATCTTGGAGAGATAAAGTTTCATTTAATTGGTGTTGTCCTGTTTTGGCTTTTGTATCACAGCACAGGCTCCCTGTTAATCTCACCTCATTTCCACAGCACAGTTGATAGGACGGCGGATGTTCACCTATTATCAGAGAACCTTTAGAGACTGGTGTGTATTAGCCATGAGCAGAGCTCCAGATCAGTTGATCAAGCACTCTGATCAATATGTGGTCTCGAGGAAATTGGCTGGGGTGGTTGCGCTACAGAAAAAGGTTCAGCTGACAGCTGTGACTGAGGGGCTCCTAATGAGGCTGAGTGTTCCTGCGAGCTGGATGATGTTGCACACCAACCTGATTATGTACTTCGAGGAGGCCTGATTGAAAAAAAAAAAAACCAAGATGTAATAGCTGCTTTGAGTTTGTACATTATCAATTATCCAGGAGTTTCTCATGTTCTTGTAGTTTTGTCAAAACAGTTCATTTTGCTTCCGGATTTACAAAGGAGTTACAGTGATGTGGAGATTCAAATTTGTATATAAATGAATATTATGAAATAAACTTAATTTTTATTGACACACACACACACACACACACACATATATATATATAAAGCCTATTATGAAGGATGTCTCTTTAGGATATCTCTTTATAATTAATATTATATAATTAAAATACATTTCAATTTACATTTATAAATTAAAATTATTGAAAAATTATTTTCTTTTCAATTAATTATATAATTATCTATCTTATAAAAGCATATTATTATGAATGATATCTTTTCAGTTGTGAGGCTGAGTGTAATACATTTTGATTTGTTATACTTCGTTTGCTGACTGAATTAATCAGCAGTATGCAAAATGCAATATGCTAATTCTGGCATTCCTTATAGGTTTGACAAGAATTAACTACATTGCATAATGATTACTTACTGCCTTTACATACACTTTGAAATACAGCTGATAGGGAGTGACATTAAATTTGCACCTTTCTTTCCTCTGAGTGAGGTAATCCGGGTTTCATAATTATTACTTTTTTGGAAAAGTGGTAGTATATTAATAGTGATTTTTTTTTTTTTTTTGCCTTTTGCTGTTGGAGCAAAATATACCTTTGTAAACCAGCTGTACCATTTTCCCAGCTATTGTTTACTTCAGCACTCAACAATATGAGAAGGGTCCAGCTTCAATCAATTGAGCATATTTGCTGACTCGCTCTCTCTTTTTTTTATTTGTATTTTTTTATTTTAAATCCAAAGATTTTCACTTTTTACTGACAGTTCATTCACCGCACCTAAGGAAAAACCAGCAGACAAACATGAACACTGATTTTTTCTATTCAGCTTTTAGCGCTTAATATTAGTAATTAAGGGAAATTCTACATTAGTTTCACATTCCATGCTACTCTAGTTCTTTACAGCATGTAACAGGGTGTGTGATTGGCCGAGGCTTCAGTCCACCTTCATCAGATTCCATTTTACCGCATGACTGGCCCGTATCGAATCCCTGATACTCGGGTCCAAAACAGTGACCCACTTACCATCCCCTGCCTTCTGTTATCTCTCTCTTCTATGTTATTTTTCTTTGTTAATTTAAATGTTTTCATCCCTCAGTCAGCTTGTTTATTCTATAATTACAGACTTGATTATAGTCTCCAATAAATGTTGTAATGTTTGTGTAAAACTACTTGTTCCAGTTATTTTCCAAGCATAATCTTCATACAGCTCACAACAACAGTTATATACATAACAGTATGTCAGTGAACAACCGGAACCTTTCCATTCCACAAAAGGTTCTTTATGCTAAAAAAAGGTTTTGCGGAACCAAAAATGTTTGTAAAAACCCTATTTTAGAACCTTTATTTTTAAAAGCATAATCTATAAAAGCTCCAAAAACAAACAAACAAATAATGTTAAACAAATTAAAATTTTAAATTGACACTAAATAATGACTAAATTTTCATTTTGGGATGAACTATTCCTTTAAGGAATGACATAGAAATTTCTAAGTGTGCTTGTACCTGCTGCATCCAGTTAATGTCTGTAAGGAGGACTTTAGTATAAAGTTGGAATCTTGTTAGTAATCAGCTATAAACGAGGCATCCACTCTGAAACCCCGAACAACATGCACAGTAAGAAAACACGCCTTTGGGTAAAGAGAGGTTTTAATAAAGGGTTCCTGTATTTACGCTCTGAAGTCGTTCTCTCTCGCGCTGTTTTCCTAATGATACCATTACGCCTCTCCAGCGCTTCTTTGGGTGAGAACGCAATGACATCTCCGCCTTTCGCGAAACCCCCTCCTCTCCTGAGCTGAGTATCACATTCACACAGTAACTCCATAGATCACTCCTCATACACCATCCTGCACTAAAATAAAATTTTTAAAAAAATTGCAAAAAAACAAAAAACAATAAAGGACGTTAAAGAAAAGACCAGACAACAAGGCGAGCAATGCTATCTTCTGACAATGCCTCATCACCACCGTTGAGAGTGAAGCAGGATGAATTTCATCTTCTACACATTCTTGGCATACTTTTATTTGGGATCGCAAATATTCCTTCTCCATACCCTGCTCGTCCAGCCCGCTCATTCTCACCCGCAGCCCTGCCACATCCTAGCGCGGATAGGACACACCGTGCGCCTGGGTGCCCTCCTGCCTCCCCGCCAGTCGGTCCGGGTGCGGGCGGCTCTCCACCGCGCCCTCAGCGGTCTCGCCGAAAGCGGCAACAACTTTCTTCCGTACAACTTGAGCCTGGACGTGGTGGCTCGGGAAGCCCCGAGCGGAGACCCCGAGTCGCTCTTCAGGTGTGTGTGTCAGGATATAGTGGTCCAGGGGGTCTCGGCTGTGCTCGCCTTCCCTCAGACGCAGGAGGAAATAGTGCAAATGGAATTTATGTCCTCTTTTTTGGAAATTCCTTTTATAAGCATCGTTGAGCACGGGGAGCCCCTCAAAACTCAGGTAACGCGTTTCATTTAAGCAGCAAACCTGCTCCTGTTTTTAACCGTGTGTTGCTTTGGTGACTTTTTAACGCTTGCTACTTACATCTGTGACGCGTTTAATGCTCAAATACGACTTTCGTGCATCTGTTGACTGGGAACGCACAGTTTAGGGGGGGGTTGGTGGCGAAGCATAATTAAGATTTGAATCCCCCCAATTAGTGCTTGAAATACACCCCCTCCCCAAAATATTCCCATCAAAGCACTTTATGGGGCCGTATGTAGGCTATGTTTTTATTACATAACATATAGGCTACATTTCAAAATTGTTTTCAAACAACGTTTAAATAACAAAAAAGTTTTCCCAAATGCGCTAATTGTACGCTCCAAAACAAAAATCGCGTTTGCCCGAGGAGGTAACCATAGCAACAGTTCGCTGCTTGAGCACTTTCCATTAAGATTACTAAGATTACTATTGGACAGTTGCATCGACAAAACATCATCACTTTTTAGATGCATACAAAATATATATCACTTTTTTTAGTGTTTCATTTATAGCGTTTTAGTTGTGAAACGTTATAATTGTCACAACAAAATAGTTGCATTAAAAAATGTGAAAAATGTAATAGGTTATATCAGTGGATAAATGTGAATTCTTCAAGGACAAGATTCTCCTCTTTTTTTTTAAATCACTTTATTTTATATTTTGTTCGATTTATCAGTAGGTGACAATCTTAAAAAGTAAAGCCTGTTAGTAATAAGGTTCTACAGTAAACAACTGGTTATTAAAATGTATTTGTCATCATTTTTTTTTTTTTTTTTAGAATGAACACATCTTCTAGTGCTATGACCTTGAGCACAAGGCTAATAATGATTCAATGAACTGTAGAATTCATATCCCTGTTACTGTCATCTCTGTCATCCATGTTGTGTTGAAGGCATAGCTAAATCCCAACATCCCAATCTGGATCCACTAGACTGGACAGATATCTACTTAACAAAATAACAAATATTAATTATAAAAATCTAGATGAGTAATTAGATATACGACACAAGACACATTTTCAAAGATGTGGCAGGCTTAGTGTAATCGCCAAATCAGGTGCTTGTCAATCAATTTATGTAAGACCTGACCTAACTAATTAACTACCATGCCCTCAATTTATGTGTTACCCGAAATGGCCTATAATATGATTCAGAGTTTTATGTTATTTTTTCTCTCTGATGTCAATGTAGATTCATTTTTGTGGAGATTTTGGCTTCACTCTGAGATTTAGCTTGATGTTGACTAGCTGATCTTTCCCTCAGGTCACAACAGATCTCCTGAGCTTGTGTGTTAGGTCTGTGTTTGGATTGTTATGATGCACCTGCTCTATAGGAGAAAATGTTTCTCTGACAGGTGTGTTCTCTCAAGCAGAAATAGATGCCACATTGCATTACACTCAGTCATGTATGTCATACGCCGAGACAGTTTCACAGACATCAGTGTCAAATGAGATGTTCTGCTAAAATGCTGGAGTTAATGATATGGCCTGGAATACATTAGATGGTTAAAATTACATTTGCATGAAGCAGCTGTGCTGTTTTCATATAATTGTATTTCTCTCGTTTGTTTGTTGTCATGTTTGATGCAGAATTGTTGGCATACCTAATGAAATATTATGGAGTTCATTTGAGTGTATTGGATATTTTGCACCTGTCTTGGCTGCGGAGGGAAGCTTCATGTGCTGGTGTATTTGGCATGCAGCACTGGCTGAAAAGTGCTTACATCACAAGGTACTTTAAGAAATTAAAAAGGGAGAAAATACTGTAAATCTTACAGCCAGATGGGGAAACGCATACATTTGTCTTATTTAATATCCATCCGTTAAAATCTCTTCAGGGGCTTCTTAACTACTGTACAAATATTTAGTGAAAATCCAGTGAAATTCTCCACATCTAATCATTCAACTTCAGTTCTACCACACATACTCTTACTTACATTTGCATAGATGCTCAATACAATATTGACATGCTGACAGCATCCAAAATATAAATGCTTTAGGTATGAACACTTTATGGATGTACCAACATGTACAAATTTAAACAGTTTACTGGTATAGTTAATGTGAAATGATAACATTTCTTTCTGTTCTGTGTGATTTCTGCTGCCAACACGTTTTGAAGGATTACATAATGATAAACAAGACTACACTTCACAACCTTAAAATGAAAAATCGTTCACTTAACAAGTATTTATGTTGTTTGCCATGGGAGTCATGCTGTCACTGACAACAGAACCACAACATAAAATCACAAAATGATTGTGTTTTATTTGTAAACTGTAATCCAGATCTTCAGAAGCCATTCAACTCCGAGGAACACATGCAAATTCAAGCCTTTGTTCATCTCATCTACTCATCTATCTTCATCTCCATCCTTGGCATCAACCTTAAACATCAAATCTTGAACTCATTACTAGGGTTGGGTATGATTTGAATTTTTGTGATTCTGATTCTTAACGATTCCTAGTTTCGATTCCAATGAGGTATAAAAAATGTTTTTGCAAAACACTGTGTTGCCTCTGAATGCCAAAAATCAGCAGCCTATAAAGAACACTTACACGAGGAACATTTATAACAAAAATACCACAGCAAATAGACTAACTAATTTAGATTTCAAAGATTGTTAAGGTCAGTCAGTAACAAAATAAGTACAAATTAGCAATATCACAAATAAATAGAACAAAGTTCAGGTACAGAAATTGAAATCAAATGTATAATAGCACTGCATAGTTTAAATAGGCCTATAGATTAATCCTTATTAGAGTTACTCAGTCAAGATCAGTGAGTGATTTTCTTTTTCTTTTGTTCCCTGATTAACATTAATGGCACAGACAGCAGAAGGAATATTAAGCTGCTGTCCCTTTAAGACAGAATGCATGGATCCAATTTGTGTGTATTTTTCCATTCAAGCACAAGCGGAAGTGAAAGAGAACTTGAAAAAACTCAGCTAAATGAGAGGCAACTTTGGGTGTGCTCACTGTTTTCTCTTTCACATCTTTATGTGCTTGATCGGATCAAAATCATATTAAGACACGCACAGGAATTGGTAAGCGAAATCGAAATGCATGAGTCTTATAGAATCCACTGTTCTCACTTATATAGAACCGGTTTTACAATGGAATTGTTCTCAATACCCAACCACACTTGTTACAAGTTCTAAAACTGCCACCTCAAGAAGTTTTATGACAAAAGCTCATTGGCTCTCACCTGCTTCGTCACAGATGCGACGTGCTGTGTTTTCGGGATGATGCGCGTTAGACTGAGAAATGCGCACCAAGATAAGATTTTTAGCGATTGATTCTAAGATTTTTAGCGATTGACTTCAATTCTGCTCTGTACCGCACACAAATCTATTGTATTTTGTCAGAGAGGACTGTGACTGCAACACTGTCATTTGGGTATATAAACAATGAGACCAAACTGAATCATTCTTCATAAAAGGAAAGACATACCAAAGCCATTGTTTGAGGCTGAAGCCATACCTCCAAAGATGTTGTCCACTGTCAGTGGAATGATTATTACACGCTTGAGTCATGACGCTGACATCGGACAAGCGTCACAGGGAAATCAGACATTGACAGATCTCACTTTGTAGGCTGTAAACCTCCGCCTATGTCCTTCTACAATCTGCCAATCAGTTTAAAAGCTCACGGTGCTCTGCTTTAGTGTGCAACATCACTCAGGCACAAATAATGGCAGGGTGATAATAGGGCTTGTGAACTGGCTGCTGCTGTAACGTTCTGGAGCTCCGAGCCGCTTGGGTCCTGCTTCACTTGATCTGCTAATCTTGCTCTTTGAGGAGAAATGTGTGTTCTTCAGCAGGCTGGCTTTTGCCTTGTGTTGTGTTCATCAATTGTTTGAGCTCCATGCAGAGATGCGCACAGGGCAGTGTTGCAGTCTGCGTTTTTTTTCTCTCATTGTTTTGTTCCTCAGTTTGCTTTGTGGTTGCAGTTCTAGTGCATCAACTTTGAAGCTTTAACTCTCGTGTTCTGTTAGAGGTCCAAAAGACCCCAAGGCCTTTTTAATTGACCCCAAACAGAAACTGTGTTACCATAGTGGGTGACAATGGCTTTCTGACAGAGTGCATGACTGCTTGGTAATATAACAGTGGGGGAATGCTTCAGTAATCTCAGCTGAGTTTCAATTAGATCAGAGGAGCATATTAAAAGAATTTGATGGAAAGATAAGAAGTTAAAAGGATTGTTCACACAAAAATGAAATATCTGTCATCAGTTACTCATGCTCAAGTTGTTGTCTGCTGAACACAAAAGCTGATATTTTGAAGAATGTTGGTAACCAAACACTTTCTGGTCCTAAATGTATTTCCTTTTCCAAACTATGGAAGTCAGTGGGGACCAGAAACCGCTTGGTTACTCACATTCTTCAAAATATCTTCTTTTGTGTTCGGCAGACAACAACTGAGTAATGACAGAATTTTAACTTTTGGGAGAACTATCTCTGTTATTAGTGGTAGATACAGCATTGCAATCCGAAGGTTTAATACAACAAAATACTTTCGAAAGATCTCATATTATATACGAGGTGTTACTTGACATTTCTTTTTGATTAATTGTTTAATTTACTAGCAGTTTCTGAGTGAGAATTGTTTGTTTTTGTTCACACCACATGACTTTCTACGACCTGAAATAACCTTAGCTTGTCATAAAAGGTCAAATTATGTTATAAGTGACTTAACATATTTTAGGAGACTTATTTAAGAGACACAAGCCTGAGGGTCTACAAGAATCTTCTATATATTATAATTTCCTGTTTTATGTTTTTCTGCATAATGGTTGCAGCATGTGATTGTTTTGACAAACTGGTTTTCTATATACACTACTGGTCAAAAGTTTGGAATAATTATGATGTGAAAATGAAAATACAGTAAAAAAAAACAAAACAAAAAAAACAGTAAAACTGTGATCTTATGAAATATTACAACTTAAAATGTATTTTATTTCTGTGATGGCCAAGCTGAATCGAATCCTAATTATTCCAAACTTTTGACTGGTAGTGTGACTGTGTACAGTATATATGTGATTAACAGGCTTCAAAAGTCCAAGGACATTTACATTACAGATAAATTTGTTCTTTGTCTCATCTGTCCTTGCATCCCAGATCTGCTTGCATGAATCCAATTAAAACAATAAATGTTCTTTCTTGTCTCTAATATGCAGTAGAAATGTAATAGAATTACCAGAGGGGATGCCGTAAAATGAAAGAGAGACCCAGTGCACAGAAAAACCCAAAACACAAAGCTCTTTATTATGTGGAGTCTATATCTGTACAGCTGTAGCGATGTCATGCTGGGGAAGTATGCTATAAAGACCTACACAATAAAAAGAGCTTCCATTGACTGTTGCAGAGCTCATAAAAACATCACTTTATTTTATCGCAGTTTATCACAACACTGTAAAATTTATCACAATCCTATAAGAGAATTGTTAAACTGGCAGTTGCTAAATGGGCAGTATTCAAGTGTGTTTGATTAGAAACTGTCTCCGCACACCAGCAAAGATTATTAAGCCAAAGCCATCTAGATATTTTACCCCAATCCTCACTGTGTGTGTGAAAGGTCCCACATTTAGTTTGCTTAACACACAATATGTGAGATTTTAAAGGTCACCCTTGGGCAGAACTCAAAACTATTACTTGCTCCATGAATTTATAGATCATAAAATCCAGGTCTTTTCTGAAACAGCACAAAATTGATACAGAAATGGCAAAGGACTCTAGGTACTTTCATGAGAAAAGTATGCAGTTCAAGGAGATTTTGTTGCTGAACAGTTGAAGAAACTTCACTTAACAGAATCAGCTTCTTTTGAAGCGCAAGCCTTGTGCTTGGTGTTTTGCTGATTGCTGATTAAACATTCAACGTTCAGCAATTTATACAATCTAGTGGTCATTTATTATCATGAAATAGGTTTTATTTTAACACCAGAATTGCAAGGTGAACATTTCTTAAGGAACATATTGTTAGCTGGTGGTAGATCCAGTGAAGTCTTGTCCCAGGAGTTTAAAGATGCACGTTCCTGCTGTTTTCCCGTTTTGTTGAATTGATTCACAATTGTTTGATGTGAAACATCCATAAATATACTACTACGCTACTTTTGAGCTTAATATTCAAAGCGTTTCAGACCGTGTTGTTTTGTCTTATTCACTGCATTTCCTAAACTTCCCCATCCTATGAAATAACCTCCATGGATTGCCTGATAACTCGGTGGATAAAAATCAGAGCTGTGAATAAAAATCAGTCCCAGGCAGAGGTGAACCCCATGCGCTACCTAACTACTGTAATTACTAAGATCACAATCTTTCCACTGTTGTGACCTTGAACAAAGCGCTTAACTTCATGCTGGTCCGGAGGGACTGACCCTGTGATTGCTGTACTGTGGAGGCTTTTAGATAAAAGTAACGTTGCTTATCGTTATGTTGTATACTGTTGTTCTCTAATTCTAGAGAGGAAAAACATGTCCCGAACCTTCACCTGCCTTTTGTTTTAAAAATAGTACTAATTCCACTTCGATATTAATCAGAGATCATCAGAAGATTGTTAATTATACAAATCACAAATTTCATTATATTTATTGTTTATTTTAACCCTACTCCATCCCGTAAAACTCTTCCTTAGACCGTCAATCAATGCTTCAGTTTTTCATGTGAGAGCTGCTCTCAAGCAACACATTACCAAACTTTAATGCTTCAATCATATTCTCAGTTCTAACCGAATTATCTTTCTTAATTGACTCTCCCAATTTCAATATATGTTGCAATAGAGTCAGGAGTTATTTGTGACAAAGATCAGCGGAACGCAAAAATCGATATGAATTTAATAAAGATTCCAGGAGCCAGTTATTGGGCGGGATGATACGGTTTGCTGAAGAGAGTGTGCTCTTTTACTAGCTGTTAATTTGGCCGATACACTCACTCCATGACCTCAGCGCTCAGTGCAAAGTGAGTAAACCTTACCTGTATCTCAGCACGGGAACTTATCCACTACACACGAATCCTTCAGAGATCATCTGCTGTCTGAGATGTTCCTACGCTTTCAAGTATGTCTGTTTGTATCCAGCCGTCTTACCTAAACCTCGACAAGAGAGTGATCAAGGAGGTCTAAAATACCTGGAGAGAGTATCCGTTAGCATTCCCATTGATCTCAAAGAGAGTTGCTCGGCTGGCACAAGCCGGCCTGGGAGTACATGACCTACATGCCATGTGACAGAACGCACTTGAGCTGCAGGAAAATGACGTCCTGACAGATCTGACTGACTGGTGGCACCATGAGAACAGTCTCCAGTCCTTCACTAGCGGCGCATTAGATCTCTTGCTCCAGGCTAATGCATGAGCTGTGACGTGAAAAGCAGCAGACGGGGGAAAAACATAAGTCTATTTCATGCTTTTAAAACCCTCTTAAATTGGACTCTGGTGAAACATGTAATATAATGAATTTCTGATTCATGTGTTTTTGTCGTCAGAGTGTGGCTGCTGATGAATGGAGCAGCAGAAGACAGAGAACTTGGAATTAATTACACGAGTCCAACTTTCTGGCCACTAAATATAAGGATCTCTTTGTTAAGGAACCCCTTTTTAATATATAAAGGCAGGTATAAAGCACTGCAGTGATATTTTTTTTAGGTTAACATGTAAGCTATCATCGCTCAAAACCCAATCTTTTTCCATTGCTTTTAGGCTATTGCAGAAAATATGCAACCAAGTTTATGATTCTTACACGTTTTGTTCTTCATTATAATGAACACAACTTTTGATGATTGATGAAGCCTAAATACAATCTCCAGAAGTAAAAAGTTAACTGTAGGCTATATGAATGAACTAGATGGTTTATTAAAGGAACACTCCACCAGCTAGGTACCTAGTTATAATATAGCTGGGGACTACTTTCAGGCGCTACGTAATATCACTGCGCCATGGTACGGCAGCAAAGTTCCTTGATTATTACGCCGGAATGAGAGTATAGTTCCTAGCCAAATCGGCCTAGAAAATCGCAACTTTTCATTTTCTGCCGGTCTTAGTACATGATAAAACTACAGAAGAGTCAAGTTTTAAATAGGAAAACTATCGAAACTCTTTGGTAATTTTTGAACGCGATGCTACTGGTCTAATAGGATTCAATGATCTATGCTAAGCTATGCTAAAAGTGCTATCGCCAGACCCGGAGATCGGCTGAATGGATTAAAAAAAACGGTAAAACTCAACTTATTAACTCTGGGGGAGTTGGAGAATGAGCCTATTTCCAAAAAAAGTGGAGTGTTCCTTTAAGTGTCTGGCAAATCATTCAGTCTTTTTTTAAAAAAATATATATTTTCCCTGAAAGTTGCAAGATTGTGATTATAAACACAACAAGACTGTAAAAGCAGACTAGTAAGACGAGTTTACCTGTTTAATGTGATGATTTTTACAACCTCTGTAGTCCCATTTAGGCACTTGTTAGCAACCACCCTTTTCAAGACAGTTATTGATGTATTTTATGTTGTTGTATAAAATGTAAAAATATCTTGAGCTTTTGTTAACCTTATAGACTTTATTTCAGGCATTTATCCAAAACCCATTGACTTCAACACGATGGAACTAACTCCTTTGTGACAGCACTCTATATATTTTTGAGTTTAACCCATCTGGAAAAATATTAAACCTCATATTCAGACAACATGCTGTTTACAAAATTAAATAATTGCTTTTATTTTGTCAGTGTACTAGACCAAAGCAGATTTTTTAAATATTATCCGAAGCATATTTACTTATTCATTTTAGATGTATAAGCCTACAGGGGCTAGTTAAAAAATTTATTTTAATATTATGTGTCAAATAATGTCAGGTGTTATTACAAAGGAGGAGAAATTGTTTAGAAAGGTTTCGTACTGTTAACTAAACAATAATTCCAACCAGTCCTCTGAATGATATTTTAAACAGCGTTAATGCCCAATTTGTAATTTTTGCAAGATGTTGAAAGTCCGGATTGTGCAAATTAGATGGTGCTTTGTCATTGGAGCTTGACAGCAAGTGTTTATTTTGTTGTAACAGATATTCTGCTAAATATCTCTTTGGAATGACGTGAGTGAGTAAATGACATTAGACTTCCATTAATACCCATTCATTAAATACTGGACACATTTAACATCAGAACCTGAGACGTGCTGCTGTAACGGTCCCAGACCGGCCTTCGAATTACAGCCCGTGCCCTTGACATCCTCCCACCATAGCGGCTGTGTAATTCCCCTCTACCTGATGCTCTGTCTACTGTCTGGATCTGTGGCGACCGCTTGCTGTGTCAGAGCGAGGCAGACTTGATGAGCAGTGACTTGATAAGTAAAAAATTGAAGGAGTCCCAGAAAAGAAGGCTGTAGAGGCGTAGAGAGATAAGTTATAACAGTGCACAGGTGTGAGACAGTGATAGGCAGCATTGCCTCCTGGGTACAAGACTTCTCCGGGAGATTTTCACCCCTGACGTTTGGAAGTGACAGTGTGGCCTCTGTGGGAATGTTCTGGCCTGTACAAACCAAATACTGGCACTATGAGGGAACCCAAAGGGCCAGTTTAACAGCGAATTCCTTTAACTCCCCTAACACGTGCAAATTAGCATGAATCTTTGTTAGAGCATATGCTTATTAAATGTTTGGCTTAATCCGTGGGAATAATTTTTCATCTGTAGGGAAAAAAGGTTTCTGTTTTTAGTATGTCGCTGTTGTATAAATGTACCCTGAAATGACAGACTTCTCTCTGGTGATGTATGCCATCTTCTCCGATCATTTAAAGCCTTAAAGCTGTTCCTTTTCTACAGCTGACTGCAAGCTTGCATTTATTTTTGATTGCATTGGCCACATCTCAAAATACAATCAACAATCGATGGATAGAACCCCTATACATTTTTGTTTGTTAATTGGATGTATATCACAATATGGAAGAAAACTTCAGTTTTATCACAACTTTAACCCCTGCTGATAGCAATGGTGTCACTATTGTTGATTACCACAAAAACCTTGTCTTCGTTTTATTGAAAGGTGCAAAAGTTGCAAGTAAATCTGGACGATTTTGTAATGCATAAATATAAAAACATCAATTATTACCACATAGATCACCAGATTTTACAATCTCATATGACAAAATCAAAAAATCCACAATAGACACTACAGAAAAAAAGAAGAAGAAAAAAACATTAATTCTGTTAGAGGAATTTTTATGCCTTATTTAATTCTGGGACAGCTTGATGCACAAGAGTGTTTTAGTCTCAGTCAATTAAAATGATTGATTTTTTTGTAGGATTGAAAGCAGAAATGTGAAGCTTAATTTTAATTGAATTCAATTCTTTAACATGAATTAATCTGTTAAAACTTACAAGTTGTGAAGTTGTTCTTGTGATTTTTATAGCTGATTTAGGATTCATGACATTTCATTGTCATGCAATGGAGAACTGTTTAGTACAGTAAGTGATTATTTTTCACACAAACGTTTATGATTTGACCCATTTTAATTACCTCACTGTGCTTTTTTGATTTAAAAAAAGACAAAATTGCTTTTTTATGCTAATCAGCATCCAATAAATGCTATTGAGCTAAACTTGTACTGAACAAGGAATATTCCTTCAAGGGCTTCTTTCATTTGTGTGTGTGTGTTTTTAGAAATATGTTGCTTTCTTACCTGTTCACGGCTGACTTGACATTTCTTGGGGTTTAAACTGGCTTCACTTCAGCTATTAAAGTGGTTTGTAATGACCATGATATACTACCTATGTGCTAAATGAGAGAAAAAAATCCTTAATTTGGCTGCTTACCCACTGCTATCTAAAAGCTTAATACTTATTCTTGATAATATCCTTAAAAGACCCAAGAGCAAGAGAAACATTTATCCACCACAATGCTTCTTTTTGCTCAGAATCAATTTTAAGTGTCTGGCCATGACAGAGTAAATGTTTATCAGTGATAGCTATTTAGCCTTTAATTGAAGCAGTGATTTACTATACTTGGATGGGCTGGTAACTTGAATTCTGGTAACTGAGTAACAATTAGAATAAAAGCAAATGACTCACTAAGCGAATACATAATATATACTTTAAATAAATGCTTGCTTTTTCTAAATTAATTCACCCAGAAAGGAACATTCTGTCGTCATTTACTCACTCACGTTGTTCCAAAATAGCACTTTCTTTCACCCAAAAGAAGATATTTTGAAGTCCTTACAAGTCAAAACAACACTGGACCCTACTGACTTTAACTCTTTCCTTGCCAGTTATTTAAAGGGGACATGAACTGAGAAATCAAAATTCCTTTGAACTTTTGACATATAAGAGGTCATTGTGCTATATAAACATCTTGTGAGTTTCAGAACTCAAAACTTTCTTGTTATTCTAAAAATAGCTTATACTGAAGCCAATCTGTCAAAACGATGTGCTACATTATGGCGTGATAATGTGGATAAACACCTCCTCCACTGAAGAATATCAACACCTGCTTCTACATCGCTGCCTGTTTAGCCCACCCATCGATTCACGCATGTAGTGAAAACGAGAGAGCCAAACACAGGTCTACGCAGAAACCAAACGATAGAAATCAAAAGATGGCTCTGAAGAAAACAAGATGCTGTGCAGTGCCAAGCTGTGGAAAAAAAACACTCTTTGCATTGCCTTAATTCTGATCCCAACATTAGGAAAGAGTGAATGAACTTTATTTAGTTCCAGACTGCATCAGTAAGAAATTCGTCCTTTGTTCACTTCATTTTGCCACAAATTCATTTACAAACAAGGCACAATTCGATGCAGGACGATGATGAAAAGGAAAAGACGATGCTGTGCCGACTATATTGGATCCAACAGTAATGTCGCAACACACAAGTGTAACGATCACTATTGCTTTGTCTGTGTATTTATGTGCTTTTAACCTAAATCACAGCAGCGTCCATCTGGGTGTAGACTGTCAAACACACAACTGTTAGCCAATCATAGCAGTGGGCGGTTATTTCCGAGTCTGTAATCCGCCACGACTATTCAAACAGAGCATTCTAAAGAGGGCGTCAAAACAGGACAGAAAATCCCCTATTAATTCTAAATTATGTATTTTTATGTAAAAATCTTGATAACATAATAAGTGGACCTCAGAGAAAGTACAAAATAATAAAAAGGCAGTTCATGACCCCATGGCAGTTTAAAAAAAAAGTTTCCAGTCATCAGCTAAGAAACCATTTGGTTTTGTCAAAGACTACGTCCCGATTGGATTCAAAATGATCAAAATGACATGGGGTAGATCGCTTACATCAACACCCCCAAAGCTTGCACAGTTATAAACCACTTCTTGGGCCAGCTTTCTGTTCAATTTTTACTTTATTTATTTAAAAAAAAAGTGAAACTTAGTGTTGATTTAAAAAAAAGAAGAAGAAGAAGGAGAATGCATGAAAAAAAGCTGGAGGCCCATTTTTTAGGATTGAACCCGCATATTAATCCTTAATCTGTAACCACAAGCTACAACTGCTTTGAATTTTTACATTTGTGTATTTTTTTTTCGTTTCTCTGTTCTGAGCCTTTTCATATTCCTCGTATCCTCTTCTTCTCTGTTCATCTACTCAATTACTCACTGATTCCGTTTCTTATTCATCTACTCTTCTGCTCTCTCTATGAATGAGTTCCGCTGAGTAGGCTTTGGCAGGTTGAAGCGTGAGATGGGCTCTGCATTTTTGCCCTCCTTTAAAACTAATCCTTTGTTTTTCACTCTGACTGCAAACTATCTTTTGGCAGGCGAGAGCCTGGCTGTATTCTAGCAGGGCATAGGAGCCTGCCAAAGCCTCGTCTCCCAACACAGCGCTCTGATATTAGCCAATTCTTTGTCATGTTGTGCTCCTGCTGTTTGGGTCGTGACCGCCATTTTCTGAACACCGCTCCGTCTGAGCTTCTGTTCTGATGCGTCGAAGTCTGGGTCACCCACGTGCCTTCGGCTGTCGTCTGCCAGGGGTCTTGACAGAGGCTGTGCTAAACTGGGGCAGCTCTGACCCAGTTGGTGTAATAGACTGTCAGGATAAAGAGGCTGATGACAGATGCTTGTGATGAGCATTGCAAACCAGCCACTTCTCACTGACCGATGTAGCAGCAGGGGTCGACTTAACACCAGGCAAAGGTATACAGCTGGACAAGGACCCCCTTAAAAATTTGACGTATGATGAATTATAAAATGCCACTGTTATATCATAAGTGCCATTAAAATAACACTTTATTTTCAGTACTGCAAAAGTTAGATGCAAGTTAAGCTTCTGCAACAGCATTTGTGGTATGAATGATGCATGAAAAACTAAATTGAAGCTATAAAATATAAAATAAAACTGTTGCACTCCCTTAAAAAACTTGCATTGGCTGACTCCCAAAATGCCAGAAAACTTTTGTGAGAAACTGGTGATGGAAATAATAATGTGAGGTGGGACAAAAAACTATATTTCAGTGCTTTTGCAACCAAACGCAAAGATTCCTGGTTGAATGAAAAATGCTAGAAAACACAAAAATGTTTGTAGTTATATATAAAAAAAAATATTAATGTAATTTCAAATAAATGCTGTTCTTTTGAACTTTCTAATCACTATAGTTCTTTTAAAATGTATCATTGTTTCCACAAAAAAAAAACAAGCAGCATTAATGTTTTCAACATTAATAGTAATTGTTGTTTTTGTGGTAATCAAAATTATTCCAGATGTTTAGCTGTCTATTGACTCTAGTGAAAAATAAATATACTACAATGTATTTGAAATACATTTATTTCATGCTAAGTACATGTACTTAGAAAATATCCTGCAATTGTATAAAAAAATACCCTGCAATTGTACTTTTACTATACTAAACTGGCACACTTAATGTCTGGTAAATTGGAACAACTAATTAATGCACTGTACTTAATGCACTTTAATTGTGCGGAAGTAGTGTTGAAGGCCAACTAAGGATCACTGAATTATATATGATTATGCTAAAGTGAAACTATTGCAAGTATACTTTAAATATATTAAACATTTTAAATATCTTGCATTTAAAGACCGAAACTATTCAAAGATCATACAATCAATAGTAACATATAGAACCCATTTTAGGCTTAATATTAAGAAATGTGCGTTGTGCACAGTACTCCAAATAAAGTTGTATTATATTAGTTGTATTTATGTTGTATTAAGTCTTGAGCTATTACTATAACAGATTACTATACTTACTATACTTAGTATGAAATAAATGTATTTTAAATATATTACTTTTGTTTGACATTAAATCTAGAATATTCCTTTAATGCAAGCTAGATATTAAGGATGTGACTTAGCAACTGCAGAAAGGCAGAAAGTCTCAACCTTAAACGGAAGACCTAAAATGCTCTTTCAGTGTAAAATCATGATAGGCGATCATTTTAATTAAGCCTGCACCTATTACCTCAAACTAAATGAACAGCAGAAAATAGCACGGTGCGAGCTAGGGAGAAACTCAGCTCTGAGAAAACTCAGTCAAAGTTTTGTGCTCACTTCTGTCTGTGTAGTACGATATGGTGCAATTTAGTGTTGTGTGTACTGTATAATGCGATATATAACTTCTAATTTAGAAGATGGAGCCGTTCAGCGGTGAGATGTTTATTGCAAGTTACGCTCTGTGGCACTACAACAGTTTGTTTATTGCTTTATAACAGTTTGTTGTGGTTTTTAATGAAAGGTTCATGGCTATGAGTCTTTTTTTAGCTCTCCTCACCAGACCACAGGCTTTATTCAAGCATATTTATCTGAAGTCTACTTCTTCTCATTGCAAAGCTAATTAGGTAAACAGCATAAGCCAGCAGATTCACCAACAAAGCCAGCAGATATTACAGAATAAACTGGCTAGGCTGGTTAATCAGAAAATATTTGGCAAAATGGGATTGTTGGCATCCTCTGATTCACATGCCAGCTTGGATGATCTACAGAATAATGATTAAACCTGATTAAACAGATCATGTTTTCCACTTTCAGGCCAAAAGTAACAGGGTCGTGACCAACATATATAATACTTGATCGCTGGTCAGTAAATATGGGTTTGTTGGTGACACTTTATTTCAAGGACCAATTCTTAGTATTAACTAGTTGCACATATTGATTGTCCATTAGTAATTATAAAGCACATATTAATGCCTTATTCCACATGACCATATTTTAGATCCCTTAATACTGCTCCATACCTAAACTTAACAAGTACCTTACTAACTATTAATAAGCAGCAAATTAGGAAATTAGGAACAGTTTGTCAGTGACAGACACGCTCACAATTACACATTTTGGCTTGTAATGCATCAATCCATAATATCTCTTTTTAAAAACATATTTGTTATGAGCTTGAAAGTTGATATATTACATAATATAAAACCATTATTTTCTAATGGGGAAAAAGCAGCAAAACTGGGTTGAAGAGAAATTCACCAAGCCTGTGTTTATTTGATCAAAATACAGTAATATGGTGAAATATTATTACAGATTAAAATAACTGTTTTCCATTTTTAATATATTTAAAAAATGTAATTTATTCCTGTGATGTAAAGCTGAATTTTCAGCAGCAATACTTCAGTCTTCAGTGTCACGTGATCTCTCAGAAATATAATGATTCAGTGAAAATTTTTGGTAGCAACATAGAAGAATTGAATGTGGTATTGCTGAATAAAAATGTTTTTGGACAGTATAGTGTATTATAATTTATACAACAGTTCTTTCTGGTCCTCAAATCTAATTGGCTGAGAGAGCCTTTTCCAGCAGTACAATATTCAAGCGATATAGGAACACCAACAGTTTGTATCATTCCGCTTGCAATATTTCTCATTTCAATCCACTATAATTTTATAAATAATACTGTTTTAGTGTCACAGAATGTAGTTTTTAGAGTTTTTAAGGCGAGAATGTGCTCGTTTAGATTTCAAATATGAGGTTTGTTACTAAAGATAACGTCTGTTTGAAAGTTTGTTGCAATGTTTTGGGAGATGTGAGCTCCAGGACGTCAACTGCTGTTCAGCGTTCATAAACCCACTGAGAGCAGCGCGTCACCTCAGCCAAATCGTCTGGAATGTGCCGCTAGCTCTGATGACTCTATAGCGGTTAAACATGAGATATAATTTATTTTGGGTAAATCTAACAGGCAGTCTTTGGTCTCATTAATCTATTATTTGTTCCAGAGCAAATAGTTCTAGCTGAGGGCAAAAGCTGTTGTACTTTATGGAACATTAATGCTGTACGTCAGAGCGCTGCCTTTGTACTTTTGACTGAATTGCCTTGCAACTTTTATGATGGCTGTTGTTGTTTATTAAATATTTTTATTCAATAAATACAACGGAATATAAATAATAGTAGTATTTAATAATAGTATTTAGTATTGGGGAACAGAGTGTGTGTTTGTGATGGTGATCTTGGTTACATTGTTGTGCCATTAGAGGGTGAAAAGAGATGGCGAACTCGTAGCCATGAGATATGTCTGTAAATAGGCGTGCTGTAATTATCTACGGCTGAATTACAGCCGTGACGATATACAGTTATATCTCACAGCTATGAGCACGGTATTGCTCATATATATAGATATTATATTTTAAAGTAATATAATTTTTTACGTTTAATTTAACATTTTCTTTACACTCTAAACAGAGTTGCTCTTATTTACCATTGAAAAGCCTTTACAAGTCACCCACTACAAGCTCCAGTTCTGTTCAAGAGCCTAATAACAGGGTCTTTGGACCCAAAATCTGGTGTTCTTATTTGACAAGCCCTCTCTAAGCTCTTTGGAAAGACCACTGTACCTCGGCCAAATGCAAGAGGTCGAGGGAAACAGATACTGCCGTGTTGCAGCAGCTACAGAGCAGTCAGGATTACTCAAGGGCCCAACAGCAATGTTAATGAAAGCACATCAGAGCCAGCCGTCCTCTGGAAACCACATCTATATCCTTAGGAGTCCAGATAATGATGGTGCACACAGACACAGACATCTTATTTAAACAGGGTTATTATTAACATGAAGCTGAAGCCAAGAAAATCCAGTCCTTACTACAAATAGCTCCCAATTTGCTCTTTAGTTCTCTTTATTAGACTAGTGCAACTGACTTCTCACTGACCCTCCTACTGCCTCTGATACAGTTGTGCACTCTTATAGACTTTCTTCTATTCATATAAAGGGGGTCTGTGCCAGCCAAACAACTGCCACGAACGAGATCAGTGTGAAAACTAATGGACAGTTTCCTCCAGATATTATAGAAGTCCTCCATCTAGATGCTGAAACCTTTAGCGCAGATGATAAAATGACCTCTCAAACTGTTAGCTCTGCCGCAGGAAGAAAGCATTCAGCTGAGAAGAAATAAATGTAAATGAAGTCAAATCCTCACTTGAGCTATTAAGAACGTACTAAGCATTCACTGCTTTTTTATACCTGGAATTCATTCATAACTTCTTTCAATAATTAATTTATTCTGAAGCAGAAGCTCTTTTCATGTCGACAGACTGGATCATCTGACAATGGAGGCTTTTCTAGGTCTGGTTTGCTTTTATCTTCTGCATGTTTGTGATGCACACTGATCTCTCAGTCTTTTGAGAGTTTTTAGATACAGTAAGTTAGACAAATGATTATCTAACATAAATTAACCCGGCTGTAGCATGATTTTTTGTTTTTAAGGGGACAATTTATTCCTTTCTCTGTTGTTTTGAGCAATTAAGATTTTAATGTTTCTGGAAGAAGTCTCTTATTTTCATCAAGGCTGCATTCATTTGATCAAAAATACAGTAAAAACGTTATGAAATATTAGTGCAATTTAAATGAAATGTTTTCTATTGTAAGAAACATTTCTGATTATTATCAGTGTTGAAAACACT
Source organism: Acrossocheilus fasciatus (assembly GCA_036784905.1). Taxonomy (NCBI): domain Eukaryota; kingdom Metazoa; phylum Chordata; class Actinopteri; order Cypriniformes; family Cyprinidae; genus Acrossocheilus; species Acrossocheilus fasciatus. Next base: position 12,542,820 of record CM071948.1, read on the forward strand.
ATATAATGGATATTACTTTTTTTTTTTTTTTTTTTTTGGAAACCGTGATATATTTTGTTTGGGATTCTTTGATAAATGTAAAGAAAGTAAAAAAAAAAAATTCTGCATTTATTTAACGTAAAAATCTTTTGTAACATTTTAAAAGTTTACAGTAATGTCACTTTGGATTAATTTAATGCATCCTTCATAAACAAAAGTATTGCGTAACAAAAAATATTGTCCCTTTTGAACAGTTGTGTATTTGTTTATTTTTTTATTGAACTGGTTTACAGTGTTTTGTTTTATTGAGCTATGTGTTTTGTTATGCGTATAGATGCATATTATCTGCTGAGTTGGTATCCCATTCATTGTGATTCAAATTTTAATGATCAAAAACTACCAATAATTTATATGTAACATTTTGCATGCAGATAATATGGATACCATGTGCTTTTAGATGCAACTAATCCACGGGTTGGTATCCCATTCATTGTGATCAAAAATGACCTAAAATGTAATGTTTTATAAATAAATGTCACTTTTTTTATGCAAATAATGATAAATATTTGGAGCATTTCTACAGTTTAAGGAAAATTAAATTGAACATTTTAAATCTTTGAACAGTTTCTGGCCCTATTTTGTACCCTGTTCATGAAGCAGGCATGAAATCCCATTCAGCAGTCTCAATCTCTGTTCTCTTAGCATCAGTTGTCAGTTTACATGTGTAATAAATTCATTTTACACGTTTTCTGATTTTGTTGTTGCCAAAAGCTAACAACATAATTAATTTTACTCCCTAAATGTCTGATAACAGCCGAACATACTGCTATTGTTATCAAGGCTGAAGCAATGCAGCTTGTCCATTGAACGCTTGTTATTTCCTTTCTACGTTGTGACGCAAGTCAAGGCCGTACAAGTGATGACAGCAAATGCAATATATCTAAAGCTCATGGATTCTGGCAGATTCCTTCACTAATCAATGAATTTTTTATTCTCTAGTCAGAATCATCATTCACCTCTTTGAACTTTGATTATGACAAACTTTACATCAGATTTTGACATGGTTCTTTCTCATTCCACTGTGGTACAGGGTTCGCGTCTGTCGTGATTGATTCCCCTTTTGTCTAATGAAGCGTTGGGCTGCAGGGGTTGATCTTTGGTCTCATCAATCACAGTGTCAGTACAGTGACATTGGCTGCGCACACTCATTATGGAGGCTAGAAAACACTGCAAAGAGCGACACCGGCGGTGTAAAGTCAGATGTGTCAGGGTGATACAACTGCCTTGATATCCTGCGAAAGAAAAAAATCCTCATTTAGTTAAAAAAACATCATAAAGGACCCCCGTAGACCCTCAAAACTGTGTGTCTAGGTCAATAGGTCTCTTAAAATTAGGGCTGCAAGATTAATCTAAAAAACAAAAAATAAATCATCTATTTAAAAAAGACTCAGATTTAATTAAATATATGCGCTGTGTGTTTCAGAGTAAAGTGTTCTTTTACACGCGAGCAGCCCATGAGCCAGTGTTTTCAGTATCTCTGAGCGGTTTGAGTTGCAGTAAATGGTGTTTCACATGAACTCATCAATGTAGAAATTAAGAAAGCCATAAATATTAGTACCCAGCAGGCACAAAACAGGCACACAACGTCATAAGATGTTGCGACGTCGGGTGACCAAAATTCAATGTAAATTCAACGTCTAATGTCAATGTTAAATTGATGTCCAATACCGATGTCAGCTGACGTTGAGATTTTGTTGTTTTTAGGTTGTGCAACCAAAATCCAATGTTAAGTCATCGTCAAATTGACGTCAAATATTGCCGTCAACCCGATTTTCATTTTCAACCAAAATGCAACGTCTGTCCGATGTCATGTCCAACGTCAACCTGACATTACATAGACGTCTGGTGCCTGCTGGGTATTGTTAAATAAAATTATGGTCACTTTATTTTAAGATCTAATTCTCACCATTAACAAACCACTGCCTCAATAAACTCCTAATTTGCTGCTTATTAATAGCTAGTAAGGTAGTTGTTAAATTTTGGTATTGGGTATGATTATATGGTTATGCAGAATATATGCTTTTTAAGTACTAATAACAGCCAATATGTTAATAATAGGCAGCATGCTAATAAGCAACTAGTGAGAGTTACCAAAATTTTTATTATTACAGACCTTATTATTACCTTATAGTTACTCTTTCTCCTATACAATTAAATGATGAACTCTCATTTAATGCGGTGTTATGAATATGAATTTTCTAAATGTGAAGGTTTACATTGATTCCAATTGAGTACATTTGTGAGAACTTAAAAATGTGTTGTACGTATTCCTGTCCAAACTGTGTCGTCTCCTGCCATGTAAAACTGCTCGTCCACTGGAGCACATTAACACACTTCAATGACAACATGTTTTCCTAAACTTCTGCGGTCATTAACCTTCACCTTGAGTTAGCAGCATCACTGACGGAAAGCATTGTAGCGTAAGATTGTTTTTTTGGAAAGCTGGCTCTGGCTGTCTCTTTTATCTTTCCAGGTCCTTGGGTCAAATATTAGTTTGTTGTTAATTGGCTCTGATTGGCCTGTAAACCGTGGCTGCTGTTTTCACCTGTTTAATCATTAATGTCTAGGAAGTGGATTAATTAAGATTAAACATTTTCTCAGACGAGTAAGAAGAGATGTGATCGGGCAGTGTTGAGGTGAATGGGATTTTTTCAAAAAGATTTTTCAAACAGTTGACGATAGCCATTGATTTCCATAGTATGGAAAAAAAAAATACTATGGAAATCAATGGCTACTGTTGGGTAACCAACATTCTTTAAAATATCTTCTTTTGTGTTCAGCAGAAGAAGAAAATTCATAGAGATTTGGAATGACATGAAGGAGAATAAATAATGACAGAATTTTACTGGAAGTATTACACACTATTTTCATCTTATTTATTTATGTTGAATATGAATATATTTAAATGAAACCAATTTTATTAAATGCATCAAATGAATTATTTGTGTGAATTACATGTGAAAACATTCCTGCATGCTGCTAAGTAAACAACTAATTTTATTTGAAGACATACTGTATACTGCATATAGTTTCAGTTGTTTTATTAGCACTGAATTCATCTCTTCAGCACATTTTGCATTGTTTTATCCATCCATACATGTAGTGCTGCCTTAGATTTAAGCCCAAACTTGACATCTCAGAAGGTAGTATAATCTTGTCTATCATGTCTTAAAACAAGGCTACTGTTTGAATGTTATGAATGAATTTAGGTATGCTTTTCAGTTGTTTATTTTGTCTTGATGCTTTTTTTTTTTTTTTGGTGTAACGACTAAAAATGCTTAAAAAATGTTTCCTCTTCACTTCATGTCGTCCTGACTGAGATTTCCAAAACACTTATCATAATCCATAACAACGCACACACACACACACACAGACACACACACATACACACACACACACACACACACACACATACACACACACCTCATCTATAATCCAGCAAAACTCTTTATTCTTCTCTGCTGTGTTTGCGGCTTTCTGTGGATCCAGTATTTGCGTTCAGGGCTTTAAGTCTCTATTTCTTTTTCTCGCCCTACTGTCCTTGAACCCCTGTGTTCAGTGTCTGTGGGAATATCAAAGGATTTATTCTTCAGCATAGTCATTCCGATTTAAAAAAAAAAGAGAGAGGGAGGGAGGGAGAAAAAGGTGTGGAATCTTCCATTAAATCTCTTTTATCTCCCAGAATGTCAGTGCTGGCATTGAGGGATGAGCACACTCAATCTGAGAAAGATAATTTTAAGAAAAGTGAGAAAGAAAAAAAGTCATGGTCTCAATCTGTCCATGTGTCCTGCACGCTTCGCATGATAGGAAGGTTTTTTCAAATCAGTCTCTGCTGATGAGTTCTTAAGAAAAGAAGGAAGAGCACCAAAGACTCCTCTTACTTTTTGTAGCCTTTGATTGTTGGAATGTGGACAGATCTCAATGAGACTCTATGTGTTTGGTCTCAAGTGCTTTAATTTAACTTGGGTCACAGCCACATAGCTTAGACTACGTACAGTATAGAGATTGTAATAGTGTAATAGTGCTTTTCAAATATGCCCCAGCAATTATTGACGGACTGTATGCTAATTCACAGTGCTGAGAAAATGTCTGCTGAGAGTAAAAACTTAATGTAGAAGGTTAACAAGGCACATGATATTTCTTCTTATTATTTATTTTCCCCTGAATAGTCCCTCCCTTAAATTTGCTGAAAATTTAATTGCCTTCAGGCAAAAATGTGGATGAGTTTGTTTCTTCATCAGAAGAGATTTGGAGAAATTTAGCATTGCATCACTTGCTCACTATCCTCTGCAGTGAATGGGTGCCGTCAGAATGAGAGTCCAAACAGCTGATAAAAACATCACAATAATCCACAATTAATTCACACCACCCCACTTCATGTTTCAAAAAACTGTGTTTGTGATTAACAAATGCATCAAGACAATTTTAACTTTAAACTGTTGCTTCCTGCTAAAATATGAGTCACCTCTAATACGCTTTCTCCAGTAAAAATGTTGTCTTGTCTGAATCAAGAGAAAAATATGCACCGATCAAACACCGTTTATAAATGACAACAGTCCAGAACAGTTCAAAACAAATATGACAGTGAATTTTGAGAGGACAACAGAATATGGATATTTTCACTGGAGGAAGCCTTATTATGGACTGGTATTTTGGCTAGAAGCGACGGTTTAAAGTTAAAACGCCTTAATAATAGATCTTTTTTTAAACAAACATGCAGCTTTTCACTTCACAAGATGTTAATTGATGGACTGGAGTCATATGGATTACTTGTGGATTATTGTGATGTTTTTATCAGCTGTTTGGACTCTCATTCTGACGGCACCCATTCACTGCAGAGGATCCATTGGTGAGCAAATGATCCAAATCTGTTTCAATGAAGAAACAAGCTTGTCAACATCTTGGATGGCCTGAGGGTGAATACATTTTCAGCTGAATTTCATTTTTGGGTGAACTATTCCTTTAAACTTGTTTTTGAGCTAAAAAACAGTAGTCCCCCCCCCCCCCCCCATTTTCTCACTGACCTTTAGAATAACACTGCTCATTTATTTGCTGATGGGCCTTTAAGAAATACCCCCTTCACCTTCTTTACAAAGCAATCTGCACTTAAACATGCTGCACTAAATCAAGGATCATGTTCAAGTTAAACTTCAACTAATGGGATCCTACAGAAGGATCTGCAGAGCCACACAACCGTTAATGAACGTCTGAAGTATACAGTATTCAATCTAATAGAGTAAATTTTGAGAAAATTTGTACTTTAAGAGTATATTTAAAGGTGGACACTTTTACTTTTACTCAAGTACATTTCTAACGAAAAAAAAAAAAACCTGTACTTCGCTACCTAGGGCGATGTTCCTCTCATTACTTAATTTTAGTGCAATACATTTTAAGAAACATGCAGTCTCTTTTTTTCTAATCATTTTTGACACTTACTTTAAATAAATGCTCTTTTTGTACTGAAGTTTTGATCAAGTTACATAATGTTTTCATAGCGGTAAAAAATCGTTATCTTTTTATCTCTAAAAACATGGCATTTAAAAACGAAACCTAAAACAGCTAGTCTTTTTCTCCTCCTCTGCACTTACCAAACAGACGTGTAATTTAGCTTTAAGTCTATAGCAGGTATATCGTCTGTCCTATTTGTCATTTACGTTTTCCCTTGATTGCTACTGTAGGTGCAGTACATCACCGCAGGTTATTTTTTGGATGTCATTTAATCTCATAAATTATTAATTGGCCATTTTTCACAGCATGACAGCAAATTCTGTGACAAATTGCCGGCCTTATGTGATGAAATTTTTAGGTCTTGCTTCATGTATATAGAGCGTTTCTCCTTCATTCCATTTTCCAGAAAATAGACTCTGTCAGGTGCATGCACTTTTTAATTAAAATCATATCAATCAAATATCTTTACTGGTGTATTTTTTACTGTTCTTATATGTCATGTTTCACAAGTCCCCTTTAAACGGTCTAGTTTTAGGATGTTTACATGTAAATAATCTCTTTATTTAAGTATTATGCAACTGTGTTTATATAAAAATGTTAATGCACACTTGATTCTGACCTCAGTTTACATCTGAAGTTTGAGGTTCCCTGTGAGACATGAAAATCTAGTTAAAATTTTGCTCTGTTCATGACCGTAATATCACCTGAGCCTCACGGATTTTGATGAGGCATGTTGATACATTGGCTTTCGGTAGCTTTTTATAATTATGAATAGTTTGAAGTGCAGTTATGCCCCACTGGTGGAGTCTGGCATGGATTGTTTAATCCATAAAAAAGGTGTCATTTTCATTTTCATTTTCATTATCATTACGGTGGCTCTGTGGGCCTGTGACGAATGTTCTCTGAATGATGGTCTCTCAGAGCCGTGGAACAGACACACTAATCTCAGCGTGTTTTGATTCTGCAGCTGCAGCAGTCAGAGGGCAGATAGCATTCACCACTGATCCGCTTTTCCAAACTGGAAAGGCAGCAGCTAATGAACTTGCCTTTGTTTGTTCAAACAGGGTCTAGAAACGGCAGACTGCACCGACAGGTTTAGATTTGAGCTTTGGACAGTTATAGCAGTGCGTCTTATATAGTTTTGCTTCAGAACCCAGATTTTACATCAAGTGACGACCCAACAACATACCACAATTGTTTCCCTATACAAAAATTACATTTCAGGGTTGTGGGTAAATCATATGCAAATCGGGATTACATTTTTCAGCTACTCTCGATTTTTTTAAGCATAATTTTCTGCAATACATGCCTGCTAGTTTGCTGTTAATTTGTGTTTTTTTGCATTGGTAACAACAAGCCTCCTCAAGCTTTCATGGTTGCGGTTGCCAGATTTAAAGAGTTTCAATCTCTCAATCAGAGCTTTCTTCATGAATCAATAAGCCTATTTTCTGCCAAGTTTACTTAATATTCCCCAACCTGCTAACCATGAGCACACACATTCTCTGCATTAAAGAAAAAACGCTGTTGAACTGAAAACCCCAGCAAACATGTTATTTAGAGTTGAGCAATTTCTGTTTTGAGATATTCTGCTTAGATAAAAGTGTAATACAGTCTCTTTTCTTTTGGCGAGCAAGCTGATGCTCTCTTGATTTGTGCTTATGTGAAAGTGCAGTATTGATGAAATGTAAGAAATTTTTTTTAAATAAAAATAAGTGTGGAAAAAGTATGTGAACCCATTGGAATTGATTGGTTTTCTGTATTAATTAGTCATTAAATGACATCTGATTTTAATCAGTCACAAACATAATGTGCTTAAGCTAACAACACAAACAATTATAATCTTTCATATTTTTATTAACGCATCTCATTAAACATTCACAGTGCAGTGGAAAAAGAAATGAAGTGAACTTTTGTTGTCGTTATCCAGATGACCGAAATATGTTTTATTTATTTATTTATTTTTATGATGAGTTTAATGAGTTTGTTTATGAGTCCCTTGTCCCTGATCACTGTTCTTCAGCAAATCCTTCCGGCCCTGCACAATCTGTGGTTTTCAAGCATATTCATATTCATAGCATTTACAACAGTGATTATGGTTTTGAGCTCCATCCTTTCACACTGATGACAACTGATGGACTCATACACAGCTATTACAAAAGCTGAAGACATTTACTGATGCTTGAGAAGAAAAACACTATGCATTAAGAGCTGGGGGGCTCATTATTTGTGACTCTGTTAAAGATAAAATGACATTTTATGACCACTTATTGCAGAAAACCAGTAGGTTCAAGAATTGAAAATAATAATAATAAAGAAAATGATAATTATATGTGTGTGTATAACCATTGGGATGGTTAGGCAGTGTGTTGGCATTCCTTGCTGTGATATATTTCATGGTGTGCACTGCTGTTTTTGAGAAAAATAGGTGTTGCATATGCTACAGTGGGTCTCAGAGGCTGAAATCTGACAGGCTGAATACAGAGAACAACCTGCAAACCCTCACCAGTCAGCAACAGATCAACTGTTTTCTCTCTACGCCTTTGTCTCGGTCTCTGCTGGTCTCCGTCTCTCTTCTTATGCTCGGTGTCTTTCTGTATGTCTTTCCTGACTGTGATTTGAGTTGTCAGTGCCAGTAATCCACATCCTCTGGGATTTAGGTTCCTCTCAAATCCCGGTCAGCTACACACTATGGAATGCATATCCATTTTCCCTGAGTGACTGGTAACTGTGATTCTATAAGAAAAAAGTGCCATTGCACTTATTATAAAACTAATGCACTGCACTCCTCTGCTTCTATTTTCATTTACATTCTCTTTCAACTTCAAGTAATCTCAGTCTAGAAAGAATTGCTCACTGCAGCCCTGTGTATTGGTCACATAAATATCTACATAAATTAGATTTTAAAAAATCCCAACAAGCAGAATCATTTTGTTGTACTAGTTTACTTGTTACTGTTCAAATCATGCAACAAATGATAGACAGCAGGGTCAGAAATGAACTTTTCCATTAAGGGGCAATATTTGCACCCTGGAATTGATTTCAAGGGGGCATTTTTATGATTATGCTATATTTTTTTGTATGTCAAATACAATTTAACCAGTTATTTCAATCATTTTTATCAACATCAACAAAAGTCCTCTTTACACTGCAAAGGTGAAACAGATACACAGTCTGTTTGCTACTTCTCTTGTACATGCATTTACACAAAAATTGCATAATGTAAATAGCCTATAAATGAAAAAAAAAAAAAAAAACAGGAACTAATTAGAAGATGAGGTAGTATCATGACAAAATCTTTGCTCTTGATATTGTGATAATGTTTATTAATGTTGATTAATATTAACAAGTTTTTTGGGTAGAGAAGCATGCCATATTCTTGCTACAAGAATCAGTTTATCGATTTGTTTATTACAGGTTAGAAAATCAAGACTTCATATTGGTTATTTCAGTATCATGACAAATAAAATGGTTGTTGAAACTGGGAATAAATTCTATATTAAAAAACAAAAAATGAGCAAAGATCACTGACACAGTTATGCGGTGACAAAAAAAAAAAATTCCAGTTATAATCATTTATTATAACATTGTATTTTTTTTAGCAGTCAAGCACATTGTTCACTTTTTTAACCCCAATCACTGCTTTACTTTTACATTGACAGTGTGTCAACCAGAAATAGCATAATAGTACATGGATTAATTATAGCTATCTGATATTTTTATGTGCATTTGACCTTATGTAATGAGTAAAACTAAATGATATAACAGGAAGAGATGTGATGCAGCCACCCATAAAACACTGTTAACAACTCCACCCACGGGAAATACATCTGAAGCACATCACCAGAAATTCATCCTTCCTGAAAAGCAGAACAAGGGCATGCCCTGTTCATGAAGGGCTCCAGTGCTGGGCGATATACCGTTTCAACCACTAATTAAGCACATGGTATGAATTTAAAAAAAGAAAAGGGGATTGCTGTTAACAGCATACACTTCTGAGTAACGGTTGGAGAACTTTTTGAACTATTGATATCACACAACTAATTCTTTAACTGGGCAAATAAACCAACAGTAAACGGCCGTTAACAGAAGCCACAGACGCTGAAGACGAACGCAAAGAGGAGAAAATACTGTGGCAGGCAGAGCAAGATCACTGCTCACGATGCATGAAATACCAGAAGAAAACTGGGGGGTTATATGAATGTATCTCTGAAGGGAATTGACTGTCTTCAGAAATGTTTGGATGGCTCTGCTTTGTTTACAGTGGTAACAAAGGAAATGCTTTATTTCTGCTGTTCCATAAGCGCCACCTGCTGTCAGAGAGTGAATTTGCATTCTCATTTAGCCCATCTGCTTTTTTTGATTGGTGCAGTTATGTTTTATGTATTTTAATTTCACAAAGATAAGGTCAGACATAGTCTGACATTATTCTGTTTTTGCCTTACGTTTTGTTGGGATTGTGATTAAAATGCAGTGGTTCTGCTACTGTTTCAGGCATTCTGATTCATATAAAGCCAAGTCAGGGACAAACCGTGAAAATGCTAGAATCATAAAAAACATGATACAGATTTTTTGTCAAACCGCCCAGCACTAGGCTCCAGTCTAATTAAACACACCTGAATCAGCTAATCAAGCTCTTCAGACTCTTTAGAAACTTGCAGGCAAGTGTGTTGAAGCTGGAGTGGGATTGGACACCTGTGTGCTAGATGACAGCAGACTGAACATGGGGACTGTAAATTTAGGATTCTGCATGTGATGTGGAAGTAGGAGGATCTGAACTCAAGACATAGTTGCTGACCTCTAACAAAGTCCAGCGCACCTTTCCGTCAGGTAGGAGAGACCGCAGGAGCTTGTTCAGTCCATGCCTAAAAATGTCTTTCAGGCAAATACCATTGCAGGTTAGAAAAAATTTCCTCACATATGTTTCATTACATTTCTGTATTTCGGATCAAATTTGTTCTGCTGGTAGCTCAGGCCAGATGAATCCAATCGCAGCTGTATTTTTGCCTCCTGCAGAAAGCAGGTGCTGAACAGTTATTTAAAAGGGATGTCTGATCTACTGATCATGACAGCTGTGCTTCATTAAATGAGGATCAAAGGAACTCACTGTCTTAATGGTTTATTATGGGCTATAAAAAACATTTGAGAGAGAGAAAAAAAGAAAATAATAATATAGGAGACCTTTATGACTGTGTCAAGGTCAGTAAGATTCTTTAAATATCAGATAATGTCAAGGTTAATTCAGTTCGTAATATATATATATATATATATATATATATATATATATATATATATATATATATATATATATATATTATTGTTGTTATTATTAATTTAATTTAATTTAAAAGTGGTTCATTTTTTCCCATATGTCCTTATAATTAATAATATAAATTATAATAGTAATATTTATTTATTATAATAATATAATAAATATGATTCATAATATTGATTGTTATTATTATTATAAATTAATTTAAAAGTTACATTTGTTTTTCCAATATGCCCATATTCCCAATAATATCAGTTCTAATATTAATAATAATATTGATTATTATTTGTTTAGTTGGATATTATTATTACTACTACTAATATTATTAAAAATGATAATAATAATTTTTATTTAATTTTAAAGTGATGTTTACATTTTTCCTGTGCCCTTATGATTAATAATATCAATTATGGGTTATTATTATTGTTGTTGTTATATAATCATAATAATACATTTATTATTATTATTATTATTATTATTTAAAATGGTATAAATGTTTTTGTTTTTTCCAAAATGATGTGAGACCAACATGTATACAATGTTTTAAACTAGCCGGTTGCCTTTCTTCATTGTGGATATTTATATTTGTCATTAACTCTTTTAGTTTTTAATGGTTTTTCATACTGTCTTTAATCATGGATAAATTTGCTGTTCTTACACTTCAGGTTTTTGATACAGTGACTAAGGTCTGACTGAAACCACCAGTATTGCAATAAACATTATCTGACTAACTAACAGCAAATGATTTAAAGCATAATGAAATAGTCGTTTAGCCCCAATAACTGTAAGCACCGCAGAGCTGAGCTAATGATCTTATTAAGTCTGAACTTACGTTACCCTCTCCATGAGCATCCATAGCAAAGCATGCCCTCTTCTCCGGCCTTAAGAGCTCATCCTTTATTGTTAATCTCTTGCGCAGTCCTTGGTTTATGTGTCTAGTTAGATTCTCAGATGGAAAGTCGAATTCTGTCCCTGACTAAAGACATTTTACGCTAATGCATGAGGCAAATATTCATCAGTTCAGTGAAATGCATTATTCTACTTGCCCTTCAGATTTTGAACTCTCATCCTAGATCACGTTGACGGGATTGTCATGCTTTGTTTTCTGAGTTAAGAAATCGTTAGATAATATGAATCATCTGTAATGCGTTTGTCTCCGGTTCTCATCGTTTATGCGTTTGTCATTGCTTATTCCATTTGTCATAGAAAGCACATGTGAAGTATCATTTTCAATAGGTATGCAATGATAGCGTATTTAGGGAGCATTATTATTATTTTTTATTATTATATTAATTACATTATTAAATTACATTTTATTGTATATTTTTAGATTATGCTATATTTTTTTTAGCGTGTATTTAGTCATTTTTATGTGTAACAGTGTGTTGGTTAAGAGCCGTGTTGGGTGTGATGCATCACACTAATCACATTACTGTATCTGTAATGAGCTAATGAACGGGCTACTCTTTATTTTTCAGTAATCCTGTTATAATTACTGTTCTGTCATTACTGCCATCACATATAGACCATAATTTTGTTTTCATCAATTCATTGGGCTCCCATTTGGTTTATGTGCCTGCTGAGTGTGGAACAAAGATGAGAGAATGCATTTAAAGTCTTTAGCTCAAATGATTATGATATGCATAACAGGTTATGCGCCAAAGTTAAGGCAATGAAAATATTACCCAAAATAGTTTGGAGGGCCAAAATCATTTATCAAATGGGGATTTGTAATTAGCGCTTCTCCCTTTTGATGGTGTCAGAGATGAACAGAGAGGAGCATTTTCCTAAAGTTTTTAACACAGACAGTGTTTAAATATTTATATTTCAACAACAAATTGGAATAGAAACAAAATTGTCTCATTAAAAAGTTACTGCCTTCTGTGCAATTCAAATGCTTATGTAATATTAATATTAATTATAATAATATTATAAATATTATTAATAATATTGAGTATAATTTTTATTCTTGATTATTATTACCTTTTATGATCACAGTTTATTTTAAGGTCTAGTTTTCACTATTAACTATGCCGTTTGCCTCAGTACACTCCTGTTTTCTGAAAACGACATTAATATGCACTTTGTAAGTATGCTAGTAATATGCATGCTGGTTAATAGTGGGAATTGGGTATAATTTATTCATTTGAAATAATTGTAAAAAGTTTTTAAAAACTTATTATAACCAATGTTTAAATGCTGATGTTTCAGCAAAGAAGTTAAAACATATTTATATCAGTAAAAAGTTGATCTAAAAAATATTTTATGTGCAATTGAAATGTTTATACAGTATGCAACTCATATTTGAGTGTTGATTATTAAATAAATGTGATTATTAAAGGGTTAGTTCACCGAAAAAAATGAAAATTAGCCTGTTTTACTCACCCTCGAGGCATCCAAGATGCACAGTAAAACAACAACAACAACAACAAAAAAACCTTAAACAGTTGAGAGAACTTAAAAAGTTTAAGGCAACCAGTTTCAGCAGATTTTTGCATTTTCTTAACTTGTTGTTTTAAGTTTTTACAACAAAAAGTTATGAAAACTCAAAAATCTGCTGAAGCTGGTTGCCTTAAACCTTTAAGTTTTCTCAACTTTTTTTTTTTTTTTTACAGTGTGTATATGACTTTCTTCTTTCTATGGAAGCCCGTTTCCGCCACTGAATAAGGCAATTGCGAGTTAAAAAGTCATAATTCTGAGACATAAACTTGCAATTCTGAGAAATAAAGTGTGATGTACACTCACAATTCTGACTTTTTTTTTTCCTCAGAATTTTAAGTTTATATCTCGCAATTCTGACTTTTTTTCTCGCAATTTTGACTTTTTTTCTCTGAATTGTGAAATATAAACTCGCAATTGCGAGTTATAAAGTCAAAATTGTGAGATATAAACTCGCAATTCTGAGAACATGAGTCTTTTTTCCCCTCAAAACTGCACTTTAACTTGCAATTGGGAGTTTATATCATGCAATTCTGACTTTATAACTCGCAATTATGAGTTTATATCTCACAATTCTGAGAAAAAAAGTCAGAATTGCGAGTTTATATCTTGCAATTCTGACTTCATATCTCACAGTTCTGACTTTATAACTCACAATTGCTATTCTGTGAAAAAAAGTCAGAATTGTGAGATAAAAAGTTGCAATAACCTTTTTTTTCAATATCTTTCAGACGAATCCAGTCGGAGTTATATTAAAACTTGTCCTGGCTCTTCCAAGCGTTATCATTGCAGTGGGTGGGTGATTCTGTTGAATAGTCCAAAAGACATCAAATAAAGCACGCACATCATAATAAAATGTGCCTCACACGGCTCTGGAGCGTGAATAAAGGCATCCTGTAGCAAATCCATGCATTTTTGTAAGAAAAATATCCATATTTCAAACATTTAGGACAACCTATACCCAGTCGTAAATAGTCATTTATGTCACAGGCCTCCAATCTGTCCAATCTGATGACATTATGTTCTTCTGTTTGTGACCATGTTTATGCAACAAACATTGTATGTATCTTTAACATGGACCTTTACATGTAATATCATGGTTAGAGTAGAATCTCTGAATAAGAAACAGAAGAGTTACTCCATTACTGCAGAGCATCTTCATGAGAAAATCATGTCCTGATTAGTCACGATGGGGAGGTCTTCTTCATTACACTCTTCGTATTTTAAACATTTTCAGTCGGACATCTGTGCCAGTGGCAGGTGGTTGGTCACAAACAATCTGTCAGGTACCAAATAATGCAGAGATACTGAGGGAGTTTTGGGACAAATCCACAGTGTCTGCAGTGGAGGATATAGCTGAATCTCATTCTCTCTTCAGTTTAGATGAGCTCAGGTGGTGGGTTAATGTTTTTATTTTGTGCTTTTGCCTTTTTTTACTTAACATATATAGTAGAGAATGACAGGTAATTATTGGGATGAGAAAGGGAGAATAAGGTAAGAAAATGCAGGCCTCTCAAATCATGGTAGAAGCATAGTGTGTGTGTGGCAGTAGTGCTGGAGGAAGTTTTACTGTGGGCGGGGACAAAGATGGGTGGGATATGATGTCTTTGAGAAGGCATCATGCATATTAATTAGCTGATGATTGACATGGCATTGACTGGGAATTTATTAGGGCTATAGGCAGATACTCAGATCTTTGAGGCGAAAAAGGCACATCTACCTGTTTTGAAGTAATATCAGGATTGCATTGCGAATATAGCCTGGATGAGAAATGTGTTTTTAATGTGAGCCCGAAGAGGTGGATATTTTAGTATCAGCCCACTAACTTTGGCAGAGTGGGCTGAAAGTGCTGGCACCCTTGGGCGGTGGCGGGGCTTCCGGAGGCCACATATAAATTTTATCAGCTTGGCTCATGAATATTAATTATGTGATGTAACATTGACCTAATAATCCTACCTGATTTGCTGAAAGGCAGATAAGTGGGCTCTAGCCAAAGTAGGATTACTTCTTTCATATGACTTCACTCCTTTGCTGATGGCAAAAAAAAATTAAAAAAAGAAAAAAAAATTATATATATATATATATATATATATATATATATATATATAGTGCTCTCAAACGATTAATCACGATTAATCGCATCCAAAATAAAAGTTTTTGTTTATATAATATATGTGTGTTTACTGTGTTTATGTATTATGTATATATAAATACACACACACACACACACACACACACACACACACACACACACACACACACACACACACACACACACACACACACACACAGACAGTGTATATTTTGAAAATATTTACATGTATATACATTTATATTACTATATTTTATATTATATATATATATAAACATAGCATATTTTTCTTAAGTATATACATGCATGTGTTTGTATTTATATATACATAATAAATATACACAGCCCACACTCATATATTATGTAAACAAAAACTTTTATTTTGGATGCGATTAATCGTGATGCATCGTTTGACAGCACTAAATATATATATATATATATATATATATATATATATATATATATATATATATATATATATATATATATATATATATATATATATATCATTTATTAATTGATAAAAATATACAATAATTTATGGAAACACAAAACTCTCAAAAATATTTTTTATAATAGTATGTATACAATATAATAATTATAAAAATATATATTTAATTATAGATAATAAAAATAATCATAAACATCTATAATAATAATAGTATTAATCATATAATAAAATTGTATTTGTTTTTTATTTATTTACATATTTATAAAAATATAATATCATTGTAAACTGTGCAGTGAGGAAGGTTATAGGTGTAGGAATAGGTTTTTTATTTTGCTTCTAAGGTTCAATAAAATCCTTGAGGTTTTAGCCTTCAGAGATGTTTGACATGATGATGTATGCAGTCTGAGTAAGTTTTCTCTGTAGAAAATATACAAAGACAGAGTTCAGACACATAGAAGACAGAAAGCAATATTTTTCCTTTCTGAAACATCAGAACATACCAGGTCCATCTTTCTTGCACTTTGATGTGGATGCTTGCCACATAAAATAAAAGTCTGATTTATTTGATCTTTTTCATTCATGTGTCTTTTTACGCCACACGAAGTTGAGTTGTCAGTCATGGCCGTTTAGTAATTGTTTGCTCAAAATGAAAGTAATGACTTGCACAAACAGGAACACGAGCATCTCAGTCGATAGAGGACAGAAAGAGAAGCGCACATCTTGATCAATACTTCATTCCTGACTCCAGTAACACTGTCTCACGGATGCACTCAGCTGAGCCTGAACTGAGCAGAGATCAGAGGAATTCAATCAGCGCCGGTCAGGCCCATGGGATGCCTAGCTCCAGAGTCATCGCAGCAATCATTAGAAGTCTCGGGAGATCAGCTGCCCTCTGCCTCCTTTTACCCTGAATCCTCACTGCACACCTTAACTATCATGACCTCCGAATGAAATCCACAGGACGAAACGTCTCTACTGTCCGTTAAGCATGGGAGGGACTTCACTTGTGAACTCTGTGGGGCAAAATTGGGGCTAGGGTGACAGAGGTATGGATTAATTCCCAAAAACATGAAAGTGACTTGTGTGTGAGATGTGCTTTAGCCTATATATCACAACAATACCGACAATAGATAATGGAGCTTTTTTGTTCATGAAATTTTGCAAGAATTTCAGAAAGAAGCAAAATGTAATATTGAGGCTAGCGACTGAAATTAATCAGGATATCTTCCGTTCATTCGCTTTTTAATTTAATATTAAAAACAGAAAAATAAGAAAACGGTTCCTTGTTTCGTTTTTCAATTTTTCAAAAAAAAAAAAAAAAATACAACAATAAAAAAAAAACATAAATTATGCTTGATTTTTCGTTTTTACATTCAGGGGTAGAAAATGAATAAACAGCGTTTTGATCTCTGCATGTGGGCAGGAATAAAACACTCCTTTCCGATGATTGGTCAACCAAACATTAAACCGTGCCGTCATAGTTCTTCCCCAGCTCTGCACAGCAGAAAACAGTCCTGCTATGAGTACAGATGTGAATAAATTAATATTAAGCTATGAGAAAATAATAACTTATAACTTTTTTAATAACTTATTTCTCGCACAGGTTGCCGAAATTATGCCCATACAGAAGTAAGCCGTCTATAGGCTCTGCCCCAGTATGGGCTATTCGTTAGCCATTTGTTAGTTGTATGGTAAGAAAGTAATTAAATATAGTTGCAATAAATGCGTTAAGAATGCATACAACTGTAGCAGCAGGACTGTTTTCTGCTGCGCAGAACTGCGGAAGAACTAATGATGGCACGGTTTAATTTTTGGTTGACCAATCAGCGGAAAGGGGCGTTTTAATCCCGCCCACATGCAGAGATGGAATGTTCAAGTAGTTCATTCATTTTCTAGCCAATGAGAGCGAGCAAGCATCACCTACCGGATGTTGCGTGCTTCTATAGCTGAAACCTGGCAGCCACAAACATGCCATGAAAGCAGAGAACATCATCCATATTCTTTGTTATACTTTGTTTTTCACTATGAAACAGAACGCACGCTAGGAGAGCCAGCTGACAACGTTGACTATCCTCTATTTGTTTTTCTTCTCAAGTCATGTTGGATCTCGCAAGTCTCCGTAAGATCAAGTGTCACTGTAAAATCGTTCCAACAGCTGACAAGTGTGTGGTCTCGCAGTCTGGTCGAATCGTCTAGTGTGTGTGTTCAGAGGATTATACGGCTAAAACACGGTTGGACTGTCTTCATGTCTGTGGTCTCCTATGGTTTTAAAATCGTTTAAGATTTGAAAAGTCTAGTGTGCGGCCAGCCTTAGACTCGACGCTGAGGCAGGTTACCAGATTGAGGACACGCAACAGGAACGAGCGCAATTGACAATAAAAGGTGACAAGCATTACATTGCAAGTTGAGGAGTTCATTTATTCACAGTTTGATATTCCTCTGGTCATAGAGATTTTTAGATGGATGCCGAGGCTTTTTAGGTCGGGTAGAATCTGCGATCTTTGACCCAGTTCATTTGCTGGCTTCCATGGTATTTTGGTATTTTCTACCAACTGGCATCCCAGGGTGTCGAAATACTTTTAGGTAAATTGGCAGAATCACACTGACCAAAACAAAGACAGACATTCCGACACATTTCAAAGCAAAATAACTGGCTGTAGTTTTTCAGAGAAAAACCTTAGCATGATGTGACCTTAGCATGTTTCCTAAATATCTGCAAACATATGGGTTTTTTATGCTTTAGTGCAGTCAAAAAAATTACATACAGCACCTTTAAATGTAGGGTAGGCGATTTTGGAGAGGCTAGCTTTAGCAAGCTAGCTTTGAAAGCATAAGATTCCACCCTCCCTGCAAATCACTCTCCAAAGCCACACCTCCTCCAAAACACATGATGTGAAAATAAATATGCTGACAGGCAGGTAGGACAGCCTATCGTAGCCATATGGACTGAGGGATATGATTGCACAAACATTCCACAGACGATATAAATACATTTAAACCACTTGCTATTGGGATGTGAAGAGATTTCCAACCAGCATAACAAAACAATTTACATTTAGATGTTTCTTTAGACCAACTTGGCTGCTCAGATAAGCATTGGGAAGGTCATTCCACAATCTCACTGACCTAGAGGGAATGATTTTCTGAGTGAAGCTGTAAAGAACCCCTGCAGAACCGGGCCTGGTCTGAATCAAAGGGTATTGGGTGTTGGGTCTTGATCTGGATCATTTTCTGTTTACCGGTCAGAGTCTCAAAGACATTGGCCTACAACTCTGGTCTAGACAATACAAGAGTTTTGGATTCATCTGCAAGACCAGGTGGTCTTCATGAAGTTGTCACAGACTGTCCTGGAAGGTATTATTGGTTTGTGAGGCTAACTGAATGGTTGCTGAAGAAGCCTCTGTGTTTTCTGCAGTAATTAAAGGCAACATAGAAGCTTCTTACTGAGCAGTTACGCTTGAGCTTTTCAGCTATTTTGTAGTTTTACTTTGCTAAAAGAATCTTGTGTTCCAAATAATGTATTTTCTTGACATAGCCAATTAGCTGAAGACTAAAAATATTTAATCCAAGTGTATTTGCTGATTAAACGTTTCTCCCTGGGTTGCGTTCTTATAATTCACGATGATGCATTTAGAAGGATGGAGTCTGAATTGGCAGAGAGAAATTCATTTACATTTACATTCACATTTATGTTCCTGGCAAATGCTTCTTACCAAAAAAACAAAAACTATTTACTAGTTAGTCATGCGTGGTTTGACTGAATGGCAAAAGAGCTGGTTCATACTGCAGCGTATGGTCAATAATGCTTGATCAGACTGGAGCAGACCGTCTAAATGATGTTTAAAGAGACCATACACATTTTGATTTTGTACATTAGAGTGTGTCCTGTTTAATTGTATTTTTCCTTAGCAAAAAATAATGATTGTCATATGTTTTGACCATGATTTACAGAAGGCACCCACTAAAATGTTATTCAATGTAACGATAGTTCATATAACAAAAAATCTTTCAGGCATATTTAAAATCATTAGATGATTCACCAATTTTTTGCCATAATCCCTCAAACCACTTTATTTTAGCCATTTGTCAGCAAGAAGCTTTTAATTGTTTAAAATATAATAAAATTCAGTATGATAACTTTTATAGAGTGAATAAGTGTTTCATTTTTACATAAATACATCTAAATATACCAATATTTTGACAAAAGTTACTTGAAACATCAAAGCAATCACATTACTTGCATTCAACATGCTTTCTATGTTTATAAAACACTTTTCTAAATTTAATTTGATGCTGACACCAAAATGGGACGTCTCGTCTCTACTGATGATGAGCATTTCCTTTTCCACGAAAGAAAATCTCCTTAATACATCATCCTCGTGATAATCAATATACAAAAAACATCTTGTCCATTCCTTGTGGCTGCCTTCACCATGTTCTGAATTTTAAAACAGAGCTTTATGGAGGTTTAGGGACAATTTATGCTTTCACTTCCTAGGGAAATGATACAAGAATGTTCCTCTTCTGCAGAGTCGGCATTAGCCGTAAAGCTTCATAAATGTTGATTAGCTGCTGTTATGATGCCAGCACTTTGCATTATGTTGGCAGCCTGCAGAATTAAAATATTCCCCTTCCTCTGTCTATTACCATAGTAATCTCACTTTACAAAAACGTAGAGATTTTTGCTTACATATTCACAAGTTTGACTGACGTAGTCACGATATGGGTACACAGTCCGTTAGTTGTTTTTGCCACTGCCTTTGAGCTGAATTGCATGTAAAATAGTTGTGTAATTTGGCTCTTTGAGTATCTATCTGGACATTAGTGATTTCAAACATTTATACTGCAGAGCCTGAGGGAACTGCTGCAGCTCGGGCTGAATATATCACTTTTTATGTGAGAAAGGACAGAGCAAATGAGCAGAAAGCAGAATGAGTTTTGATAGCCTCCGATGTGTTTTTAGTGTATAATATATCAATGATCATTATTGAGAATGGCACTATATTCAACACAGAAAACTAGTACATCTACCCGAGCTGCTATAAACTGAAAGTAAACATTCTGTCATCTCTTATGTTTACATTTATCCATCAAAACGAATACTAATGCTCTGAATACAGTCGGTTCCTCTAGAAGTCTATTGTATTTTTTTTTTGTGAACATCCTCTTATATTACAGCAGCATTCAGGTGGACACAACAATATAACAAGAGACGTCTTCAGAATAATGCAGGTGTCTGACACGGGAGAAATTGAAATTTATGGCTGCTGTTGTTATATGCATTTTGGAGTCCTGTCTCCTTTAAGATTAATGAAGCTCCTCCAATAAACACCGTACCAAAAGGCATCTGCTAAACATCCATCTCAAAAATGGGAACAAAGACACAATAAACTCTTTTAATAAAAGGTTCTATCATTTCATTATTATCATATCATCTTATGTCGCATACCATTTTGATATTCTGTGAATGCAAACAAATCATTCAAAACAAAGTTGTGCATCAATTAACTGAAATGGACAGTTTCAACAGCTCTAACATCCTTTAAATTAGAGAAACTAATAAAACTCTTATATAACAACATGGTCTTGTTAACCAAGGAAATTCTGTTGGTTATGCTAGTTCAGATTCCTATAGGGACCCCAGCACATCTCTGCATTAAAAACACAGCATATAGCCTACTGTACTGGTGAAGATCAATGCTTGTTTGTCATTTCCAGCAGTAGTGAATCCTTCATTGAGAAAAGCTGCCTCCTGCTTCATACGTGCTGTAAGGCCAATGTTACATGCTTTATTCATACAGTACATGGCAGAATGTTCTAGAAACATGCTTGTCAGGTGTACACAACATGGCAGCACTGAAATGTATCCTGACAGAATAAAAAAGCTTGCTGTTCAGTTCCTCCCAAGAGAGCATCCTGAAACCTGAGCTCTTTGAAACAATAATATGCTACCATATTTATAATATATACAGTGTCCTCCAAAGGTTTGGAAACGCCCTAGGCAAACCGGGGTTTTGGACAATACCTGCACAAATCTTTATCCTATTTTTTGATGAATTTGTGAAAAATAATGCATTCAGAATACAGAAAACCTTGCTGAAGAAAAATCATCTTAAACCTGCTAAGACCAGCAAACCATTTTAGGCATTTTATACATTTTTATTTTTCATCAGGGAGTTACTAGAGCTCTTTATAAAACTGGATTGTTCTCATTTTTCTGTTGTGTATCGGTGTTGGTAACTAAACAGTTGTTGGTAGCCATTGACTTCCATATAGAAAAAATACTATAGAAATCTTTAAAATATCTTAAAAATATCTCCTTTTGTGTTCGGAGGAAGAAAGATATTCATACAGGTGAGAAAATGACCACAAAGTCTTCAGTTTTTGGGTAAACTATCCCTTTAATTGACAATCGGTCTGTAAGCTATAAATGTGAACTATTATGGCTTTCTCTTCTATGGAACAGAAGAGAATATACTTTGAAGAATGTTTTGGTCCAATGAAAGCAAAAACAACAACACTGAACCTGACTGCTGAATTTACTTTGAGGAAACTGGCTTAAATTTATTAATGTGTACTAATAACTTCTGAGTGAATTAAACTTAAAATGACTGTTTATACACTTACTACATTTAAGTTCAATGCACCAAATTCCAAGATGATTTAAGTTCATTTGAAATAATAGGAATATCAGTTGCTGTCCAGTTACTCCACTAAATTGTTAAATTAAGTCATTTTTTATTTAGTAAATTAGAAAAAGTAAATAACACAAGTGCGTTCTTTTTCTGTTTTGTATCAATTTAGAGATTGTCATTTTAAAAACAACATAATCAGAATGGATAGTATTATAAAAAATACACTTCAACATTATAAATCAAACACTTGCTATCTGGAGCTTTAGTATAACTATTGGCAAGTCAGTTGCTGGACCCCATTGATTTACATATTATGGAAAAAATCTAAAGTCAAAGGGCACCAGAAACTGTTTGGTCACACTTCTTCAAAATATCTTCTTTTTTGTTTAATAGAAGAAACAAACTCATAGAGGTTTGGAACAACGCAAGGGTGAGTAAATGATGACAGAATTTTCTAACATGGTCAAAAACCTATTTAATTAACAGCACATAAATTCTCACCATGACCAAAAAAAAAAAAAAAAAAAACTTTAAACAACTGTACGTGGTCTCTTCTGCATGCATACACATACTGCACTGGATGTTGTAATATGTGTGTGTTCCTGATGATGATAATGCTGATGAGTCTCAAGTGACTAAACGCAACAGCTGCAGGGACTTTGAGTGAGTTGATTTGGGTCCCATCAGTTCAGCTGCATGTGCAGAGACTGCATTAGACACTAGAGCGATTTATCCTCATCATCCAGAGACAGGTGCTTTGGTTTCTGTGCTTCAATCATAAAGCAATTGTACATGTAATTTATATGCACTAAATCAGTACATGTGAGGGTTGTGGGTATAGTTTCATTGAATCAGTGTACTATGATTATATAATTCCTCTGTGTAATTGGCATAATAAAACATTTTGCAGAAGCTTTGATGAGTGTGAAATCATTTGAAGGGCTATTTTGTAAATTTGCTAGATTAAGGGGCCACCATAGATTTCCCAATGGCACATCTTACCCCAACTCTTTTTCCCAAAGCGCTCTATTGCTCTATACATCTTCATTTTCTGTGCATGTCTTCATCATGCATCTCACAGTATTCCCAATATACACTCTGAACTCTTCATGGAGGTCTTCTCGGCCTTGGATCTGATCTTTGGTTCAGTAAACCTTGTTGAAATGCACTGCATTATCAATTGAAATCATACCCTTGATTTTCTCCGGCTGTATTGAGAAACTTGGAAAGAGGTTTTTTCTGACTCATAAACTCAGAATAGTAGTCTGTATCTCCCACCACTGCGGTCTGGACTCTGGAGGGCTGCTGCATTAACGCGTCAGACAGGTCAAGGAATAAACATTGGCCTTTTGAATCAGACTGTCGATTCCGAGATGAGTCAATCCTGAGATGCACATCATGAGAGTGTGCAATGATCTGTGTTTAACGGTACATAAGTAGTCGCTGAAGAGCTATGGGCCGTTTTTTCTGCATGGCATTAAAACTGCTGGTGTAGCACTGTCTGTCAAGACCATGCTAAAGAGAGGAAATTTATTACGGCCTTTGGTTTTATGGTACAAAATCAATAGCTCAACTAGCAATATTGTGGAAGGACATGCAGAACTGTGGCCAAGAATACAAGATGGCGGGAAATGTACTGTTATTTCATGTGAGTGGCATACTGACAAGGAAGGAGGGAACAGAAGAGTGAAGCTGAAAGGACGTGGACTCTGATAAAGGAAGCAAAGCACTGTTTTTGACCTTAAGGGGGACTTAAATTCTCAGGGTAAATTGCCATTTAATGAATAACTTTGGACTTTGGTTACCCAGAAAAAAATGTAATTGCTCCACGGTTGCTCTTTCTAAGCTCTTGTGTATTCTTACACATTTTAATGTATTTATACTATTTGAGATACAAAGTCACATTTGGCAGCTGTAAAGTCACAATTGAGCAAAGTAATGTCATAATTGTGAAATACAAATTCACAACTACAAGAAATTAGGTCGCGAGCCCTAATTGAGAAATAAAGATAAAAAAGCTACAATTGTGATATCTAATGTCAAAATGAAGAGAAATGAAGTTGCATTTATGAGGAAAAAAAAGATAAAAAGTCACACTTGTGATATCTAAAGTCATAATTACGACACAACAATGAGAAATATAGATAAAAGCTCACAAATGTGCGATCTAAGGTTGCAGTTGCGAGTAATAAAGATGCACTTATGAGAAATTCGGATAAAAGTCACAATTGTAAGTCACAATTATGAGAAATAAAGATAGAAAGTAACAATTGTGAGAACTAAAGTCACAATTAAGGGAAATTAAGCCGCAATTATGTGAAATAAAAATTAAAAGTAACAGTTGTGAGAACTAAAATAACAATTACAAGAAATAAAGCTGCAATTATGTGAAATAAAGATAAAAAGACACAAATTGTGAGACCTAAGGTCGCAATTACAAGTAATAAAGATGCTATAACAAGAAATTCAGATAAAAGTCATAATTGTAAGACCTATGTTCACAACTATGAGAAAAAAAGATAAAGAGTAGCAATTGTGAGATTAATAAAGCTGCAGTTGTGAGCTCTAATGTTGCAATTGTGAGATATAAGTCACATTGTTACTGCGAAGTCTGATCATTTAATGTCTTTCTGTTGCCTCCTTTGTCTTCAGAATCGCTTCCACTTGCAGATGACAACCCGTATTCCCCCGTCGGGACTGGTGGAGCTGCTTCTAGCCGTCCTGCAGCGCAGTGGCTGGGAGGAGAGCATGGCGGTGCTTTGCCAAGGCTGGGAGGACGCTAGTCTTCTGGATCTCCTGAAACGCCAAGGCCGCTCCGGCTGGGGACCCTCACATTGGCACCTGCGGGCCGCTCTGAACCTCTCCCACAGCACACCTCACATGGCTAATATTTCTGACTTCCTGTCTGAGCACTTTAATCAGGACCTCTCTCCACCTGCCTCGGTCCTGCTTTTCGGGGCCGACCCGGAGTGTGCCTCTTCCGTTCTGCGCAGTGCGCATGACCTGGGGCTGACATTGCCCACTGTACATTGGATTATGGGACATCCCCTAAGCCCAGACGCCCTTCATTCTATTGGTCTGCCTTTAGGACTGCTGGCCTACGGAGAGGTCGACCGCAAACCGCTGGACTACTACATCCGTGATGCCCTGCAGTTGGTCAACCGAGCTGTTACTGCGGCCACGGTTGTACGGCCTGATCTAGCCCTCATCCAAAATATGGTAAACTGTTTTGACAAACCCAACAAACACGAGCTGCCCTCATCAGGACAGTACATTGCCAGGTAAATCCATATTCTCTCATTGTATTAGTCTGCTTAGTGCATTCTCTGTTAAAAAGGTATGTTTTGTTTTGGGTGCAGAACCACAACGAACTAGTTTTTTTTTTAGATTTTTTTTTTTGCCGTTTTTGCCTTTAACTTGATGGGACAGTGTAGAGAGGACAGGAAGCGCAGTGGAAGAGTGAGAGGGGGATAAGATCGGGAAATGTCCGTGAGCCGGGACACCGTAAGCACAATGGAGTTGTATGTCGACGTGCTGCCCACAAGGCTATCGGTACCGACCGAACTTCATAGAACTTCGCAGGGTCTAAAAATAACACTCGCCAAGCACCAAATGCGAATTAACATAAGCATTGGAGAATATACGAAACAGCGTTAATTGTCAGTTTGCCTTTAACATTTTTATTAATTTTAACATTTCCTGAGAACACAATGCAGTTTAGTACAATTATCAAATTGTAAAAATTGCATTGTAATTACATAAATATGTAATCTGAAGTGCAGAGTTTGAGTCACTTATAACATGCATTTGAAAATACAATGTGCATCAAATGTTTTCTTAAGTTTGTAATGAGGATGGTTAATAAATGATTTGTCAACAAAAGAGAAGCATTTCCAAAGAGAAACATCCCTGTGGTTTGCAGCCAAATTAAAGCTTTTTTAACGAAAGCCAAGAAAAACAATCATGCATAGTATTGTAAATGTACTGTTGATATAGATTATTATTATTATTATTATATAAATTTAAATTAACACATCATGGAATACTTTACAATTCAGTGGTATAGTGATATTCATTGATTTGTTACATTTTTATTATTTGATTAAATAAGTAAATAAATTCTACTCACTGTGCACTCACACTATACTCATAGAGTGTATGCATTCATTTCAAATGGTAAACATACCGTTTGAAGCATTTGTTGTTATCCATTTCCACTACATAAACAAAGCTGTATGAAATAGTCCATAAAGTATCCAACCTTGTTGAATTCGTGTCAAATTGGAAACTTAACATTTGAAGCATTTCCTGTTGTCCATTTCCCCCTCCACAAAGCAGTGGAGTACTTGGTACTCATCCTGGTAGTCTTAGAACACAATATAATCGCATTACTTTTACTACAAAATTGCATATAACGGTGCATAGTTGTTTGTAATGGGAACAACATGACTAGGCTAGTCTACAGGCTACTGTAGCATCAAAATGGCACCATCCCAGACCACCATATAAATTAATCTATTTATTCATAGATTCTTTGGAAAAGTTACATGCGTTATTCATACACTGTAGAACATTTTTTTGAAACATGCTTCTCAAATGTAGCTGTCAACAGCAACAGCCACTACACCCTGACTAAAAAGACAGCAAGCTGTTCAGTTTCAGTTTTTTTTTTTTATTATTATTATATTTTGTGAAACAATATGTTTCAATACATCTGTTTAGCTTTTGTATTGAGGTAAGCTTGTAGTCAGAACAGGGTGTACGCATTAGAGCACACTCACTAAGCAGGGGGCCTTCTTACATTATGAGCCAATTAAATTATGAATTAAAGTAGAAGTGATTTCCCTCTTCAAAGAATACACATCAAGGTGGAACATATAAGAAATATAAATATAAAACAAATATAAAAAGATTTTTTTAAATAATTAGATAAACAGTGCTTTTCCACCATCAGGCCGATTGCTCACAGATGTCCCGTCTTAGCCAACTTTGATACAGTTCTAGATTCTTTATTCAATGGAACTGTAAAACAGTGTTAGAATACATGTAACCAATTATGAGTTACTAAAGCCATTGCACCAGCAACACTATAAAAAAAAAAAAATAATAAAAAAAATAAAAAAGTTGAGCCAACTTAAAGTTTTAAGGCAACCAGCTTCAGCAGATTTTTGAGTTTGCTCAACTTGTTTTTGTGGGAGATTCTCAAATTTCTGTTGTATAAACTTAAAACGATAAGTTGAGAAAACTCAAAAATCTGCTGAAGCTGGTTGCCTTAAAATTTTAAGTGCACAGATCTCCTGTACTCAGCATGGTTTGCTAACTTCCTTCCATAAATATGTTTGAACTTAATTTTTGATTAGTAATATGCATCGCTAAGAACTTCATTTGGACAAATTTAAAGGCACTCTCAGAGTCCAGATTTTCAAATAGTTGTATCTCAGCCAAATATTGTCCGATCCTAACAAACCATACATCAATGGGAATCTTATGTATTCAGCTTTCATATGATGTATAGACTTATGACTGGTTTTGTGGTCCAGGGTCACATATAAACCTTTCAGGCTCATTGGAGGGGAAAGAAATTGCCTGTGCCGATATTTCTGCAAATTGATATTACAATGCGTTGGTTCTTGACAAATTCAAAGTTAAATATCCAGCGAGTAGCATTAAAAGCATGTTCAGTTTTATCCAAAACAGAGGAATGTGGCACCATTTTATTACGTTAGTAGTTGTTTGTATTGTGGCAGTTCAGAAATTAAATGAAATGTCTGGTGAGTGTTACTTATACAGTAGGTTACTGCTCAAACACGGTCTAAACCTAAGATAAAAACACATTTGCTTAAGTAACCATGCCATTTCACCATGCTACTACAAGTCTTTGAGCTTTTTTTAATTATGACTCCTGCCCAAGAGTGCTGCATCACAAGTGCGGCGCTGTACCAGGGGAGCTATCGAGCAATTTTACTGTGTCAGATAAGCAATACATATAGAGTTGATTATGTGATCAAGCATCAAAATGTATCAGCACAAAGAAATCATGCATTATATGGTAAAAGTGTTTTGAGGTCATAACATAGAGACTGCTAAAAGGTCTTTATTATTTTAAAATCTGCCCCTTTCATCATAATTTGTGTGAGCAGGAATAAACTTGTTGGTGTTTCACTACCACTAGTGATCATTTCAGCTGGAAACTGCAGTAAGTTGTGTTTTTGGAGTTAATGTTTTTTTGGAGTTAAGGTAAAAATTCCTTCATTTTAATACAGAACTATTATTAGTTTTTTTTTTTTTTTTTTTTTTACAGTGTACTGTATGTTGGCTTTACTGTGACATTTACAGAGCATAAAATAGCTAACAACTAACAAATTTAGGTTATTGTTCGAAAAGTGTTTTGAAAATTTTCTAAAATGTTGAAATGTTTAGCTTTTTTGTTGTGGTTATAACATTATTTAAACATTTCTTAGAACATTTTACTGACTTTTTCACCCAAAATATAACATTATTTGACCATTTATTTTTATATTTTAAGAACCTTAAATTGTCCAGTTTTTTTTATTTTTTTTTATCATGATTTAGAACATTATTTTAAGGTTCTAAAAATGTTTCTTAGAGTATTCATCAAATAAAAACATCATAAGGACGTTCTGAGAATGTTTTCTTTTAATGTTATGAGAACCTATGTCAAATATTAAGTTATGAGAAAGTTCTATAAACATTACTTTAAGAACGTACTGTCCTAACATTTATATAATTTGTAAAAAAAAACAAAAAAAAAAAAACGCTCGTGATACTGCTACTATTTTACCCGTAGTCCCTGCGAACGCTTGTGCTTGATGCCACAATTGTCCTTATGTTTTGTGGTGTGGGCTCTAAGATTTGCTGTTTGTGTGCTAAATGAACTTCTTTTTCAAATGGATTGGAATTTCATACATAAATAATTGGATAGACAAATTAGATTCTCGAAATTCATCAATAATAGCTAAATAGGAATAAAACCGTCACGTTCGCTTTATTATTTGTCACATATTTTGAGAGACTAAATTGCTTTGATGTTTTATTCTGAACACTCATCAGTAGAACATCCTACCATCTGGATGAGATGTCCCAGACAGCTAGTGTCATGCTTAAGGACAGGCGCATGGCCACTTTCTCATGCTGCGGCAAATTACTGGTGTTTGCCCAGACACTCAGCTGGAATGCAGACATGCTTTAGAGCTTTAAGCTTTATTTATGACTTCCCCTCAGTTGCCTTTCCCTGAGGAGGGATCACTCTTATCAAAAGCTCTGGCACCCGCCTACCATGCAGGCCCGTCATTTTGTGTGGATCATGCCAGCACTCTGCCACACACCACTATATCTCTCACTACAAACAGAAGTGAAATGTGGCTGTGTGGGAAGCCTGGGCCTCTCATCACAACAGGATAAGGCTGAAAATCTGCCAACCGGACCCAACCATGCTGCATAATGCCGGACGATTGCGAGGGCATTGCTGCGAGAGAGTGATACATATAGCTCTGCAGCTCATGCAAGACTTCGCCTGCATTGTAGCACTATAAAAGTAGAAAACCTTGCTCTTTTAACAATGATTTTGCAAATGCATGCATTTGTCTTACCTTGAGGAGATGAGCAAGTGAGGAGATTGTTATCAGTCAACATTATCTTGCCCACATAATGTGGATGACTATTGTAATTCAAAATGACGTTCTTATCAAGAAATTTTACACAGAAAGATTAGACTTATATTTAGATTTTTTTAGATCGTCAGATTGGTCTATATCCATTATACATATAGTAACAGGCTAACTTTTTTGACCATGCATGTTTACGCAGAGTAAACCTTTATAATGTCTGATTGAGTTTAGTGAATATGTTGAGATTGCAGAAACAGTTCACAGACCCTGCTTCACAGAGGTCTTGTGCTGCATTTCAGATCTTTTTTTTATAGTGAAATACTAGTGGTGTTAATGAATATCACGCAGTAACAAAAGGTATCTTAATTGTACTGAGCTACCTTTTGTTGGTAGTCACAACAATTAGCTTCACCTACAGTGCACAAGTAGAATGTCTAAAGTGGACTATCGAAATGAAGTGTTGAAAGGATCATTATTCAGGATATTTCACAACATCACAACACCTCCCCGCCGCCCCCCCGCCAGCTCTCTTCTCAGTATATAAAAAATCATATTGTAATAATCAAAGAGGGCTTTTAAGTACATAGCAACATGTCATTCTAACACACATACTGTGAATTTGATGTCACTTAGATACACACTGTCAATCACTGTTTGGCCAAGGTGGGCCATTTGACTTCCCGTGACAGGTAAAACTATGAATAAAGGAGCCAAATTACATGTTAAGCTTTACTCCTCAGTTTTTCATTAACCAGCGCAGCATTAGTCAAATGTCATATCTATTATTTATGACTCCAGACATTAATCTTCAAGCTCAATGTCAAAGCATTTCCTTAAGTGACCTGAGCTGTGCACCAGAGTGAGTGGCTGTAATTCTGAAGAGTGGAAGGGGGTTTCACAATCAAATATATTGCTCTGTGAAAGCAACATTTGTAGTTTATGGTATGACGGATGCCAGACCGTGTCAGTTGTCCGGCTAGGCAATCCCTCTCCCAGGCCTTCCCCCTCTGCTGCAGTCATATTTACTGTCTGCTTTGCTGCTGGAGAGGATGAAGCTAGCTTAACCTGTGGCCGATCCTGTTACTTACTCCTACTTGAAGCAGACTCTTTGTCTGGGTTCCCCTTGAGTAATTTTGCAGGGCTGATTAGCATAGGCCCATTAGCTCATGCTGGTATATGTTGTAGCTACATCATAAGCATCTTTGTTCACTGATGGCCATTAAAAATTTGAATTGACCCTTCGCAGGGAGATTGATTGACAGGTGATCTATCCCGGATCCAATATACTGTTACATTGTTTTTGTTTTTTTTGTTTTTTTCTCAGCTGTTTGTTTTCACTTAAGACCTAAATTACTGTGTTTATAAGGATACTTTCAATGATGGACATTTTGACACAAACAAGTTTAACTGTTCAAGGCATGTAAAGCGGCAAAAATAACTTTGTTCAATACTCTCGCGCTCAATAAGCACCGTCTTCACGTGTGTGCGCCTCTCTGACAGCGCTCAGAAACAGTCTCTCAGACAGCGCATGCATATAGCGAAATTAGTTCTCTTTTGCTGCTAAATGCATTTTAATGGCTTAAAATCACTTGTTTTTAAACCGTAATGCTTAAAAACGCATGCAAACAATACGTTTTCGTGACCACATAGCACAGCAGCGTCACATGAGTGTGTAACCGTGATAGAGACAATAGTCCAAAATCTCTACCGGTTCACAAATTTCTTTGTGAAGGGTCAA
Source organism: Acrossocheilus fasciatus (assembly GCA_036784905.1). Taxonomy (NCBI): domain Eukaryota; kingdom Metazoa; phylum Chordata; class Actinopteri; order Cypriniformes; family Cyprinidae; genus Acrossocheilus; species Acrossocheilus fasciatus. The sequence continues at coordinate 12,574,559 of CM071948.1, forward strand.
TTGTGGCACCCATGAGCAAAGGTGGTTTTATTCTTCTGGAAGTTTCTGCTCTAGCTGAGCAATTTGGCATGAATAAGACTGCTAATGCATAGCTTTCTCCAGGTGTTATAGACCATCTAGGCCTCTTCCAATCATCATCTGACTCTTGTATTCTTTCACCCTCAGGTTCCTCTCTAATACGTCCTTTGTAGGGTTGACGGGCCCTGTCAGCGTTCAACGCAACCTTTCCCGTGTACTCACCTCTCAGAGGGTCCACATTTGGAGTCTGCGCCGTGATGCTGTCGGTCAGCCCACGTGGGTGACTGTAGGCAGCTGGGAAAGCGGTAGGTTGGATGTAGAGGAGCAGGGATTATGGCAGGGATCGCCCCCACGGCAGCGCACCGAGGGCCAGATGGGCAGGGTGGGGCGTAGATGGCGGGCCGGCTTTCCCGTGTTGGGGAGTCGTCTGCGGGTGGTCACTCTAGTGGAGCACCCATTCGTATTCACTCGAGAGGTAGATGAGGATGGGAACTGTCCCGCTGGGCAATACTGTCTGGATGCAGGGACAAATAACTCAGAAACCCTGGACCACTTATATGGTGAACGGGCTCAAGGCAACAACAGCTTCCTGCCACCGGATTTCAGCAAGTGCTGCTATGGATACTGCATTGATCTGCTGGAGAAGCTGGCAGAGGACATGAACTTCGAGTTTGACCTGTACATAGTTGGGGACGGGAAATATGGAGCAGTCAAGGGTGGCAAGTGGACGGGGTTGGTGGGCGATCTGCTGAGCGGGGTGGCCGATATGGCTGTTACCAGCTTCAGCATCAACTCTGCTCGCAGTAAAGTGATCGACTTCACTAGTCCATTCTTTTCCACGAGTTTGGGAATACTAGTGCGCAGTAAGGACACAGCGGCACCCATCGGAGCATTCATGTGGCCGTTGCACTGGTCTATGTGGATGGGCATCTTTGTGGCGCTGCACATTACGGCGCTCTTCCTCACCCTCTACGAATGGAAGAGTCCCTTCGGCATGACGCCTCATGGGCGAAACCGTGTGAAGGTTTTCTCCTACTCATCAGCCCTCAACCTCTGCTACGCCATCCTCTTCGGCCGGACTGTCTCCAGTAAGACGCCCAAGTGTTGGACTGGACGTTTCCTGATGAACCTGTGGGCCATATTTTGCTTGCTGGTTTTGTCTAGTTACACTGCAAACCTGGCTGCAGTTATGGTTGGGGAAAAGACCTTCGAAGAGGTCTCTGGAATACATGATGCCAAGGTGAGATCTTTTAAGATGCTTCGCTTTAATTTAAGGTACATTTCACATCGGGAAAAAAGTGTACATTCAATATGTTTTCTCAATAAAACAACTATTGGATTTGATTTATGGATTTTGTCAGTGAAGCTTATCTGCTAGTCGCTAAGCTTAATCGTTAGACACCATTTTGATATTACATGGAAAAAGACGCTTTCCCTGAAAATGAGTTTGCCAACTATGTTACGGACAAACTGTATGGATTGGCAGGTAACAGTTGACAATTTCACCATTTTGACTCAATCAAAGGCACTGGCCTTGTCTGGCTAAGCAAATATTATTTTATTGACCAGGTTAACCTAAAATTTTAATATATATTTGACTTAAAATCATAAAAATGTTCCAAACCATATGGTTTGGAACATTTTTATGATTTTAAGTCAAATACATATGTTATAACAGTGTGTTTGGTTGGTAGATGACAATTTTTGTAGATGTGAGTAAAATGAAATGTTTTCTTATATGAAAGAAAATTACATTTAAAGTCAATTTATTTTTGGATTGTTTTTTTGAACATTTTTAATTCATTATTTTGAACTCAAGACTTGCAAAAACTGTAATTTAAGGGACATGAAGGCTATTTCATGCAAAGTGAAAAACAAGGTGCACAAAGTATGTGTGTGATTTATGGTGTGTATTCTCTTAATGGGTTAGTTCACCCAAAAATGAAAATTCTGCCATTAATTACTCACCCTCATATTGTTCCAAACTCGTAAGACCTTCGTTCATCTTCGGAACACAAATTAAGATATTTTTGATGGAATCTGAGAGCTTTCAGGCCCTCCACAGACAACAAGGGTCCTTACAAGATCAAGGTCCAGAAACATAGCAAGAAAATAGGTAAAATAATCAGGGGTTTAACCGTAATTTTACGAAGCTACAAGAATACTTTTTGTGCGGAAAAGAAAAAAATAACGACTTCATTCAAATTCGTCTCCTCCGTGTCACCCTAGCGCCATTTTGGAGAATATCCTCTGAACGCAAACAGCGTATGCTCTTCTGTGTCAGCTATGTTTCTGGACCTTGATCTTGTAAGGACCCTTGTTGTCTGTGGAGGGCCTGAAAGCTCTCAGATTCCATCAAAAATATCTTAATTTGTGTTCTGAAGATGAATGAAGGACTTACGAGTTTGGAACAACATGAGGGTGAGTAATTAATGACAGAATTTTCAGTTTTGGGTGAACTATCCCTTTAATTGATAAAATGTGATATTTCAGAAGAAATTTGTTAGACAAAAAAAAAAAAACATTATCATCAATGGATATAAAAATGTACCCTAAATTATGAGGTAATAACCTCTAGAAAACAATGTTGCTACTGTACTGTTTTTGTCTACATTTAAAGAAGCCTACCATCTTCTACCTTAAAAACTCCTGTGTAATCATTACTAAGTCTTATAGTACTTCCGTGCCAAGCTTATAAATATTAAATGGGTGTTGACATGGGTAGTCAGTAAATGGGCTTTTTTGACTGGGAATTTAATTTTGGGCTCTGAAACATGCTCTGTTTACATTGTACAAACAACTGTTATATATCAAAGTTAAAAGAGCACTCCTATAGCTCAAACAGTAGAGCGTGGCACTAGCAATGCAAATATCACAGTGTGACATTCCCAGTGAATGCATGAACTGATACTTTGAATGCACTGTGGATAAAAATGCCTATATTGTTATTAATCATGGAAAATGTATCATGATTTATTCTTTATCACACTTTGACTCCTAAAACTGATTTTCCCCGCCTTTGGCCTCAGCTCCACCACCCATCTCAGGGATTCCGATTCGGCACTGTTCGGGAAAGCAGTGCGGAGGATTACATGAAAAAGAGTTTTCCTGAGATGCACGAGTACATGCGGAAGTTCAACGAGCCCACCACACCTGATGGTGTCGCCACTCTCAAGTAAGAGATCAATTCATCCAACAGAATGCATTCGGCTAGCAGATGGCAGCGAGTGCTCCTGGTGTAGTTATACTGCCAAACCCTATTAGCAAAAAGTGAAAATTACAACACATGGAAAAAAACCTTGTGCCTAGTGATCAATAATTCAAACAGCAGTTGCACCCTGTTCATTACAATGCAAATGTGTAAGCTGAATCTTTTCTCTAACAGTCCCCTTAGTGACTCGCTGGTGTACAATACTGCAGGTGTCAATATCTCGGCCAAATGAATTCAATTTTTGAATAACACTGTCATTAAAATGAGGTGTTTGCCTGAAGCAGTTTTTCTCTCAGCATATTTGAGTCTAAGTTCTGAGATTGCCTCTCAACGCTGCTCGCCAGCCGAGCCGTTTGTTGTTTCCTGCCAGCTGCAGTGCCACAGTCTGTCACACACATACCAAATTGTGAATTGTTTATTTATTTAAATATTGTTTTATTTTTGGGCTATATCAAAAAAAAAAAAAAGTGAGAGGAGAGCTGGGACAGAAAAAAGGATGAGGAGGAGAATTAAAAAATCCTATGTGATTTTTATCTAAACCTAATTAACAAGTTTCTTTTCAATGAAAGTAAACCACATAAGTGGATTTTTTTATTTATTTATTTTTGGCTGGACTCAGACTTCTAGCCTAGTTTGCACTCACACCAGAGATGAATTTAGAAGCAGAGCAGAAAATATTAACATTTCGAGAGTCGCCGCGTCTCTCTTCCTTCAATAATTCCTTAGTAAAGTTTTGAGTCTGTATGACAGATGGCAGAATTAAGCCTGAAATCATGGCATAGAAGCTGCTTCATTTAATTTTTTGGATGTATCATTCAGAATATAATTGGAAGAGAACTTAAAAGAGACAAACGTCTTCAAAAGAGTCAAAGATCCATGAAGTATTTGAATTGGCTGAAAACACTTTAATCCTTTTTTTAATTTTGAGAAGAGGATCAGAGGTATCAGTGACCATATGTATCGCAAAGAAGCAGCAAAGCAATTCATTTCTGAAACATTTGATTTTTTAAAATTTATGCCACAGTCTGTCTGCTCTTGCTGTTTAATGCTGTTTCTATGCAGTCATGTTTGTACTCCAGATTCAAAAGTTTGTTTTTTATTATTATTTTAAAAGAAACTACTGGTGGTAACATGTGACCCTGGACCACAAAACCAGTCTTAAGTCGCTGGGGTATATTTGTAGCAATAGCCAAAAATACACTGTATGGGTCAAAATGATCAAAAATCATTAGGACATTAAGTAAAGATCATGTTCCATAAAGATATTTTGTAAATTTCCTACTGTAAATATATCAAAACTTAATTTTTGATTAGTAATATGCATTGCTAAGAACTTCATTTGGACAACTTTCAAGCGATTTTCTCAATATTTAGATTTTTTTGCACCTTCAGATTCCAGATTTTCAAATATTGGCCTATCATTACAATGGAAAGCTTATTTATTCAGCTTTCAGGTGATGTATAAATGTCAGTTTCGAATCCCTTATGGATTTGTGGTCCAGGGTCACAAATGTTCATAGCTTTCATTTGGCAATGATCATTTTGATTTGTACTGACAAAAAATACATGGAATAGAACTGTTCTTATCAACCACAAGTTGTGCTGCTGAATTTGTATAACTTCGAATTTGCTGCTGGCTGAACTTTTTGATAAATGACGTCTTTTATTATCATTAAATTAAGTAAGGGTGGGCCGCTGCCCTTAAGGTGTCACTATCCATTAAAAGTCCTTTTTGGGCTCTATTCAGCTTGCATCTAGTTTAGCGTAGCTGCTGATTTATGGCTGCCGCTGCAGTTTATGAACATTTAGCTCAGACAAATGATGTCTGTGTTCCATTTGCACCAGAATGAGATGCACAATCTGACTTATGAAAATCATACTGTGCATGTTTAATGAGAGAGAGAGTGTGTCTGTGTGCCTGCCTGTGTGTGTAGTTTTGTAGCCCCCCTCTTTTTATGTTGTGAAGGACAGATCCGCCTCAACTTGATGCTTTTATCATGGACAAAGCCCTGCTGGACTACGAGGTGTCCATTGATGCCGACTGCAAGCTGCTGACAGTTGGAAAACCCTTTGCTATTGAAGGTATGCAGAATGTACAAATTGAGTTTGAACAGTTTAATTGAATGGATTATGTAGTTTATGGATTATTTAACACATAAAAATACTGTCATCGTTTACTCACCCTCATGTTATTTTGGACCCAATTGACTTTCATTGTATGGAAATGGCAGCCATGTTGAGATCACATGACCAGACATACAGGTTGCAATGGAGGATAAGAGTTGAAGCACACATCGTCAAAATAATGATCATAAAGCTAACATTTCTCAACACCTGCCAGTGGCCGGCGACTGGCAGGTGGATATAAGGGCCCTGGATATAATACAACAGTAATATGGTATTTATACACCAATATAAAATGTAAAGCATTTAATCTAATTTAGATTAAATAAACATTTGTTTTTCCTATCATTATTTAAGACAACTTTACCTCCCTTGAAAAATTCACTGGCATACAGAAACTTAAATGCTACTCACTTTATCTTGGTGGCGTCTCTGTTGTGAAATAAGTGAAGTACAAAATACCTGCAAATAAAGAATTTCTGCTATTGGTAATAGAAAATTTAGCTTTTGCATGATGCTACATCCATGATGCTAGATATAAGGAACATTGTTTTAATGTAATGCAGCTTTTATAAATACAAAATTTTTATATGAATCGATTTATATTTTATCAAATATATGTAAAAGCTAGAGGAAGATCAGTCAGAATACTGTATGATTCTTCCCTTGATGTGGAGAAAACTGCTGTGTTATGTTATTCACTGACCAAAATGACTGTCATTAGAAATCTGGACTGCCATCAGGAGGTAGATATTGTGCTTGAAGGGAATAAAGAGACAAATTGGTTAGAAGTATTCAAACTTCACATTTGCATTTTTTTAGAATGTATTAACAAATCCACAACTGACAAGGGGAGAAAAAGAGTAAGAAGTCAACTTGGCAGAGTTCTCTCCTGCTGTCATGCATTTTTGTGGGGAAGCCAATTTAAATGCAAACCTGGGCTGTTTTTCTGAGCTGCCTACAGGAAGCACGAATCTTTCCTGAAGGCGGCACTGAAAGGTGTGCTGGAGGAAAGAGAGAGCGCTGGAGAAAATAATTGTGGTCCGGTCCGTAATGTTTTTATTTCCCAGGCCAAACCCTGAGATGGGCGGCAGGGCTAATTGAGCTCATGCCCCGCTCGTGTCTTGTTAATTACCATATGCCTGTTGTCTCATGTCTGTTCATTCCCACTCAGCACGTATTATACCTCTGTGTCCATGCTGGATGATGTTATGCATGTTTTTTTAATGGATTAATAAGCATGGTCTCATGCATCAGCTGTAATTTAACAGACAGGTCTTGCCCTTCAGTTCTGCCCTTAAATGCTGCAAAACTATGTGTTACACTCACGAAATTGCTCAGCATTTATGACTGCAGAGAGGCACTGAAAATATTTTAACATTATATCTCAGGTTTTTTTTTTTTCCTGTCTTACTTCTTTTAGATTGTATATGATTATTATTATTATTACTATAATTATTATTGCTGTGTTCTAAGCAATGAACCTCATTATTTCACTGAATTGATAAATTAATCTTTTTAAAAAATGATAGTGGGGTACTTATGAAATAAACTAGCATACTGCGCACCAAACCTGAGTGGTTATAAATGGTCTTCTTCATTGTTTAATCGTATTAAATGTAGAAAAACACAAATCTGTCCCTTGTGAAAAAGAACTTTAAAAAAGAAAAATAATATACTTGAAAAGAATAAAAGTGTGAGTGGAATGTAACGTTTTTGGGCACTTGCATTAATTGGATGTTAATTGCAATTACATGAAAATGTATTATAGTTTAAATTTAGGTTAAACGCAGTTAGCTGAACTTTTGCTTTTGACCCACTTAAGTATGACTTGTGTAGTTCTTTATGTATAATTTCATGATTGCTGTTACTACTATAAAAGTTTACTGCCGAAATTACCGACAAGCATTTATGGAAAACTAAATATATTTAAATATATTTTAATTCCAAGTTTATAATGATGATGAATTTAAAATATATTTATAACTTTGAACGTAATATCGAATAGCACATACAGTTAAAATTATAATCAAGTACTTGTACACTGTAAAAACAATTCCGTAAAATTTACGGTAAAAATCCGGCAGCTGTGGTTGCCGGAATTCTACCGTAAAAAATATGGTAGCAACATTTTAGGTTTTACGGTTTTAACTTAAATTTACAGTTAAATACCGTAATTTCATTAACTGATATAATGTTAATATACTAACCTATTGAAGTACTGAAATCTGTGTTGTACCTTTGAAATTCACTGATAACCACCAAATGCAGATGGTAACGAGAAAGTCACATGATGAACCAAAGCCCATCACAAGCAGCTTTTAAATAATAACATATATAGAAGGTGCACAGTGTCATTCACACAAACATTAAACACCATCATGGTGAGACTCATTAAACTGAAATATGCAATAAACATTAATTTAACACCATTAGATGTAACATACAATCCTAATAAACATAACTGATAAGAAAAAAACTAAGAAACCTAGTCATTTCAAAGAAAAAACATCAAATTCAAACAAAATTTGAAATGCAACGCAGGGAATTCTGAGATGTCAATTTACGGTTTTTCCCTGTAAATTTGACATTCTTTTTCACTTCCAAAAATGGTATTTCACCGTAAAATGGTCTGAAATGTCTATTACAGTGTTTCAACGTATATATTAGGGTAACTTACCGTTAACCATTTAACAGGTTTTTACTGTAGCATTTTCACAGTTTTTTACCATTAAAATCACGGCCATTTTTTACAGTGTACAAGTACACATGCTTTAATATGTTAGTCAAAACATAATGATTTAAAATGAACTTTTAAATCTTAAAACGTTCAATTTTACATTTAAAAGTGCACTTTTTGAAAATGTACTCACAGTAAGTGTTAAGAAACTCTACTTTTTATAAAAGGTTACTAGCTCTCTTTAAACACACTTTAATCTTATCTGAAAGTACAATTTTTAATATTTTGAGCACACTACACATACACATTCAGTGCGACTCAGAGCACTTCTTTTTCACAAGAGGTTAACTGCAACAGACATACAGCTCTGACTATTGTGAAAAAGGCTCAGTCTATAAGATTTAATTACACGATGCAGTGCTATTTCAGCACATGGTTTGTTAATGAGTGCTTAATCTATAAGACTGTGTTTTAGGCTGAAATGCAGAGCTACAGTAGTGTTTGTGTGTGTACATGCTGCAGCTTGGCAGTGATGAAATGCGTAGATGTCAACATTTGAATATCTGTGATCTGTCAGCCACTTAGGGACCAGTGGGGGCTGGTGAGTGACAGATTTACTGCAGAGAGCTGGAGGGAAAACAGCCCACCGATTGGACCAAGTATTATATTTGCGCCTTACAGTTGATCTTCCCTGTATTTTGTCCTAGCTATAATTTCTCCATTTCCAGGCCTGACCCTCCGCTGGCAATCTGGGCTAAAACAGTAATTGAGGTTCGGCGTAATCAGACTCCTCTGGGCTCGTGCAGGACTCCTGACCGCGTTAATTATCATATGCCTATCGTCCAATTTCCTGCGTCCGTTCGTCTCCCACGTGTGTGCTGATTGAATGAGATTCATGCCTGTCTGGGAACACAGGTCTATGAAATGATATATGAATGATAGGACTCTTAAGCCCCGCCCACATCATAACTCACCTATGAGATGGCCCAGAGTGACACACCCCTCTTGTCACTACATCACTTCATCTACGTCCATTTTTTGTCTACGTATCTGAAGTCACATATCCATTCTCTGAAATAGTTCCCTGAAAATTAAAATAGTAATTTTTTAGTTAGCCTACCGGAAGTGTTCAAGCGGCCACAATACTATTCCCTACCAACAGAGGGCATCATTGAGCCAAACAGCCAAAACCTCGACCTAAAATCACCTGATTACTACATATGTATGTAATGATATCTGTACTGTTTATAGTTTTTTTCAGGCGGGATACAAGATAAAAAGATATCGTTATGAGTGTGTATACTGACGACAGTTAACTGACTGAACACGAAATATATTTCTTCACGCAGGAAGTATTAAACATGAACATATATGGCATACAATACAATAGATGTATAATAAAGCCTCTGTTACAATACTGCACTATTAACAGCATGAGGGTTGAGTAAATAGAGAGTATTTTCATTTTTGGTTGAACTGGCCCTTTAAGAATGGTGATTTTATTCATCGTTTGTGAAGTCTAATTTGCATGTTTTGTTAGAGATTTCAAAGAAGCAATGAAAATGAGATGGTAGAAAAATAGTACCTTCCAGACCCTGAGAGGCTTTTAGTGAAAAGCGTGTTTTGCTAACTCTACTAACTCATGTAAGATTAGCATGATTCAGGTGTCAATTATTGACTCAAGGCTTGTCAAAACCTGAAATTTCGTCCCTCGTCCCTCCATTTTTTCAGCTCAGTGGGCACATAACGATTGTTTCCTATAAAACACTGAAAGAAATTGTTGGAAACTCTATTAGCGGTTCAGAAACAGGCAGGTTAATGAAGCTTTGTAGCACATTCTGTTTGTTCTGGAGGTGTTTTGATGAATTGGACTGACTGAGTGGTTCCCCCCCCTCAGGTTACGGGATCGGACTGCCCCAGAACTCACCGCTCACCTCCAACATATCTGAATTCATCAGCCGTTACAAGTCAGATGGCTACATGGACATGCTGCATGACAAGTGGTACAAGGTGGTGCCGTGCGGAAAGAGAGTCTTCGCCGTTACAGAGGTGAGCAGGATTCAAAAGAAAAATCAACAGGGGTGCATACTGCAAGAAATCTTCAGAGGTGGCCCAAAACAGAACTGGATCATTTGGTTTTAACATTAACAAATTAAAAAATAATTGTTTGCATAATTCCTATATCAATTCAATCCTTTTTACCGGATTAGAAGCACGTAATGAATTCATGGTTGGCGGTGTCACTTTTCGATCTCATACGTTTGATGATGTTCTTCATGCCATTTAAATGGAAATGCTGTGCGCTTGTGTTGATTTGATTTCTGTGGTTGTACGTTACATTTTGATTTCACCTAAATGTTTACAGTTATAGCCTATTGTTGGGAAATGACGATTATTGAGTGACACAGTGAGTAAATAAGGCATAGTGTGTAAAATATGTTAATTTTATAACTGTACTTTATCCCACTTACATTGCTGGGAAATAATGATTATTAAGTGATACGGCAAATAATGCAAAATGAATAAATAAAAATGTTAATAAATAAAAATGACAGCTAATTGAATAAATGTAAATGAAATATTTAGGTTCAGCTGAATGAAGCAGAAATATGTTCATCAAATAAATAAGGCATAACGTATAAAGAAAAACGCTTGCTTTATCTGTACATTTTTGTTGGGAAATGAAGATTATTAAGTGATACAGCAGCAAATAAATAATGCATAATTTATAAAGAAAAATATTTATAACTGTACATTATCCCACTTATTAGACAGCTAATTATTAGATATATAACGAAATATAAATTCAATATTTAGGTTCAGCCGAAAGAAGCAGAAATGTAAAACATCAGTTGCACTGTCATTGTATGTACGAATTGCACTTTTCTTTTTCTTTTTTTTGTCAAATCTAAGAAAACAATTTAAAATCTTATTGGGAAATGGACTAAAAATTTAGATGACATCATCTTGCACTCATGGGCGTGTCTAAATGCTATCCAATCAAATGCTGTCTAGAATGAAAATGTCCCTCCCACTAATTCCACCTAGTGAGTATAAAATCATTCATCACACACTAAACTAGTTGCTACCCAAGGTGATTTTTACCTACTAGCCTGTTACTCAATTTTCACTAAAAGCCTCTCAGAGTCTGGGAGGTACTATTTTTCTACCATCTCGCTTTCATTACTTCTTTGAAATCTCTAACAAAAATAAAATCACCATTCTTAAAGGGCCAGTTCAGGCAAAAATGAAAATACTCAGTTCGTCATATTTTGCAGACTGAATAGGTCCTGTAGAGTAAATTACACTGTATCACTCAAACCAAAGTCACCATTAACATAACTTATAGGTGATTTAAAACATGTTATCATCCAACATAATGGCTTTTCAACTAATGTAAATCAATATTTGCATAGTATAATAGCACTAAATGTATCTCTTTCACACATGTCCCGCATTGTCCTGCAAAATCACATTTGCACCAGAGCAGTAAGCAGGTGGTCACCCTAATTTCACGGGGTCCTTCTTAAAGCGCCGACATAAAATCTTTGTGCCAATCAATTAAACCTCCAAATCTCCAGCCTTTCTTTAATTAATTACTCGGTGTTTTATCCAATCGAACAAAGCTCCTGAGATCTCAGCAGTGACACCATCCTGTCATTCTTCATATGAAACCGCCAATAGAGAGCTCAAATGTTTATCATTTCCACAGAGCCCCTTTAAGTTTGACAGGCTGATATGAGTAAGTGATGTTTGCTTTAGAGGGGCTTCAGTGCTTACACATTGATTTGGCTCAGCAGTACCTTCACTAACTTATCTCGTGTCATTATCTGCGGTTCTGACAGAGGTGTGCGTTAGATCTGCTCGAAACCTCAGAAGATTCCTGAGTAAATGACACTTTTGGAGCGTGCTGATCGGTTGACGGCTGACATCCAGAACGGCCGAACTATCCCACTCTCCTAAGACAGATTTCTCTGTGTTCCCAAACGCTTTAAGCTTGCGGCAGGGCATGTTTTTTTCCATCTCTTAATTTCAGGGGGAAAATTACCATTGCCTGAGCAGAAAAGATTATTCCTCATTTCCATTTCAAATCTCGGCGCTCTTGTGGCATCAGAGTCTCACAGAAGGATGAGAACACGAGGACGAAGCATTGTGAGCTGGTTAAAACCTACGCAAGATACACTCGGTTTTGAATCGATCCGACAAGTGAACATGTCTGAGACAGAGCTAATAGAATACGTTATTTCCCAGAATGCTGCTTGGCAGTACGCAGCGGCCTTACACAGATTTACAGGATTGGATTCGTGCTTGTGGATCAGTAAAATACACAGTGAACCCAGCTTCACCTGCTCTCTCGCTGGATTTGAGAACACAAGATACCCGAAAAAGAGTTGTGCAGCTGCTGAAAAGTTTCTCCACCAAGATACAGGCCTCATGCCCTGCGGTCTAAACACACACATGAAAGAGTTCGATTTTTATTATTTTTTTTTCTCTTTATTTCTTTTCTGGAGTCACTGTTTCTTTTAAGAGATTCTCAGGTCATCATCTGCACCAAACAAATGCGCAAAACTAGTGACTGTTTTCAAAAGGTTTCCACAAACACTCCCCCCTTTTCTATTGGTTTGCAAACATATAGCTCCGCCCCAATCTCACTCTATTGGCTGAGCTACTGTTGCTATGTCAAACTGCATGGAAACAACAGAGCATCTTAGGCTTTACACTTTCCAGGTAAATAAATCTTCAGGTGGTTCACTTAAAGTTGCCTCTGCTTCAATAGAAATTATTTTAAAGAACCCAGAAATTCATAATGCTATTCGTCAAGAATCTATCATGGTTTCTACAAAAACCATTTAGCAATGTGTCTTGAGCAGCAAATCAGCATATTAGAATGATCATGGATTAGAAGGATCATGTGACACTGAAGACTGGAGTAATAATACTAAAAATTCAGCTTTGCATCACAGGAATAAATTACATGTTACAATATGCTCAAATAGTTATTTTAAATTGTAATAATATTTCTCAGTATTACTGTTTTTTTTATCAAATAAATGCAGCATAAGAGACGTCTTTCAATGTCTTACCCAACACTTTGGGTAGGCCTATATGCTGTTCTACTTCTAAAACTGTCTATCATCCAATATATGCACATTTTATTATTTATTTTATTTTTAAAATTTTAAAATAGTATTACATTTTTAATTTGATTAAAATGGGATGAGCTCTTCACTGTCTGTCCAAATGTAGGAAATATGTCCACACAGGACATACAACTGTTTTTTACTGTACCTTTTCTTTACAGTCATCTTTATCATATAATGCAGTATGAAACACTTTCAAAAACCTACAGATTTATGATTTTAAAAAACACCATTATTATGTAGAGCTCTTTGATTTGATTGATTTTTTTGTGTCTGTTAGAGTCGGTGGTTTAGTTCTAGCTATCTAGAGGTACATACAGATCAGCTCTCCCCATCTAATATTGATGTAGCTCCTGCTTCGCTTTTAATAAGATGATTTTTAATGTCAATTAGTTCAAGTTGGTAGGAATCTTTCTCCATCAAAGGCACACCGGGAAGGCCATGGGCTTCTCTCAGGCTAATCTAATGTCAGTCAGTAGGATTATACTGCCCTCCTGTGTACAAATACTGCATCGCACTGCTTCGGTCTCATTTCTTCTGTATTTGTCCTGTCTCTGTCCAGACGCTGCAGATGGGCATTCGCCACTTCTCAGGGTTGTTTGTGTTGCTGTGTGTGGGTGTGACCGGGGCCTTACTCACTCTGGCAGGAGAACATGCCTTCTATCGCCTGGTTCTGCCACACATCCGCCGCAAACAGAAGTTCAAATACTGGCTTCACACCAGTCAGGTGAGCCTTGAGCCTACACTGTAAAAAGTGATCAGTTGACTTAACTTAAAAGAATTGAGGAAACCCGTTGCCTTAAAATTTTTAAGTAAATGATAATTAAAAAAATAAGTTAATTGAATTGTCAAGTTCACTTAACTTTTTTTTTTTTAATTATTACTCATTTTAAGGCAACGGGTTTCCTCAATTTTTTTAAGTTAAGTCAACTTATCACTTTTTACAGTGTAATTTAAAGGGACAGTTCACCCCATCATAAAAACTCTGTAAGGCTTTACTCACCCGTGTGACTTTGTTTCTCCCTTTTAACACAAAAGGAGATGTTTCGTAGATGTCCTTTTTGTAATGAAAGTGAATGGTGATCACATCTGTCAGATTTAGACTTTTTTTGTTCCAAAAACCCGATATATTTTTGTTAACAAAAAAAAAGAAAAGAAAAAGAGGAAAAAATATATACTGTGTGTGTGTGTGTGTGTGTGTGTGTGTGTGTGTATATATATATATATATATATATATATATATATATACACACATACACACACACACACTTTAATAAGTATTTGACAATCATTACATCTCAGGTATTTTGGGTAATAAGTTAAAAAATACAATCAGTTCTAGGCTTTAGTCAATTTTCAGTAAGTCAGCTGATGCACTTAGAGGTTAATCAATAAAATAAAAAAAATATATATATATATATTTTATATCATTATATTTGTACTATTTATATAATAATATAAATATAAATTTAAATCAGTTGAAAATAAAATATAAATAATATATTAAGGGTAAACAAAAAACAAATGTAACACTGAACCCAACATGTTTCAAACGATGTGAGGGTTGATAGCCAAATATTAACAGTTGACCAAACTCTCTTTAAATGTTCTTTATTTTTATTTTTTTTATTGTCTGGGCCGTAAAATTTCAGCTGTCACCAAGTTTGTTATTCTATCAGAATGTTTCCTTTCTTCCTTCCACTGATAACTAAGACTAGGAATGGCACAGTTGTGTTATTCATGGTGAAGCTTTGACTCTGTAAATGAGCTGTGCTTGATCTCTCCGGCTCTTTCTCTGAGGGCTTGTGAAGAGATTACTGCCAAGCCGAGTCAGTAATTGCCATCTCTAGAATATTGATTTTTAAAATCAAAAGCATGATGTTGATCTCTCTCATTCATCCCTTGCTGAGATAAATCCTTTTTTCTTTTCTTTTCTTTTCTTCTAATCTTTTTTTTTTTTTTTTTTTTTGCAGAAAATCCACAGAGCACTGAACATGACTTATGAGGATGTGAAACGGCAGCGGGCGAACACAGAGAAAAGGTTTTGACTTTGTTTTATTAATCTATTTTTCATTTTAACAGCAGCTTATGGCAGCTTACTTCATTTTGAATGTCAGAAATGCACACTTGGTTTTAAATGGTTTCATTGTTTTTACTCAGAATGCTGATGTTATTACAGAAGGAAGAGGATGTTGTTATGAGAGTGGAGCTCTTTTAATAGTTATAGTTCACCCCCAAAATACATATTACTATAGTATTTATGAATATTTCGAATTATTTTTAGCTTCACTAATTTTATGTGTTTTAGTCATTTTATATTAGTACATTTCTATTTAGCTTTATTTTTATTTCAGTTTTAGTAATTCAACTGAAACCTATTTTAATTCATTTTCAAGGAAACATTGCTACTTGAAGTTTTTTTCAATCTAATATTTATATTTTATTTGAATTAGCTTTATTTCAATTAATGAAAATGTTTCATAATATTATACTATATAATATTTACTAACATTTTGAAACATTTTTATTTTCATATTGTGTTTTAGTAATTTTATGTGTTGTCATTTTTGTTTTTTATATTTTTTTTGTTTAGCTTCCATATATTTTTTATTTCATTTTTAGTAATATTTACTCATTTTAATTATTTTCCAAGACAACATTTATACTTTTTTAAATGTTAAGTTTTTCATCTAATGTTTATATTTTATTTTATTTCAGTTAAGGAAAATGATTTTTAACAAGTAATAATGCTGCTGCTGATGTTATTACAGCAAGTCAGTCAGCTAAGGACGGCCCTGAGTGTAGCTCATTTAAAGGGATAGTTCACCCAAATATAAATACTATTAATTATATTGGGTGATTTATTAATATTTTGAATATATATATATATATACTCACTTTTCATTAACATTGTTTAGTTCAAGTAATTTATGTGCTTTTGTCATTTTAGTTTTATATATTTCTTTTTAGCTTTTAGTAATTTTTGTAATTTAACTGAAGCTTTTCCTTGACTTTCTCTCTTCTATGGAAGACATTGTGACTTTTTGATTAATATTTTGGCTGCTCTTTTCACTATAAAAAAAGTGGACAGGGACTGGAGCTGTCAAGCTTCAAAAGCACCATTAAAGTACCATAAAATAGTCTGTTTGACTCAAAAAGCTTCAGAAAAGTTCAAACATAGCACTCGAGTCATATGGATGACTTCTTTTATGGCGTTTTTTGTCATTTTGGAACTTGAGAGCCCCAGTCCTCATTGACTTCATTACACAGAAAAGGATATTGTATAAAAACTAAATAAATAATGACAGGGTTTTCATTTTTGGGTGATCTATCCCTTTAACAAAATCTCTTGTCTTGGCTCTGTCTTCCTAGTTGTAACATCCAGAAAGCCCAGCCGCATCCGCCACCTCCACCTGCTCCCCTCGGATCCTTTGCCAAGTGGAACAACGAGAGCGCCAAAGCGGCGCAGGAGCCCAAAGACAACAAGAGGGTCCATTTCAACCTGGAGACCCTCAACTCGCGCCGACTCCTGCCCCGTGTCATGTCGGAGGGGGGTCAGGCCAGCTCCGCCTCTGGGGCTGGGAGTTTATTGGCGAGAGTGTGTGAAAACGGAGGGCCCGCCTCCTCTTCCTCAGTGAGATCTTCAAGCCCCTCCAGAGAGAGCGAGCTTGAGGAGCTCCAGGCCAAGATCGAGGAAATCCGCGGGCATTTGAAAGCTGCTCTGGCTCGTAGGGCGGAGCTTCAGACTACACTGGCCAAAGAACGAGCGGCTGCCGTCATCGCCCCGGTGACCGCCACAGCAGCTCCGCCCACGGTCACAGCCACCATATGCCCCGCCCTCACCAAAGAGCCAGCCGATTTGAAAAGGTGATGCTCACAGTGTCTGAAGTGAACACGGTACACATGACACTGGACATGTTTTTCTATCTTTCTCCTCCCAAAAAAATCTCCCTGGACTCTTTTAAAATCGTCTTGCTAAGGCAACATTGATCCTTGGTACGGATTTGCTAATGATAACACTAATAGGGCCTTGTGTGGCTTATTTTCTAAAGCCCCGCTGTGACAGCAGCAGCTACCTGGATTTGGACGTTTGCGTTTGAAACACCAAGCAAGTCCATGCTTTCCTCTCAGAGCTTTGTTTATTTCTGGAGCTTTCCCTCTGCCCGGCTGTTGTTTTCTTGGTGGATATGGATCGGAATAAACCTCTGTTGCACCCGAGGCCTCGTCATGAAGTCAAAGGTAGAACAGAACATTGACTTTGCTGCTTTGGCATTGATTTTATTGCTCGGTTGTGTCTGATCTCAAAACTGCTACTGTTATTGACTTTTCTTCCCTCCATAAAGTCATATGGGCATATGAATGGCCAGGTTGCCTGTTTGAATTAAGTTTGATGTTGAAGAAATAAATGTGATCTTGTCATAAATTTGAAATCTTACTTGAAAACTTTTCAGCTCAGAGTTACCTGGACAATACTATACCTGGATTGCTAGTTCAGAAATATCATCTAGTTGATGTTTCAGTCATTTAAGTGATGATTATAGATTATATTATTTATGCTTGCTTATATGTTGCCGGCAAACATTTAAGATATTCACTTTCAGCAGATGTTGACAGCAATGCTTTCTAATGATAGTGGATTTTTTATTTCCACAGTAAATTCCCAGTATATTCAACACAAACTCAAAACTGCAGTCTTTAAACCTGTGAAGAAGGTGCTTTCCATGAATGGGTTACATGATATCTAATATATATTAACATAATAAAAGGGTTGCAATTTTAATTCAATTAAATTCAAAATTAAGTCATAAATATGTTAACTTTAATATTAAACTACCTCCCTCTCACCATGCAGTTCAAAGATTTCAAAAATTATCTTTTTAAAATTAATTGAATATCATGATGTTAAAAAATAGAATGTATTTTAACACTTCTGGCAGTGTTTAAAGCAATTAAACTGTACCCTATTAATGGAATGAGTCGGTTTCAGGGGCTAAATAAATAATAATAAAAAAAAAAATAAAAAATATATATATATATATATATATATATATATTTAGAATATATATAAAACTTTTAAAATGGCTAAACCTACTTGTTTTAAGCTCTTTGTTGTAAATTACTGAATAGTTGATTCACTTGCATTAATGTAGTCATATATTTTCTTTTTCCTGCCTTCTCAATTTTTCATGATTTCCATGTTTCGTGTGATGGGCAGACGTCACACATTAATGGACATGCTCCAGAGTTCATTATGTACAGGTGCATCACAATACATGAGAATGTCATGGAAAAGTTAATTTATTTCAGTAATTCAACTCAAATTGTGAAACTCTTGTATTAAATAAATTCAATGCACACAGAATGAAGTAGTTTAAGCCTTTTAATTGACATTAAATTACATTTAACAAAAACTCACCAATTCACTATCTCAACAAATTAGAATACTTCATAAGACCAATTAAAAAAAAAACATTTTTAGTGAATCGTTGGCCTTCTGGAAAGTATGTTCATTTACTGTATATGTACTCAATACTTGGTAGGGGCTCCTTTTGCTTTAATTACTGCCTCAATTCGGCGTGGCATGGAAGTGATCAGTTTGTGGCACTGCTGAGGTGGTATGGAAGCCCAGGTTTCTTTGACAGTGGCCTTCAGCTCATCTGCATTTTTTGGTCTCTGGTTTCTCATGACAACACCCCATAGATTCTCTCTGGGCTTCAGGTCTGGCGAGTTTGCTGGCCAGTCAAGCACACCGACACCATGGTCATTTAACCAACTTTTGGTGCTTTTGGCAGTGTGGGCAGGTGCCAAATCCTGCTGGAAAATGAAATCAGCATCTTTAAAAAGCTGGTCAGCAGAAGGAAGCATGAAGTGCTCCAAAATTTCTTGGTAAACGGGTGCAGTGACTTTGGTTTTCAAAAAACACAATGGACCAACACCAGCAGATGACATTGCACCCCAAATCATCACAGACTGTGGAAACTTAACACTGGACTTCAGGCAACTTGGGCTATGAGCTTCTCCACCCTTCCTCCAGACTCTAGGACCTTGGCTTCCAAATGAAATACAAAACTTGCTCTCATCTGAAAAGAGGACTTTGGACCACTGGGCAACAGTCCAGTTCTTCTACTCCTTAGCTCAGGTAAGACGCCTCTGACGTTGTCTGTGGTTCAGGAGTGGCTTAACAAGAGGAATACGACAACTGTAGCCAAATTCCTCGACACGTCTGTGTGTGGTGGCTCTTGATGCCTTGACCCCAGCCTCAGTCCATTACTTGTGAAGTTCACCCAAATTCTTGAATCGATTTTGCTTGACAATCCTCATAAGGCTGCGGTTCTCTCGGTTGGTTGTGCATCTTTTTCTTCCACACTTTTCCTTACACTCAACTTTCTCTTAACATGCTTGGATACAGCACTCTGTGAACAGTCAGCTTCTTTGGCAATGAATGTTTGTGGCTTACCCTCCTTGTAAAGGGTGTCAATGATTGTCTTCTGGACAACTGTCAGATCAGCAGTCTTTCCCATGATTGTGTAGCCTAGTGAACCAAACTGAGAGACCATTTTGAAGGCTCAGGAAACCTTTTCAGGTGTTTTGAGTTGATTAGCTGATTGGCATGTCTCCATAGTCTAATTTGTTGAGATAATTAATTGGTGGGTTTTTGTTAAACGTGAGCCAAAATCATCACAATTAAAAGAACCAAAGACTTAAACTACTTCAGTCTGTGTGCATTGAATTGATTTAATACAAGAGTTTCACAATTTGAGTTGAATTACTGAAATAAATGAACTTTCTAATTTATTTAGATGCACCTGTACTCCTGCTCAAACCCTGGGTTGACAGAGAAAGTTTATAGTGAGTGTATAATTGACCTAAAAGGGTTTGATTTTTTTAGATTTGTCAACTCTAAACCTACTTTGAAACAGTTACAACTTTGTATAAAATGCCACTGAAAGATGAAATAACCACACACAAAAAGTTCTAAGTGGAAATTAATTTCATCTCTTTATGCAGGTTTTAAACATTACAGTTAAATACATTTGAATGACAATCACAGAACTGAGAATTATTTTTTTTCAGTTTCTGTCTAGACATCCTACACAATGCATCTAAACACTACAATCATCTGTTTCCTCTGACAATGGCAAATAGGCACAGAAAAAAATAATATTGAGGAACTGATCATAAAACCATAAATCACTCTCTATTATCCTTTATGGATCTGAGCCTTACAAAATATTGCACAATTTGAAGGAAAAAAAAAAAAAAAAAAAATCCAGAGCCTGGCTTTTACTTGCCATATTGTTGCATAGCCTATAAATGACCATTCCCATCCACAGTCATGTGTCATAACAGACAACAGTTTCCTTTGTTTGTTCTCTTAGTTTGCGGTGCGTTTAGTGAAGTTTTTACACATGGTCACAAAGATCATTAGAGACAGCCACTGATCTTCCCAAGCCAAGAATATGGAGAACAGTCAACACAAGCAGAATATGAAAAGACAACGGACTTCTGGATCAGTGACTTCGCTGATGGGCTGCAATGCTGTGAAATGAGCACAGTCTGACCTTCACTGCTTACGGCGGTTTCGAAATTTTCTCTGCTAAAGCAACTACATGTTCATTCTTGCTTCAGTTGCTATTTTCTCTACTGGCTTTGAAGCCTCTGGTAAGGCTATCGACCCCAATGTACTTGGCCAAAGACAGAAATACAAGGTTAATGTTCGGTTTTAGAAGCATAAGGCAATAATCTATACACCAACTCTCTCAAAGCCAGACTTGACCTGAAGAAAAACCAATGACTCGCTGACGAGTCTGTGCAAAAGACAATGTCCGCCTAAACTAACCACAAAAACAAATGTCTCTTGATGAGGATTACAAAGCACAGAAATGACCCCATGATTTAGACAGAGCTTTCAATGAGGATCACGCGGAAGGAGGACTTATTCTGAGTGTAATGTTGCTTTGACGTCCACTTCTTTTGACCAATAAGCACTCAGACCACCAATAGCATTGGATTCAGGAGTCAAGCTGCTCCATACCTAGGACAACACCATATCTGAATGCAACGGCAGGTCACAAGCAACATTTCAAATCGCGTAAGGTACATTTTTGGCGGCTTGCTGTAGTGAACAAGGTAGTAGAGGCCAAAACATAATTAATTTTTACTGCTTCAAGTAGGCAGCATTAATGCTATATCACTAGAGGAATGGAAAGAAAGCTGAAACAATCCTTGCACGAGATGCACAAAGTGCGACTTCGAAGAAAGACTGCTGCCTGTGTGGCCCACTGATACCTGCAACTCCATAATCAGGAGAAACGAAAAGTACCACTTTTGAGCGATACATCACGTTTTAAACTGAATACTCCCTGTATTAAAAGTTTCAATCAATTAAATAAAAAAGAAAATCACATATAAAGACTTCAAATGATCACACCCTCACACATGGCATCATTTGGACAATTCAATACGAATTTACTCTTAAGAACATGACTAGACGGCGGAAGTCCGCTTCGGCCCTCCTCATGTTCACGTTGGAGGTTTCCAGGATGTAATCACATAAAGCTCCATCACGGCTTCTCCTCTTGATGCCTTCTGGAATAATTTACAGAGAGGGGTGGTGACTGTAGAGCGTGGATTCATTCATTCAGAATGGAGGCGTGCGACTCAAGCCGGGGCAGAGTGGGAGTCCGAGCTCTCGCTTTTGTTCTCCGTGTTGTCATCCCAGTCCGTATCGCCTTTAAGCGTTTCTGCAACTCTGCAGTCTGTGTGTGAGGTCATTGGGGAGGAAGTTTCGGATTCTGTTTGCCCTCCTCCACCACCAGGGGGACCCAGACCCTGAGCGCAACCCCGTGCCGGAGGAGCACTGGCTGCGCTAATGTTTCCGACTTGGTTCTCTCCTGCAGTGCTCGAAGCACGCAGCTCTGTTACCCCTGCACCCAACGACACCGGTTCCTGGATCCTTCCCGGCTCCAAAAGAGAGTCGCCCAAGTGTGGAACTGACAGGACATCCGGGCCAATGGCGATCTCGGCCATCCAGTCGAGGTCAGAGTTCGATGGTTCGCCGGGCAGACCGGTATTTACCACCAAGCCGTTGTGAGTTTCCAGTTGAGGTTGGTCCTGAGAGGCTTGCCGGTCCTGGCCGTTAGCGTTCGCACTAGCGGCTGCGTTAGCCTGGCCGGCGGGCGCAGCACTGCTAGTGTTGTTGTTGAGATTGTCCTGCAATGCAGTCTGGTTTCCTTGACCCACCTGCTGATTTTGAAGCAGCATCTCCTGGATCCGGATCTGCTGCAGGATGGCCGGAAGCTCGTAGTGGTGGAAAAAATAGATCATTGAGTGCTGCGCAAGACAAAAATGAAAAAGCTTATGAGCTACAGACAATTCTATGCAACTGGCTACACTGAAAAAAGGGCTGAAATAAGATACCTGAATGAAGAGCCAGGAAGTGACCAGAGCAAGACTGCTGTACTGGCCATTAAATCGGTAATGATACGCATAGAAGGCAAAGTGATACAGATAAAAGAATCTGAAAAACAGCACAAGAGATCTTTTAGATGCATTTAGTGAGCTGCCTTTCTGTCAATTCCCTACATAAGGAGCTCACTTTGGCTATGTTCATCTGCACAACTTTTGTTTCAATCTGAATTTATTCCGATTGATGAATCTGAATGTAGTGTTTACATGAACGCTAAATAAAGTGATTGGGTCAATGTGTGTTTATGTCACAAGCTTAATCAGCATTGATTTTTTGACATGCGCACGCTACACAAATATAGTGAGTTTCCCACTGTTTGCACACAATAACCATTCTCCTACACTGTTTCTTTATTTGTTTTAAACAGAAGTATTAATATTTATCTATTTCTGGATAAATATTACATAAAACGCTGTGCCATGCTGCGCTGCTAATATTTATCACGCCATAAAAAACGCCCATCATTGTGCCCAAAACAGTCATCTGTGGATGAGAATCCAAAACAAGGACTGGTGGGACGTTGCCCTGCTCTACTTTATAGACGCCGAGCAAAAGGAAAGTTTTATAATAACAGAACACTAATTTATACAACGGGAAGAACAGCTTGTTCCACGCATCATGTGTCATTACACTATTTCTACATCAATGCAAATGCGCAGTCCTTTCAGTTTCAGTTTTCAATTCAATCAAGGGTTTACATGCACTCTCGAAAGGAATAAACCACCCCTTTCAATTCAGATTGAGCTCAGTCGGATCGATTAAGGTGTTTACATGAAGGCTTTTCAGTTTGATTGAGCCGTCAATCCAATTACTAACAGATTATTTTGTTGCATGTAAACGTAGCCATTGAGTGATTCAATATAATGCATTTCAGTACGCCACACAAATATCACTCCTGGGAACTCAAAATTGATTTCAGTAGAAGGTGATAAAGTGTTGCTAAGCTGAATGATGACTACCGGAAAATGAGTTTTAAAAATAATAAATGCATAAATGTAAATATAAATAGAAAACAGCAGTAGAGGAGTCTGGTAAGACATCGGAGCCATTGGCATTTACCCGTTACCTGAAAACATACCTGAGCCAGTGGCGTTTGCTCGTATTGGTGTGGCAGCAGATGGCATCGTATTGGTCTGCTAACCAAACAATGAGGATGATATAGAAGGCAGTGGTTGTGTCATTGAAAAACTCAGACATGATGGCCTCCATCCCTGCAGACAGGATCAAAAAGATGGTATTTGCAGTCAAACAACTTTCATAAAATATTTTAATAAGAAATTCTTATTTGATGAAGTCATGAAAATAAAAGATCAGGCATGGAGTTGATGGGAGACACGCATGAATATGAGAATGTCTCTCCAAACCCCAGCAGTAAGCTGTACCTACCCACAAGTGCCAGGATGACAGTGAGGAGAGGGGCGGCAGGGAAGGCAATTGTCATATTCATCTCCAACATCTGGAGAAGGTCCACTGAGAAAAACCGAACAGAGAGATAGTCTTGTTAAAAATAATAGCTTTAGACTGTATTACAGACTTGATCATGGAACATAAATGTTTTTTCACTGATGAAGACCAAAGAGGCTGCGATGGGAACTTACCTATAAAAACAAAAATCTGGTGGTGCGAGTACCGCAGTAGCATGGACACAGACAGAGTCTGAGAGAGAAAATAAAAAGTGACTAAGTTTCCATTTGATTCAGCAAGTGAATCATTTCCTCACTTGTACGAGTATCTTTCTTTAATGAAACCCAAAAGGTCAATTTCTGAAGAATATTCTGGTCACTTTTTAATATGATGTAAGTGAATGATAACTAAGTTACAAAACACAGACAAACAGAATAAAGTTGAAGTCATTATTTACTGCAAGTTTGTAAACGGATCATTCTGTTAAGTCAGATCTTTTCAGTGAATCAGTTCATCCAGCTCGCCAAAACAATCTGAATGACGTTTACAAAATCAGAGCTTCTGAAATTCAGCTGTTAACACCTCACTGAAGGGGAAGATTATTAGTAACTGATGACTTTAATTTCAGTCCATTTTTTACCCAAATCTATCATATGACTTAAAAGATTCAGAAATCTTTTACATTTAGAATAATTTCAGCTGATTTTAAACAATTTTTCATTTTCTTTTTCAAGCTTGAAAGCTCTAGTCACCATTCATTGTAATTAGAATGCCGTAAAATTTTTACCATGTGTTCCATTTATAAAAGTCATGGGATTGACTAAATGATTAATTTAGATTTCTGGGTCAACTAATTACCTAAATGCTCAAACTGACATCACATATAATCCAATCACTGACAAGCAACTGTTGTGTAAGGGCTGCTTCGGTAGAGAAAGTACTTACAAAGATAACCATGATTACAAAGGCTGCTAGGTAGGAGGTACGAGCCATCCACATACTGACAAAACGGTAGTGTTCTCCAGAAACCACGTTCCTCAGAAACCCTAAAAAAAAAAATATATATCACACTCACTTCATAGTCACGGCATCACCAAGGAATCAGCGTTCTTAAGTGGGGACATCTAATTTACCTTTGTTTTCCTCGTTCTCTGCTAAAGCCTTCACACTGGACATCAGGATATCATCATAACCCAGGCATTCATCCAAGAGGAAGCGACTGAAACCATCTCCAAAGCACTGATCCTTCATGGGGTCTGCAGACAGGTGGAGAGAGATTAAGTACAACTTTATGCTTTCCCTTAGAAAAAAAAACAAAATTATGACGTCTATTGGCTTTGTAGAAGGAGCTCACCAAAAATATTTTTTAACACACTCTCATGTCATTCAAAATCTTTATGACCTTCATATAGACCTCCAAAATAATTGTAAATACATTTATTTTTTTAAATTGATTATTTTTGCATTTTATGAGAATTACAGCACAGCACTTTCACATAAGCACAAATCAAGAGAATGTCAACTCGCCTGGTTTGCTCCCAGATTTAGTCACAGCAAACGACGTGTGAAAGAAAACAGGCTGACTGTATTAGACTTCAATTTGAGCACAATATACCAATAGAGAGAGAGAGATCGCTAAACTTGCATATATATTAAATGTATCCATTTAAGATAAAAACTCTTATTGGGGGATTTAAATGTTTGATATTTGGCAACCCCAAACATGAATGCTTGTGGACGCTTGCCATGTAGCACTACGGCCAAATTAAAATGACATGTTTTCAGGATAATTTACCAGTGGGCGAATATCGGAAATTATTATGCTTAATAAATACAGACAAGCAGAAACCGTGATCACGATTCATGATTCATCACACTTTCCTCCATGCAACACAAAAGGCGACTTACTGTATCTCTTAAATTCTATTAGTGAATGAGGACCAGGTACATTTTATATATATATAAAAAAAAAAAAAAAAAAAAAAAAAAAAAAAAAAGACCATACAACTTCAATTTTAGTCTGTTTATTATACAAAGGCATAGGTTATATACAGTATCTCACAGAAGTAGTAAACCCCTGACATTCTTGTAAATATTTTATTATATCTTTTCATGTGACAACACTGAAGAAATGACACTTTGCTACAATGTAAAGTAGTGAGTGTAAAGCTTGTATAACAGTGTACATTTGCTGTCCCCTCAAAATAACTCAACACACACCCATTAATGTCTAAACCGCTGGCCACAAAAGTGGGTACAGACGAAATATTGACACTTTGGGCCCAATTTGGACATTTTCACTTAGGGGTGTACTCACTTTTGTGGCCAGCGGTTTAGACATTAATGGCTGTGTGTTGAGTTATTTTGAGGGGACAGCAAATGTACACTGTTACACAAGCTGTACACTCACTACTTTACATCGTAGCAAAGTGTCATTTCTTCAGTGTTGTCACATGAAAAGATAAAATATTCTCAAAAATTTGAGGGGTGTACTCACTTCTGTGAGATACTGTAATTTATAGGGGATTGAAAAAGCATGAAGATCAGTAAACACTGACAGTTTTAATTTTGGGGTAATTATTTCCAAGAATATTACAATAACAGTGCAATAATAGAACATTCTACTCTTTTGTGGGTTTTGCCAGATATCCTCGAGAGTGTGATGTACTCACCCAGGGTCACCACCATAACAGGGATGTTTAGTCGCTGCCGTGTGGCCTGGGACAGCCGTAGGAAACCATATTCCAAGGAATATTCAACAATATACTCTTCTTGGGGCCACACTACACACAAACAAACAAACACTGATAAATGTTGACAACTTTTGGTAACACTTTATTTTAAGGTGTCATAATACAGATTAATTACCTAATTAAGTACTTTGTAGTAGCCGTTGTACTTACATGAAAAAAATGTATTGACCATGTAACTAAGTTATGGAACAGCCTGTAATTATGTAGATGTAATAGGCAGCTACTGTTACACATATGTAAAAGGCTGAGTCTGTTACACAGCTACTTGTACACTTAAATACAATCTTTATACATTTTATTTTAAGTAGCGTATGCCTGTGTAATATGTAATTGTAATGTAATTAGAAATGTATTACATGTATTTAAGCTGTGTACTGGTGGGTTAAACCAAACTAAGGTGCAGCTGGATAAGGTGTACAGTATAGATACAACTAAAGTACACTTAAGTACAATCTTAATACACTATTTTAAGTAGCTTATGTCTGTGCACTTACATTTATAATTACGTTGTATAAAGTCTGCAACACATGTAACAATCTTTTGGTTACATAAGTAGTTGCGTAACAGACTCGGTTTGTTACATATGTGTAACAGTAGCTGCCTATTACATCTGCATAATTACAAACCGTAAATACAGGCTGTTCCATAACTTAGTTACATGGTAAGTACATTTTGTCTGATGTAAGTACAACGGCTCTAAGTACTTAACTAGGTAATTACTCTGTATTATGGACACCTTAAAATAAAGTGAATAAAGTCAGCTTTTCATTGAATTTAGAAATTCTATTTTTCTAAAAAGGTGTTAATTCACAACAATGTTACTAGTTTTTTCTGTATTAATTAAAAAAAAAAACAACAAAAAAAAACATCTCTGTTGTCTTTAATTTTTCTTTTTATTTAATATGCGAAATAAATTGTTTATTATAAGTCCTTTTAAAAGATCCTTTCTTCTGGGTTTCAAGCTTTAATTTGGGGGACTGCCACGCCGAAACCATCCCGCAAATTACACCCTGCTCATCATACATATTTTAAATAACTCATTTGCATCCAGATGTGAGATTTGGAAACTGCTTTTATATCTAAACTAACAAATTACAGTATATGGGACCCTCAGTCATCTTATCTTACAACAGGCCATTGTGATCGTTTCTGAAGTCATGTGATGCAGCACACATGGCCTCTGGGAAGGGTAAGGTAATAAAAGAATGTGGGAACAGAAAGGAAATCTGAGCTGGGGAAGTAAGAAGGTTGGCACTGGATGGAGGGAGGAGAGGGAATAAATTCACACAGGAGGAAGAGGAGGAGAGAACCAGATGGCTACGGAGTGGGGCATATTTGAGATGTTTACCTGCTCGAGTTAGCATCTCAATCTCGGAGACAGTCTCCCTCAGCGGCTGCATACCTTTAGAGGGGGCCTGGCTGAAGGACAGATCCTGGGATTCATTCAGGCTGGAGCCAGGAACACCACCACTCATCGACGGATTCAGACGTGGCTCGATGTCGAGCTCAAACTGCATGTGAGAGAGACAAAGAGCTGTCAGAACGATCATTTTAGTGGAATAATTCACAACGAATCAATATTATATCATTATTTACTGATCACCAGGACATTCCAAAAAAGTATGTTATTTAGACAAGTAGCTCCCACACACAAAATAAATATCATTAAGAATATTCGAATAATTTTCTTATAAATACACATATACATACATATATATACACACATATACACTATATATATATATAAATAAAAAGACATTACACACTGTAAAAGCACCAATTAGAACATACAACTTGCATGAGGACCAGACTGAAATTAGAGTTAATTTTATATATAATAAATTATATTATATAATATTACGTATTTTATATATTTAAAGTTAATAACAATATTAATAACTTCTTAGTAGTAGTAATAGTAACAGTATAATATAATACTATATTATTAGAACCAATACAATTACAATATTTCAATTAACACATATTGAATTAAATTAGAAATTAATATTGATTTACTCTTGGGCAACACATACTCTTCTGATCTTTTCACATTCATTATATATTCATACACTGACATTTTCATTAGTTCTATATCAAACAATAGCATTAATAACAATAACAACAAGATACTATTATTTTTATTAGTATAAATAGTTACAATACTTTATATTAATTAATACAATTACAATTATTTAAATGAACAAATATTAGAAATTACAATAGTGATGCAACTGCATGCTATCCAACTATTTTCACATTAATTCTATATGATTTTATACAACCTAAAGGTTGCGAGTTCGAGTCTCAGGTCCGGCAAGAATTGTAGGTGGGGGGAGTAAATGTACAGCACTCTTCAATACCACGACTGAGGTGCCCTTGAGCAAGGCACCAAACCCCCAACTGCTCCCCGGGCTGCCCACTGCTCCGGGTATGTGTGTGTTCACTGCTGTGTGTGTGTGCACTTTGGATGGGTTAAATTCCGAGTAAGGGTCACCATACTTGGCCACATGTCACGTCACTTTCACTTTCACTGACAAAGAAATGATCAGTCTATAATTTTTATGGTAGGTTTATTTGAACAGTGAGAGACAGAACAACAACAAAAAAAAAACTCCAGAGGAAAAAAATAAATAAAATGTTACAAACGTACAAAATCAGCAGGGAATCAAATAATTTTTTTCCCAACTGTATAAGAAATTAATATTCGACATGTTAACAGCATGTGTGTTTGGGACAACAGGAGTCTGAGTAATTCAATAACAATTAGCAATTTTTAAATGAAGTATGGATGGCTCCCTATCCTTGTTTTCCTGCTGCGGTGTAATAAACTCACCCTTACTGTGCTGTTGTCAAACATCTCCATGGTCATCTCTTCCTCCTCTTCAGTGTCTGTGGGCACCATTGGCTCTCTGGTTTCACTTCCGTCCTCCGTTTCTTTCACGAGGCCCTGGATTCCCTCAGTCTCAGAGAACTGCAGAAAGATGGGCGCACGGCTGGAGTTGCGCTGGATCTCCACACGCAGGATGCCGTCGCGGGGCCATTTCTCCCGCACATGCTCCAGGCAGTTGATTGGAGAGCGTGAGAAGGCAATGTGGATGTAGGCCAGGATGAAGAGCATAAACAATGCCTGCCAATCAAATGACAACAAATTAAAGTTAATAAAAAAGGTGTACAAAAACTAAAGAACAGGCAACAATTAGGCATTAAACAATGCACTCCCATAACATCAAATGGCATGAAAATCCCTCCTTTTATATTCATTAAGTCAAAATTCTGAAACTTAAACCGAAATGGATACCATCTGAATCATTAGACTTTTCTTACGCAAACATTTTTTTTTTTTTAATTTGATAAGTGTGTAGAACAAAATTCAGTTACTGTTTAAAAAAAAAAAAAAAAAAAAAAAAAAAAAAACACTATAATAATAACTAATGTTAATTTTGAGTATATATTGCAGACACAGATACATATATTTTAGATACGATTTTTAATATGCCACAAATGTGTTTACATTTTCATCAAAAATAGTTTTTTTTTTTTTGAACAATAATTTTAAATAAATTATACACGCGTAAACCACACTTTTGTTGGATACAGGGTTACTATAGTTAACTAAAACATTAAACTAAAACAGATAACTGAAATAAAACAAAACATTTATAAAAAAATATTGCAGTTGCCAAGGCAAACATTTCCCATTTTCATTTAGTTTAACTTGATGAACTAAAATAAATAAAACTACATCTGAAATAAAAAAAAATAACACTGGTTGGACAATTTTACATTTTCAACTTATAATTAAATAAATCAATCAATCAATCAATCCCAAAACCTATGTAATTGTTTCACAGCTTTATAATTTAGTAAGCTGATAAACTGCAGACTGGTGCCTCACTAACTTAACAGGTAATTCTGAAGCAGATTCACGTCAACGACAATCAAATACCATCATTTCTGTGTGTAACTGTTGCAGTATGACTAAATAAAGACAGGTTACTGCAGTTTACTAGGGTGTTTTCAACATGATCAGTTAGAGGCCTGGATTTATATGCTGCTCTACAGTCCAGGCTGATTAATCAGCCTATATCTGTCTGTTTTTCACACTGGCTGATAACGTAACGTTTGGCCAACTAACCTTTTTGCGGTGTTTTGTGTCAGTTCCAAAGTCTGAGGACAGCCTTGTCAATGGATATTAAATATTTTGTGAAGCTAAAATAATTTGTGAATATTTTACATGCTATTTACATTACATATGAATATTTATTTTATCATAGTTATTTACATTTAATTTTTATGCTTTTTTGATTACTATTTTTTTTAATCTTTCTGTAAAGCACTTAAGTTTGGGCTAGTAATTGTTTTAAGAAATTAATTGTTTTATTCAAATATGAAGCATCATAACATTTTCAACATTGATAAATAGTAAATGTTTCTTGAGCAGCAAATCAACATATTAGAATGATTTCTGAAGGATCATGTGGCACTGAAGCCTGGAGTATTGATGCTGAAAATTCAGCTGTGCATTACAGGAATAAAAAAAATTGCATTTTAAAATATATTAAAAAAAGAAAACAGTTATTTTAAAATGCAATAATATTTCACAATATTACTGTTTTATTGTGTTTTGATTAAATAAATGCAGCCTTAGATGTGATTGTAACGTTCTCTTCAATTGCACATACAAGTGCGCCGGTGTGTTTTATATTTTTATATTAAAGCGCAATTATATATTATAAAAAGTTGTGAGAAAACACAATGCATGTCAGATCCGTGTCACGTTTAGCAGCGGCAGCTCTTAAAGAAATAAGAGCCAAATAACCTAATAACCCAGCTGCTGTGATGTTTGTTAATCAAAGAACAAAATAAAAAAAAGAGGAAATCAATAACTTTCATAGCTTTAAGGATTCATCTATATTTAATTTAGAATTTAGTGTCAGATAACTTCATCCAATTTCTGTATATTTCCTTCTTACTGAAGGGCACAGGTAGCTAAACAAGACATTTATTATAATGTGTTTATGTGAATTTTTAAGTGAAATTAAGAGTTGTCATTTTTAAGCCTAATAAATGTTAAAATTGATAGCTGTGATTTATACTGTAATGTTGAATGGCTATAATCAGTGGTCAATTTCATAGACACATCAGTATTGGTTTTTCAGTCATAAAAATGCTAAACAAATATTTACAAATATAATGTCTTTGTTTGTACATTAATTTGAAGATTGCATGTAAAATTATTGCAATATAAAAGTATATTAAAGGAGTGGGTGACTTTTTTTTTTAGGCTTGATTGTGTTTATGGGGTGCAGTCTAACGTGTTAAGGCTTCGTTTTAAAAAAAACGCATTGTTTTTCCACATAATTTACCTTTATTCTACACCGCTCTGTCCCTTCTCTTATGAACGCACTGATCATTTCCTGCTTTTATGAAGCCCCTCCCTCAGAAATACGCGATGGACTCCAGTGTGTTGTGATTGGCAAAACTGCCTCTTGTGTGTCTAAAGAGGATCGCGCAGAACTTGTGCATGCACGGCTCTCAATGGTATGTTTCTTTTTGTTTGTTGTTGTCTCATAGATATGCTGTTATTTGTAAATGCTACTGCTTCTGTTAGCTTTCAATATATGGTTTCATCATGATTAAAGCTTTAATACAGTTCGACAACTGCATGCGCGTCCATGTATAACGCTTCTCATAGCTATCTGAAAATAAGTGTATAATTGGAACAGTTCATCGTTGGAGCACATATGAGTAGATTTTTACTAGGGCTGCCACTAATGACTATTTTTATTTAGATTAATCTATCGATTAATCTAAATTAATTTTCCACAAAAAAAAAAAAAAAAATATATATATATATATATATATATATATAATAATATTATTATTTTTTATATATATATATATATATATATATATATATATATATATATATATATATATATATATATATATATATATATATATATATTTTACTTAAGAATATTTTATTAAACTATATTTAATTAAACCAAATGAAATCCGCATTTCTATGAAATCCTTTTTTTTTTTTTTTTTAAAGCAAAAGTAAAGTGCAATAAATAAAACATTTCATAGGGTCCTATAATTATAATACATTTTTTTTGTGGTAATAAAAATTGATGCAAGTGAACAATAGCCTTTAAAATGACTTAAAATACATATGGCAATGATGCAATAATAATTAGTTCAAATAAAGTATCAAAAGCATGACATCATATGGTTTTATTGAACAAAACTGTTAAAATACACAATGTATTATAAACAATAGAGCTAATGTAGATTACGCATTACAACAAAGGCCTGCAGAGGGCGCCAACGACCTGACGATTGTTTTTACACATTAATGTGCGATCTAATCCTTGTTTAATATTGACCAAGCACCATTTAATTCAAATGTCCACTTAATCTTTAATATTTGGCCATTTCTTTAGGACAGAAATGCTATAGCCACTGTAATTAAATGAATCGCTCCACACATGTAAACGTCGCTCCACACATGTAAACGATAACAGTACCTGTAGAGCTACTGTGAACGGAGCCGCTTAAAGGGGTGGTTTACTGCGATTTCACTTTTTTCATTTTAAATAGCGTGTAATGTTGCTGTTGGTGCATGAACAGTATCTGCAATGTTGCTGCGCTGAAAGTTCAACGTAAGCGGAGATATCGTCTTTTAAAAATCAGGAAGTTTAATGCCAACAAAAACGACTCATACGGGACTACAACGAGATACTTCCCGGGTTGCATACGAAATAAACCCATCAACCCCTCCCTCCGGAACATGCCAAAGAGGGAGCAAGGCCATGTTCTGCGGCTTTGTCGAAGAGGAAGAGTTATAGTGGAGAGTTGTAGTCGTGCCGTCAAAACGGTGTTATTTTCACCCAGCTGTCAGGTCTTCTGTGTTGGGGCTTCCTACGGACGCTGTAGTTCGTCAACAATGGTTAAAACTTATGTTTGATTATGTTCCTGACAATTACAATCCTAATTTAGCTCTCTGTGCAGCACATTTTACAGAAGACAGCTTCCAGAATCTACACGAGTTCAATGCCGGATTCACACAGAAACTGTTACTAAAACATGGAGCAGTTCCAACTTTAAAACCAGAGGCAGCAGTTGTTGGGCCACAGCATGTAAGTAAGATATAATCATTTTAAATGTATTTGCATGTATAATTTCAGACGTAATATTTTAGTTTTATCAAGGATGTAAACAAATGCCAACGCTAGCTTTAGTAGCCAGTTAGTTAAATGGTATTTCGTGTGTCTATGACAAACGCCTACAAACATTTTAGACCCGAATTTGTAATTATGTACTAATTTTGTAAATGTATTTTCCATGTATACTTTATGACGTAATTTTTCGATTTGATCAAGAACGTAAACACAAGCCAATGCTGTTAGGTTAGTAGCCAGTTAGTTCGATGCTATTTCGTGTGTATAAGACAAACGTGTACAAACATCAAAAATGATATGTAATCACAGCAAACTTCCGTTCAGAAACGTTCGTAAGAGCCGTGCTTGCAGAAGTTCTGCTTGACTCTCTTCATTACCGCTTTCTGGGTCTGATTCTGGCTCAAACTCATACGGCAATATTGACACCATTATTTACATTTGACCAGAGCACGTGCAGCTGTCACTCGTGAAGGTAATGGGCGTGAAGTTTCCGCACAACGTGCAGTACGCAGTTTAGCCAATCACAACACACCAGCCCAACTAACCAATCTGAGCCCATCGCCTGTTTCTGAGGGAGTGGTTTCAGAGAATCAGGAAGTCAACCGGTCGTTCAAATGACAGAGGAGAAAGCGGCTTAAAATAAAGGTGAAATATGAAAAATAAGGCGTTTTTTTAACAAACGAAACACGAAGACATGTTATATTGCACCCCATAAACACAATCAAGCAAAGAAAAAAAGCAGTAAACCACCCCTTTAACCTACACGCATGTAAATAATTAAAGAGCATATACTGTATTAGAACTGAATCGCATATAAATATTAAATCGCAACGTTTGTGAATTCACAATTATGCTTAATTATAATGGGTTTAATATATCATGCAGCGATTGCAGCCTTGGAAAACAGTCTAATAATGTGTTTTACGGATTCTCGTCCATGAAATGCGCCACTTCCAGTATTTTGTTGAGGATTTAAAAAAAAAAATCAAATAAAATTGACAGCCCAAATTTTTACGTGCACCCCTAGTTTCTTCTTCCTCTTCTCCAAAGCAGCGCAGCATGGCCTCAGCCCCTTCGTTACATACTCCCAGGGGCGGGGTTTATCTGGGTTTATGACGTAACGGACCCGGGAAGTAGTTTGTTGTAGTCCCTAGGAGTTGTTTTTGTAGGCATTAAACTGCCAATTTTAAAAGACGATATCTCTGTTTGCATTGAACTTTCAATGCTGCAACTTTGCAGATATTATTTATGCACAAATAGCAACATTACACACTAACTAATGTTAAAAAAAGTGAAATCGCAATCAACCATCCCTTTAAAAACGTTAATGTTAGGTGAGATTAGTCTCGTTTAATTTCAGAAAAAAATATGCATTAGTTTTTTGTTTTTTTTAATCGATTGACAAAACATTTCTAACTATACACAAAACCAACATGTAACAGTAGTAATAACCCATTTTAGTTCAGTAACACGGCATATTTTGAAATGAAACTGGACTTTACCAAAAGTTGCAAATAGGATATAGCTAACAGGTGAGACCTAAAGTCATTGGTTAGTTGGCATATAAATGATGCTGATAACCAGCAGTATCCATCCAGATGTTTAGTGAGCATGGCATTCTACATGCTAACAGGTGAGAACAGGTGATTCAAAACTGAGCGTGTGTAGGACTTCTGGGAAGGATTACTACAGTTTATATATAGACGCAATATACATTATAAAAATGTTAAAGTTCACCTTTAACAAGACGAGGAACTCGAATATTCGTCTGAAGGACGGTGGGAAGAGTCTGGCGTATGTGACTGCCATCTTAAAGAACAAGGCGTGGAAGAGTCTGTCTCGCACGTTGATCAGCGGGTTCTGGTTCATCGCGGGGTTCCGGATCCGGTTCGGCCCACCGTTGTTGTTGTTGTTCAGTGGGACGTTGTTGTTCACATTGCCTTGGTTGTCAGACATGGTGGTCGTTGTTCAGTAACTTGATAAAGAGAAAGACCAGCTGAGGTCAAGCAGACAGCAATGTGCGCAGATCCAGATGAGCAGGCCAGTCACACAACATCAGCACACGCCGATGATGATCCTGCTTCTCCAAAACTGGACTGACCTTCAGATATCACAACAAAAAACGCCCCGACAGATGCTGAATTTTGTACGGATGTTGGTGGGCAAGGCTTCTTCCACTCCTACCATGCCATAACGTAGCCTAGCGAGCTAGCAAACTTCTAAAGCTTTACAGCCTTTGACAACTGCTAATCGTGTAGTTTATATACCGTGAGACGAGAGGAACATCTCAGGCTGTTAAAATGTGTTTTAGACTAAATATGTCCGGCAGATGTGACTCGGGCCTCCTGCATCCACTGTCACTCCAACCAAACTAGTTAAACTTGCCCACTCACGCATTTATTGCCACAAACACCAGCTAAACGCATAATATTCACTCGGGTTTGGAAGTAGAATATCGCACAGACGTTGTAACTGAGTGCTTAAAAAGAAAGACACCTGGAATATCACACAGCAGGTCTGCTAACAGTGGTAAGCTAACAAGTTAGCCGAGCTCCCCTGAGGAACCCGTATGTTCGGTTTACGTTTAAACAAACACCTCCTCCTATAACGCTGACAATGTTCGATTAAATAAGGCCTCAGATACTTGATGATATCCCGCCAGAACCATCCGATGGCAGCGACTGCAACCTGTCTTAAAGACCATCTGTTTACACAACCATTTTCTGGAGCGCAGCGGAGCGGACTTGGGAGTAGCAGCAAAGAAGCTTTTAACGAGGGAAGCGTTACCACTCTGGTCACGCTTCCGCGGTTAGTCACATGACATTGAGTCACGTGATTTTTTTATTTGAAAAATCTAAACGGTTCCACCCCATTTGATATGTACGATGAACTTTAATAATGTGTGCTTTTTTTGTTCGTTTCTGTAATTCTATTGAATCCCAGTAATATATTTAATTAAATTTCAGTACTAAAAAATAGCGCTTTGTACCAAATGTTAACTCTAGTTTTAGAGGAAATAAGTTATTGTTAAATAGGTCGTCACGTTATTGAAGAGTGGACGGGCTAGTCAGTACAGCAGCTAAGGCACATGTCTCTCGGTGGAAGTACAATTTCTAACATTAAACCTGTAGAGCGCCCGGTTGTGATGGGATGACCACAGGACACAAGTCAGAATATGCCTAATAAAGACACATAAAAGTATGAAAGAATGACACAAATAAAAAGATCACAAATAAAAGCTTAATTTAAATATAATACGAATAAACGGAAATTAACTAAACATTTAAACTGAAATAAAGCAGTGCAGACAATGGCACATTTGACAATAAGAAAAATATATGTATTATTTGTCTCGGAGACACGAGCTTCCAGTGCAGACATAGTGCAGTCAAATACAGTAATAAAAATATAGAAAATACACAATAGACAGATTTACAAATGTACAGATATGCTTTACATGTGTACAGTTAGGCTATGAAACACCCTGATGGCAATTATAATTCATCAGGTGAAATATAGGCTGCAGTCACATAACTAAGAGCAGTGCTGGTAGTAACTGATGACATGTAATCTGAATTATGTAATCAGATTCCAAAAATTAAGTACTTGTAATTAGAGTATATTATATTTTCAAATTCTCATAATCAGATTACAGTTACTTTTAATGGATTGCATGATTACATATTATTCACACAACAGCAGTCATTTATTCATAACTTCTTGATTATCTCTAATTCTTCTTTTGAATTCTCCTTCATAAAAATCCTGTGTCTGACCATATTCACAAATGCTATATACGGTAAATAAATTTGCAACCATGCTTCTAAATTTGAGAGGAAAGCATCTCTCAAGCAACTAGACCATGTATGAAAGAAATAAACATGCAAGTTAATAAATAATGTTTGCATGTAGTTTTATAATCATATACGTTTGAAACAAGTTTGATATAAAAAAAGTCATCTAAAAAGCAGTCAGAATGCATGACCTAAAATAGTAACCTAGATTACGTTTCTAACTACAGTTTTCATCATGCAGTCTGTAACCAGTAACAGACTACAATTTGCAAGTAATCCACACAGCACTAAGAGGCCTGTTAAATTTACATTCTTCAATCTGCAATATATTAGGTGATTAATATATTAAGAAAAAATTATACACACACACACACACATATACAGTATATATATATATATATATATATATATATATATATGTATGTCCTCCAGTCCGGTAGGGGGCGGCAAGTCTTCAAGTCGTAGTCGAGTCTCTAAACGCTGAAAGAAGCGACGGACATAGACGCTCAGTGATGTGCCGCTTCAAACTGCAACTGATATTATTAAAAATGAAATAAATGTCGAAATGCCAGGGCAATTTTACCTTTACAGGTTTCTTTCTTTTCTACTTTAAAAGTAGGCTCATGTAGTTATTCCCATCATTTTGCTCTGTCCTCGTCCAGTATCAGGCATGCTAAGCGTTTGCGTTTACTAAGTTGCACAGTGATCGTCTTCACACTTAAGGTCTCGAATAAAGGTACCAGTGCTCATAACCTTCAGTTCAACTCACTGTATGATGGAGATCGCGTATGTTTGCGAGTGGGAGAAGAGACCCAAGAGCAACCACTGCCCGTCAATCCCTCTGGTGTGCGCCTGGTCCTGTAGAAACCTCATCGCCTTCACCACTGACCTGAAGAATGAGGAGGATGACAAAGGTCTGGACAATGCCTTTATTACCAATATTACCAGACCTATTGGTGAGTTATAAGTGAATGATGAGGAAAAGCATACACTTTTAATTGGTTCTGAATTAGAGATTGGCTACTTGGAGCATCAGTGTTTTTTTATGATCAGATACTGTATCGAGAACTGGATAATTCATTTATGAAATGATGGCTTTTCTGCTGTAGATCTGAGTCATATGATACATATTATTGACACTGATCACCCCTGGGATGTGAACTCCATCAACTCTGGTCACTCTGAGGTCATTTCCTGCCTGGAATGGGACCAATCAG
This sequence comes from Acrossocheilus fasciatus, assembly GCA_036784905.1. Classification (NCBI taxonomy): domain Eukaryota; kingdom Metazoa; phylum Chordata; class Actinopteri; order Cypriniformes; family Cyprinidae; genus Acrossocheilus; species Acrossocheilus fasciatus. The sequence goes on from CM071948.1 coordinate 12,613,557, forward strand.
GTCAGTCATCGTGATTGATATATGAAACATGAAATGGGTGAAACTTCTGGAACACTTTAAGGTCAAATTTCACTCCAGAAATGAAAATAGAGAATTGTATTTTGCATAAAGAATCATTATGCCTACGACATGAAATAAGCACAAATTCCTGTTATCGTCATGTATTTGTACATTTTTCCCACTTCAGTTCTTGGTATTCTAAATGTTTATAGTCGTTATTGTAATACAGTAATTTTAGTGTATTACTGCGATGTTATGATTTTATTTAGATTGCATTTATTTTATTTTAGCCGCATTTCAGTAGTTTTCATTTTTGATAACAATAATAACCTTGATTTGCAGTATTTTGGTTCCATATTTTATGCACTCTAAATAAAATCATTACATTGCAGTGTATTACGGCAATGTAATGACTTTTATGTAGATTGCATAAATTAGAGACAGAACAATAGATGCTACTGTATTTTATAAATAATAGACAATTTAAGTAAAGTTGTTTTGGAGATTTATTTATTTAATAGAAATATTTCCTTAGTTTTCATTAGAGGGATGAAAAATGTAAGAGAAAATGTACAATGTGGAACCAAAATACTGCAAATCAGGGTTATTATTGTTATCTAAAATGAAAACTACTGAAATCAGACTAAAATAATATATAATATTAGTCAAAACTGAAATTAAAATTAAAAACCTAAAAAAAAAGCCAAAAAACATAACAAAATTACTAAAAATGAAAATTAAAAAATAAAAGCTCATACTAGATATTAATAACAACTGCAATAGTGTATGAATAATACTGAAAAAAAAAACTTTAATGCATAAATTTGTTATCATAATTGTTATTTTCTTGATGCAAAATATTTTTTTACTTTTAGATTTGGTGTTAAATGTGGCCCAGACATGTTCTTGAGATAGATCTGAAGTGATCTCAGTGTTATCGTTGTGTGTGTTGCGGTACGCCAGGTTCGAGGCTGTTGTCTGCTGATGGAGATGGTCAGATCAAATGTTGGGGAATGACAGAGCACCTGGTGAACAGCTGGGAGTGCACACAGAGCAGCTCAGTGGACGGAGACCCGATCGTAGCCCTCTCATGGTTACACAATGGAGTTAAACTCGCCCTGCATGTTGAAAAGGCAAGGAAATCTCCTTAGCACCTACTAAATAAACATACAAACATAACTAACAAACAGCCTGATGTCTTTGTTTCTCCTCAGTCTGGCTCTACGAACTTTGGAGAGAAGTTTTCCCGGGTGAAGTTCTCTCCCTCTCTCACGTTGTTTGGCGGGAAGCCCATGGAGGGCTGGTTAGCAGTGACGGTGAGCGGTCTGGTGACGGTGTCACTGTTAAAGCCGAACGGGACTCTGCTGACGGCCAGCGAGAGCCTGTGCAGGCTGAGGGGCCGCGTGGCGCTGGCTGACATTGCCTTCACGGGCGGCGGGAATATAGTGGTGGCGGCCACCGATGGCAGCAGCTCTTCTCCGGTGCAGTTCTATAAAGTGTGCGTGAGCGTGGTGAATGAGAAGTGCCGCATCGACACCGAGCTCTTGCCCTCGCTATTCATGCGCTGCACCACCGACCCGGTCCGGAGGGACAAATACCCCGCTGTCACTCACCTTAAATTCCTCACACGCGAAAACTCAGAACAGGTGAGATAATGAACATTCAAAAACCACTATAATATTGTGATGCATAAAATCACTTGTAGTATTCATTTGTAAATGTTTTAAATGTAAATATTAAAAATGAAAAGAAATTGTTGTCATTTTTAGACAAAATAGTATAGATTTGTGTAAAATATTATATATATATATATATATACTGTATTATTGTTCATAACTTTGGGGTCAGTAAGAAAAGGCTGCATTTATTTGATAAAAAATAACCTATTTATATTTTAATATATTTTAAAATGTAATTTATTCCTGTGATGCAAAAAGCTGAATTATCAGCATCATAACTTAGGCAGTCTTCAGTATCACATGATCCTTCAGAAATCATTCTGATATGCTGATTTACTGCTCAAGAAACATTTTTGTTATCGCAGTAGAAAACAGTTTTTGTGGAAACCAAGATTTTTTTTTTTTTCAGGATTATTTAATGAACAGAAAATTCAGAAGAACAGCATTTATTTGAAATAAAACAATTTTTATAACAGTATTAATGTCTTCACTGTCACTTTTAATCAATTGAATGCATCCTTGCTGAATAAAAGTATTCATTTCTTAAAAAAAAGTCTTGCTGACCCGAAACTTTTGAACAGTAGTTTATATAATGTTATGTCATAATCTAGTATAGATTTAGAATAATTCAGTGTCAGTCAGAAATTGGATGTTAATTCCACAATTTCCATGCTACGAGCTGTTTTCCAGTTTGTTTGTTTTTTTTTTTTTTTACCTGAGCATGATTTTTTTGTGATTGCTGTGTTTCTGAAGGTGTTGCTCTGTGCGTCCAGTCAGATGGGCAGCATTGTAGAGTGCTGGTCCTTGCGGAAGGAGGGTCTTCCTGTTAATAATATCTTTCAACATCGATCACCTGTGGGTAAGTTACATTAAACCAGATGTAGAAAAGTGTTACGTTGCAGTATTATACACTTTTTTTTATTTTAAAACGTAAAATTTACTATAACGCAGTGTTTGTAAAGGCAATACAACAAATGCTATATAAATTGTATTATTTCCCTGGATTGCAACTTAAGTTGCTGAAGTCATCAGAAGTCAAACGTTTGTCGTTTGTTTTCTCGACCGTCCACAGTGGGTGAAAAGCAGCCAATGATTCTGAAGTGGCGTATCCTCTCAGCGACCAATGATCTGGACCGTGTGTCTGCTGTCGCTCTGCCTAAACTTCCCATCTCCATTTCGAACACTGATCTCAAAGTCGCCTCAGATACCAAGTTTTTCCCAGGCCTCGGTACAGCCTTGATATCTTTTCTCCTATTTCAGTGAACGTAGATTTAAGACTGCTTTGGTTAATAATCATCTTGTTTTCCTCAGGTCTTGCCCTGGCCTTCCATGATGGCAGCATCCAGATTCTCCATCGCCTTTCCCTTCACACCATGGGAGTGTTCTACGGTTCCTCTGGTTCCTCCAAGCATATCGGAGAAGAACCTGCCATTAAACGTCAGAGAGCTGGGGGCCCCACGCTGCACTTTAAAGCCCTTCAATTCTCCTGGACATCTCTGGCTCTGGTGGGAGTGGACAATCATGGCAAGGTATGATGGCTTGACACCTTGTGGTGATAGGTGCACCCTCAGAGTTTATAGTTCACCACTTCTGATTTCAGTTGCACATGATCCGAGTGTCTCCATCCATGGGCCAAATGTTGGACATGAACACACTCCTGCGGCACCTGCTGTTCCTCCTGGAGTACTGCATGGTGACGGGATACGACTGGTGGGACGTGCTGTTACACGCTCAGCCAAGCATGGTGCATAACCTTCTGGAGAAGCTTCACGAGGAGTACATGAGACAAAACCAAGCGCTCCAGCAGGTAGATCAGTATACTATTACAGAGTCTTTGACTTCAAATCAGTTTCTTTTTGACTTTGTTGTGGTTTTTCTCTGTTTCATGGCTTGCGATGAAGGTGTTGTCCACCCGTATAGTGGCAGTAAAGGCGTCTCTGTGTAAACTGTCAACTGCCACCGCAGCAAGAGCCTGTGACTTCCACGCTAAACTGCTCCTCATCGCCATCAGCTCCACGCTGAAGTCTTTACTGAGACCTCATGTGCTCAACACCCCCGACAAGAGTCCTGGAGACCGTCTCTCTGAGATCTGTGCCAAAAACACTGACACCGGTAACAACCTTCCACCCAAAAAAATGCTTCAGAGAAGGCCTTTTGTGACTAATTAATTAATTGTCAGATTGAAGTTATTTCATCTAATCACAATTATTTAAAGGGGTCATCAGATGCCCATTTTGCACAAGTTGATATGATTCTTTAGGGTCTTAATTAAAAGTCTATAACATACTTGGTTAAAATTTCTCAATGGTACATCTTTTTTTCCCCTGTCAAAATCAGCTCTGTTTTCAGCAAGCTGTTATAGTCCATGGTGCTTTAAATGCTAATGAGCTCTGCTGACCCCGCCCCTCTTTTCCATGGAGTGACAAGCAGTACTGTTTACTTTAGCCGCGAAACTGGGTAACTAGTACATTATTAGGAAAGGCGATTTGCAAAGATTCAGAAAAAAACCCTTATCACTTCTTCTGTAGGTGAGCCTGGATCACGAATATAGACGCATTTAGGCAGATTGGGGATCGGCACATTCACGTCAAAGTGAAAGTAACATTCAAGTTGACATGATTCTTTAGGGTCTTAATGAAAAGTCTATAACATACTTTAGTTAAAATTTCTCAAAGGTAGTGTAAAAACACCTTCTTTCCCCTGTCAAAATCAGCTCTGTTTTCAGCAAGCCGTTTTTACTCCATGTTGCTTTAAATGCTAATGAGCTCTGCTGACCCCGCCCCTCTCTTCCCTGGTGTGACGAGCAGACTTTAAACTTCAGCCGCGAAACTGGCTAACTAGCACATTATTAGGAAAGGTGATTTTCAAAGATTCATAAGGAACTGTTATACTCACTTCTTCTGTAGATAAAGCTGGATCACGAATGATTCTCGCGATCATAGACGCATTTAGGCAGATCGGGATTGGCGCAATAACTTCAAAGCGAAAGTAACGTTAAGTAACGGCTCAGATGTCGGGAGTAAATGACGACTGCTATATTCATTATTAGATCCAACAACTAAACACCTCAATCGCTCAGTCGGAGACATTCTTGTCTTCAGCTGTACCAGAGTTGACACAATGGCAGTCGGTCTGTTTACAGCTCACTCAGGGCGGGTCTAAGGTAAGACGGACTTGTCAATCAACTATCGTGGGAGCGGCCTGCACAGAACTACGTCATTCTGACAGGAATCTCAGAACATTTAAAAAAAAACACTGGGTGGATTTTTATCATTATAGGATGGATGTGTTCAACATTTATGTTCAAACAACTTGAAAAGTGAATTTTGCATCTGATGACCCCTTTAAGATAATCACAATAATTGTGCAGCTTATATTTCAGTTATATTTTGATATCCAAATAAGAGAAATTTAAATGGTTACACGAAAGAAAATTCTTATATTATTCTTTGTTTTCAGAGCATGAAAGTAAATCATAAGAAGTAAATCAAAAATAATGTATTAGACTTGCATTGTAATTTTTATTACAATTAATCATCAACACAAAATTCATAATCGTGACAGGCCTATCGTGACATTTTGCACATCCTATTCCTTTTGTTGATGATGTTGTTTTGATACTATAAAGGTGAGGTCATTTTCACATCTGCTCTGTGAAATTTCATGGGCAAATTCATTCATTTCAATGGGAGTTTCTTGCAAGGGCCAAAAATTTCCCCATGCAGAATTTGCCAGTGTTTAAGTTGACCAACAGAAATGACCAACAGAAAACTGTGACTTGAGTGACTTCTGTTTGAGCAGTGCTTCGTATTTTGCTATACTGTGTTGGGGAAAGTTACTTTTAAAAGAAATGCCTTACATTATTATGTCAATCGATGAAAGGTTAATAATTCCGTCACTTAGTTAATTTTTATGGAAAGTAATGCATTGTTACATTGCGTTACTTTTTGTCACCTAGGCTGGGCTTGCTTATTTGTTTTTTAAACGATTAGTTCACTTCCAGAATAAAAAATTTCATGATAATTTACTCACCCCCATTTCATCCAAGATGTTCTTGTCTTTCTTTCTTCAGTCGAAAAGAAAATTTAAGATTTTTGAGGAAAACATTCCAGGATTTTTCTCCATATAGTGGACTTCAATGAGTTGAAGGTCTAAATTGCAGTTTCAGTGCAGCTTCAAAGGGCTCTACACGATCCCACCCGAGGAATAAGGGTCTTATCCTTATCTGACGAAATGATGCTCATCTTGCACTATCTCTGCGATGCGGCTCCACAACTTCACACGTTACATCATCGCATTTGAAAGGCCATTCGTGACGTAGGCGAAAGTACCGACCCAGTGTTTACATAGCAAACTTTTATTCTGACAATGAACTAATCCTTTAATAACAAAACCCCCAAATTTATATTTTTGGCATCTGTAAGGGCCCTTTGACACCAAATGTGAAATTAATAAGCTTTAGTCTGAAGGAAGTGACCTCACTCCCAATTTCTCTCAACACAGTGACAGGAAAAGTGTTGGGATGGGAAAACAGAATAATTGTTTGAAAAAATAACCAGATATTTAATTGTAAATTTAACATTAATCTGTTACTTTACTAGTTACTTGAAAAAAGTAATCTGATTACATAGCTCACGTTACTTGTGTTACCCCAACACTGCTATTGACAATAGACTGTTTTTTGCCTTCAAAAATTTGTGTATGTGAATGCACCTCTATGGCGATTCCTGATCATTTAATGTGTTCAGATATTGATAAGGTGATGATCAACCTGAAGACGGAGGAGTTTGTTCTGGACGGACCACCCCTCCAATCCCTCCAGCAGCTCATTCAGTGGGTGGGAGACTTTGTTCTTTATCTGCTGGCCAACCTGCCCAACCAGGTGAGCTCAAGTGGACGACCTTTACCAGCAGTCATGGTGCTGCCAATTTTGAGTTTAACATGCTGCTTTATGACTGAATATCTTTGGCAGGGCTCCATTGTGCGTCCAGGATTTGGGTTCCTGCGGGACGGTGCGTCTCTGGGCATGCTCAGAGAGATGCTGGTGATGATTCGTATTTGGGGCCTGTTAAAACCAGGCTGTTTGCCCATCTACACGGCCACATCTGACAACCAGGACAGCATGTTTCTGCTCTTCCGCCTGCTCACCAAACTCTGGCTCTGCTGTGAGTTAGACCCTGTGTCACGCTTTGAGCCAAAATGTCAGTTGAGCTGTTAAATCGGCTAAAAAATGAACTCTTGTTTTGCTCTTTTCTTTTGACTGGCAGCTCGAGATGAGAGTCACCCGCAGGACCCCGATGAGATGTTGATTGATGAGTGCTGTCTGCTGCCCAGTCAGCTCCTGGTACCCAGCATGGACTGGCTGCCCATCAACGACGGTGTAATCACTAAGATACAGAGCAAACACCCGCTCAGACTGCAGTTCGGCAAACCGTACACCCTACCTGGAGTCAACCCCAGCGCACAGGTGGAGGTGTTCAGGTGAGCCATTATGGCTTAGTTCACCCAAAAATACATCTTTTAATTGGTGTTGTCACAGTAGCAAAATTTCAATAGAAGGTACCAGTTTTAGTATAATTTTTATTTAACTTTTTGAACATAAAAATATTAAATGAATGCAATGAGTTAGTTGTTAATGCTATTAATAATTGTTAGTAAATAATAGCTTTCAAATAGTTCAAGTAAGTAAATGTTGCATGAAAAAGATCAAATTCCATGACATTCTGCATTATACAGCAAATTCCATTTTAATGAGTTCTGTGATTCTGTCCACGTTTTCCGCATCATAGGGCCCTACCATTTGTTTCACGCGCTTTTCAGACTTTGTGATTGATTACAATGCTAAACACCGCTAAAACATGTTGATTCTCTGGTACTGGATCGACCTGGTACTCAGTACTAACAGCAAATGGTATGACCATGTTTTTAAAATGTGACTTTTGACAGCCCTAATTTCAGTGTAATGGAAGTTAAGGACTTGGCAGCCATAGTATTGTGACATTAACTAATTTTACATAAAATTGTCTGATAATAGGTTTTATTGTTGCCGGTGGTTAATGCATTTCCTCTTTGGTGATGTTGTTTCAGAAGTCCAGCATCTCAGAGGATGGACCACCTGCGATGTTTACATTTGGGCATCTCTCCAACAGAGGACAGCAAAGCCTGCACCAGGTATTGCTTGGAATGAAATTTCCTTCATAATGCCTTTTAAAATGTGTGTTTTAAATTTGTAGTTTAATGATTACAATTATATTAAATTCTTACACTTTAAAATGTTATGTGATTATATCATATTATTTTGTCTTCTAAGATCTATATTAAAATGTATATATATATACACTATCATTCAAAAGTTGAATGCTAATGTTGATGTTAATGTTTTCAAAAGAAGTAAGGTGTAGGTATATGTACTGTGTGTGTGTGTGTGTGTGTTTATGTATATATGTGTGTATATATGTATATATGTATATATGTGACCCTGGAGCACAAAACCAGTCTTAAGTCGCTGGGGTATATTTGTAGCAATAGCCAAAAATACATTGCATGGGTCAAAATTAGCGATTTTTCTTTTATGCCAAAAATCATTAGGATATTAAGTAAAGATCATGTTCCATGAAGATATTTTGTAAATTTCTTCCCGTAAGTGTATCAAAACATAATTTTTGATTAGTAATATGCATTGCTAAGAATTCATTTAGACAACTTTAAAGGCGCTTTTCTCAATATTTAGATTTTTTGCACCCTCAGATTCCAGATTTTCAAATAGTTGTATCTCAGCCAAATATTGTCCGATCCTAACAATTCCCTCAATCCCTCAATTTCGAAAAATTGACACTTAAGACTGGTTTTGTGGTCCAGGGTCACATATGTGTGTGTGTATGTGTGTGTATATATGCGTGTGTATATGTATGTGTAATAAGGGCAATAATGACAATAATTGAAATTTACTTTTCATACAAAAATAATACATTTAAACAGACTCCATTGTGTAACGTTCTTTCATTGGTCGGTTGAGCCTGCAAATCTTTCATCTTCACATATGACGCTGCCGGCTGTCCCGGAACTCTATATTTAGCAGTATTCCTCAATGAGCTCCTGTCTCTGTGGTCTGTTTAGGTGTGGTTGTGTCACTATGCTGAGATCCCCAAATAAAACCAACGCCATGAGACAATGGGAGCAGCGCTGGATCAAGAACTGTCTGTGTGGAGGTCTCTGGAGAAGAATCCCCTCCACTCTAACATAAGGACCAGACCCCCTGAATACTGGGGAAATGTTCAAGCTGCACAGATCTCTCATTCAGAACATCGTATAGGTCTATAGAAAGCAACCTTTATTTTCATGTCCTGGTTTTCTCTCAGCCACAGTGTTTGCGAGAGAGTGAATAATGTCTTGTTTTCTTTGCTGTTGTAAATACGAACCATGCATTTGTAATGTTGTAGTACATAATAAACATTTTTGTAATAAAATAAATTGTCTTCAGCCTATACGTATCAGCATAAAATTGTCTAAGAACCATAGGGAGGTGCTAAACCTGATAAACGCAGCCATGTTATATATCCATCATTCTTATTCGCTGACAAATCAGCATATTGTTACATCAGTAGATACAAAAGATGCCCTACTGATTCTGTCTGCAACAAACCATTAGAGTGATCACTTACCTGTTGACAGCCACTTCACTAACGGCACTATTTAGCTGCAGGGACAGTATGAGCATGTGTCCACAGGAATCGATGGGAAATCAAGGGGAAAAGTGTATTGGCCAGCCACTGTGCTTTGGCTCTGATTCAAGAGGTCATCACGGCACGGGGTGCTCAGCAGAGACCCAGCCAGCGGGCCATCGGGCATCTCTCCAGGCCTTCAGTGGCAGCAGCTCGCTGGAGGTTCACACTTTTTGATTTCAGTGCAACCGTAGTTGAACCCCATATACACAGGCCAAGCAAAGACAGAAAATTCATTTCAAAATCAGTGCCCCAAAGCTCATTTGAAACTATAAACAGATAGCTTTTTAATATAATGATAGCATTAATATTTTTTTTTTTTATATCATGATAATGATTTTTTAAATGGATTTTTCATTCATCATATTAGGTTTGGAGTCAGTAATTATTTATTTATTGACATTAACTTTATTCAGAAATGTGTGACACGAAGGACATTTATAATGTTACAAAATATTTATTTCAAATAAATGCTGTTTGAGCTTTCGATTCATCAAAGACTCCCAGAAGAAAATGTCACCGTTTCCACAGAACTTAGAAGCAGCACAACTGTTTTTAACGATGAAAATAATAAGAATGCTTCTTGAGCAGCAAATCAGCATATTAAAATGATTTCTGAAGGATCATGTGACTGAAGACTGGAGTAATGATGCTGAAAATTCAGCTTTGATCACAGGAATAAATTTTAAAATGTAAAAAGTCCGCTTTTAGCTATTATGCCGCCCGCAGTTGGAACCAGCTTTCAGAAATGATCAGCTGTGCTAAAACATTAACCACATTTAAATCCAGACTCAAAACTCTGGGGTTGCGTTTCCACTAGTGAAAAAAAAAAAATTGTTGAATGAGCACTGTGCTACGTCTGAACTAATTGCACTGTATTTTATGTATAATCATTTTCTATTCTTAACTGTTTTAAATTCATTTTAAATAAATTTTTATATAATTTCCTTGTTTTTACTATTTTTTAAATGCCTTGTTTTTATTGTTGTGATAATTTTTTTATGACTATTTCACTTCTTTTTATGTAAAGCACTTTGAATTACCACTGTGTATGAAATGTGCTATATACCGTAAATAAACTTGCCTTGCCTACAATAGAAAACAGTGATTTAAAATTCTAATGATATTTTACTGTATTTACTGTATTTTTTGATCAAATAAATGCAGCCTTAGTAAGCAAGAGTAAAAAAAAACTAAAAATATCTAAAAATTATTTTACTTTTGGGTCTTACTGACCCAAACTTTTGAATGTATCTTCTATATAACGTATTTATAAATGTGTAACTTTATTGATAGGCGCTACTGAAGAAAATTTTGTAAATATTATTAATGAAAGATAAAAATATTAAGTACCAAGACAATGTGGCTTTTTATATTGAGGGTCAGTCGGTTTTAATGTAATGCCTTTATTATATTAGCATAATAAATATGTATCACATGGGTTTTATTCTGTCACCTGATGAACTGATGCATAATAAAAATTAACTGCACTGAAAATAATGATACTTTATTTTTTTTTAAAGGTAAGTGGTAGCAAACCATTCATTTTAGCTACATTTAAATAAATTTAGTTGAAAGTTAGTCATATTTAAATTATATTTAGTAAATTCAATAAATCATTTTTTTTTTTCAGTGTAGTTTAAAAAAAAATCCGTTTGGATGACACATTTTACAACAGATTTGTTTCATTTATTCCATCTTCACAGTAAAAAGGAAGAAAACACATGCAATCTAATTTGGTTATTAGATTGCATGAGGCTGGAAGGGAAAACATTTGTAAGGCTACAGGAAAAAGGACATTGTGATGTTTTCATCCTGCCGCTGGACACAAGTTAAACCAGTTCCCAGCCTCTCCACCCCACCCTGCTATCTGAACAGTTACCTGTGCAGTACCACGTTACCACTGCTGGAGGAGATCAGTGCAGATCGCACTCAGAAGATGCTCAGGAATGCTGAGGATGGAACGATTTTACACTAAGATCAATGGACGCAGCTTCATACAGCATTGACAAACCATTTTTATCTCTGATAGTGCGGTCTTCTCCTACTGAAGCCCCTCAGATACTGCATGTCTGACTGCAGAAGAGCAGCTGGAACAGGAGCTCAGTGAGTTGAGGGATATTGTGGTTGGCTCCAGCAGTCAAGCACATAACAGGAGTCCACGGCTGCGTGATTGCTCCGTGGAAAACGTGAGCGGAAAGAGGAATATGAACTGAAAGATCCGCAGTTCTAACCTCGCGAAGAAGGAATACGCTGGGAATTTTCACTCAGGATATCAGGGAATCGCCTGTTTTCGCAGTCAAGGTGAGATTTTCCTGGTTTTCTGCCTGCGTGATGAACAGCAGCAGAATAAACAACGCTCTCGCGACGCGACGCGACCAGAACGCTGCCGCTGTAATTATGTGTGGGAATTAAAGCGCGCGCGGGTACGGTCGCGTCGCGTCCAGTGGAGATGCGCTATTATGATAGCTGAGATTGTCGCAGTGACTCTGCTGGACGGAAGCGATTCTAGTTTTACATAACAAACATCTCAGTCTCACTTTACAGCGCGAGTCAAGATGATTTTGGGCAGGCATATCTATGTAAACGTGTATGGATATTGTTATCGACTGCAGGTCGTTCCGCGCACTGATGGGCAGTGATTCTCTGAAGCTCTCACTTCATCTGACAGCTGATCAATTCCTGAGTGATTAAAAAACTCTTGCTATTCTATTCACCGCTGCGAAGCGATCGTGACAATCCCTTAGTAGGCTATAATTCCTGTCCTTTTTGCATATTTATTTATTTGGTCAATATATACAATTTTATATTATGTTTACGTTTTATATTGAATAAATGTAATAATATTTGCATATATTAATGTGTTTAATATCTATCTATCATTTATTTATTCATTCATTCATAATTCTATATATGAATTAATAAATAATACATTATTATTTCCTATTTAATTTATATTGATTAATATAAAATTTAATATTACCATATTTACTGTTTGATACATGTAATAATACATATATGTGACCCTGGACCACAAAACCAGTCTTTAGTGTCAATTTTTCGAAATTGAGATTTATATATCATCTGAAAGCTGAATAATTGAGCGTTCCATTGATGTATGGTTTGTTAGGATCGGTCAATATTTGGCCGAGATACAGCTATTTGAAAATCTGGAATCTGAAGGTGCAAAAAAATCTAAATATTGAGAAAATCATCTTTAAAGTTGTCCAAATGATTTCTTAGCAATGCATATTACTAATCAAAAACGACGTTTTGATATATTTACAGTAGTACATTTATGAAATATATTCATGGAATATGATCTTTACTTAATATCCTAATGATTTTTGGCATAAAAGAATAATTCTATAATTTTGACCCATACAGTGTATTGTTTGCTATTGCTACAAATATACCCCAGTGACTTAAGACTGGTTTTGTGATCCAGGGTCACATATGTAAAATCATGGATATATAAAATACACATCTCATACACACATCTAATAATAATAATATTTTCAGTTTCCAACAATCAAGGTGTTGCAGTGTGAGTGTCAATGTAATCAGTGTATTTGAAATAATTGCCATCTTTCTCATCACCAGTGACATTGCTCATGATTTGTGAACATTAGTGAGACTGATCTATCTCATTCTTATCTGATTACATTATTGATTTTTCCAGAGTTTCTTCACTTCAAGTGTATAACGATTTTGCCTTGACTGGTTATCATGGCTTGAAATGTTGATCGACCCATGCATTGTTCCGCTGTGTCGTGGGGTAGTTTGCTTGGATTCTTGGCACAAACAAGGGTCAGAAAGTAGCTGTGTTGCACAACTCACTCTTTAACCCCACTTTTGCAGGAAACAGATTCGTGTGAGAAGCCCAGTCAAGTTTAATTAACTTTCTCCGCAGTCGAAGCCTCATGCTGTGTGAGTATGTGTGAGCACAAACACTGTCTTTTTTGGAGAGAACTCAGCGCCTATGGATTCCTCCCTAAAAGTCACACACACACACACACACACACACACACACACACACACACACACACACACACACACACACACACACACACACACGCACACGCACACGCACACGCACACGCACGCACACGCACACACACGCACACGCACACGCACACACACACTCAGAAATCTTTTGCCTGTGAGACATATGTGGCTCTTTGAGATAAACAGAGCTCCCACTCTTGAAAACAGGCTCCCTGCTAATTTCAACAGAGACTTGCTCACTCCCACTCGAGAGTTGGGAGAGTGTCTTCAGGACAAGTGCCTTGTTTAGTCACTGCTGATTTGGCAGAGAGCAAGAAACACTATTTTCTCAATGCCTGCTCAAACAATAGCCCACATTAACATTTGTTCATTATGCTCTTTCGAGAATATTCTGAAAGGAGCTGTTTATTTAATTTTTTTTCCCCTCAGGCACACAGTCTGTTATCCGGGCCTCGTTCTGTTTCAGATGAGGAAATAATAATTTGAACATTTTTGTGCAGGCCTTTTCCTGTGGATCATATTTAACCAAAGCCCACTTTTTTTTGCAAACATACAGGGGTTGGGCAAAATAATGTGAACACTATATTCAATATTTCTTTATTAAGGATCTTCTGACCTTTGAAAATATGCAACTTGTGAATAGTCTCCAGAGTGTCATCAGTAAAAACATCTTCCAGCTGCTTCAGAGATGTTGAAGGAAGGAATCAGCTTCTCAAGCTTCTCACCAAAACTGTTCACAGTGGTTTGATAATATTCAAGTCAGGTAAATTGTCTGGCTAGGATAGATGTTGAAGTTCATCTTGGTGCTCCAACTGTCCAGGATTTATGATCATGACTCCATTGATTAAAGTTAGAGCAATTTCAGCTCTTTCGTGAATGTTGGTTTTGTGAGGTTCTCAGCGTGTTTTAAACAAAAATACAGTTTCAGTTTTTTAATTCAGGCCCCGTATAGTGTGTTTTCGTTAACGATCCCCGTTTACACTGGCGTTTCCGAAACGATCTCCGTTTACACTACACAACCTAAAACGTATGTCACATGACCATTCATGCAGGTACAACCATAGATCCCAGAGTTTTCAAACTAAAACGGGGTCTGCAGCGTTTTCAGAAGTCAGGTCGAAAACGCCGGAGTAGTGTAAACGAGTAGGGTTTTAAAACGAAAATGCACTAGTGTAAATGGGGCCTAAATCTGTTATTGGCTTTTTTGGAATATTTTATAATAATTTACTAATATATTACAACAATTTGTTGTTTATATTTAGCCATGTTAATCCATATCTTTTATCTATCTTAACATAAAATTAAAATTTGGGTAGATATACACATTTAAGATGCTACAGTCGAAGTATTTCTCAGAAAACAGACCAAAAATATTAATTGCATCATATTGCACTCATTCCCTAATAAAAAAGTAATATATTTAAAATACATTTATTTCATTCTAAGTATAGTTCAAATCTATTAACATATTTACTGAAATATCGCTGTATGTATAAAAATTTGGAGTACTACTTGTGCACAATGCACATTTCTAAATATTAAGCCCAACATATGTTTTAATGTCACTATTGATGAGGATTGTATGATCTTTCAATAATATCTGTCTTTAAATGGAAAATATTTAAAGTATACTTGCAATAGTTCCACTTTAGCACAATCAAATACACTTCAGTATATCTTTATTTGGACTTCCACACAATTAAAGTACATTAAGTACAAAATTAGATGTTCCAATTTAGCAGACTTACCCGTTTAATATACTAAAAGCACAATTGCAGGGTATTTTTAGTAAGAAAGAACTGCACTCGTCAAGTCTTTTCATGGGGTTCTTAAAATGATCTTATGTGTAGACAGAATAACTTCAGAAGACCAGCACCATGATGACTGCACGTGAAAAAATCAAGAAGAAACCGCCCAAAGACAGTCTGACGCTGTTACCATGCTTCTATTTCGTAGAGGTACGTGCCATCATTTATTACCACTTTAATACTTCAATAGAGCACTTAATGTCTCAGGTAATTACATTACACACTCTAAACAACTGGGCTTCCTCATTTTCTTTGAAGACATAATTGAAAGTGCATAATAGCAGTCAGTTTGAGTGTGCTACTGTGTTTACCTTCCACCACATTGTCAGCCCTGGAGTACAGAACTTTGTGCTGACATTTAACAACAGCCATCTGCCACAGTTGCGCTAATTAAATTGTGCTCTGGTGTTGATTTGTTTGAGTATTATCAATATTTAATATCTGTTTGCACTTGAGAAAGACATGCAATTTAGTACTTTTCAAATTAATAAAGACTTCCGCATTATGCACACACTCTCCTTCCTCTGAGAATATAGCTACCCATTGTGGCGTCCTCCATGGTTTCACTGTACTTCCTGGAACTGACGGATGTGCTCCAGCCGGCGCAGGTGGGATTCCGCTGCCATGACCGGTCACTCAGCATGCCGTACGTGGACAGCGGCGATGAGCTCATTCCTCTGCTCATGCTCCTGAGTCTGGCGTTCGCCGGCCCTGCTGCCTCTGTGAGATGAAAGCAATCGTGACAGCATTGCATTTACATCTTTGCAACCTATATAGTCATTTACTCTTTTCAAACCTGTATGAGTTTCTTTGTTCTGTTGAACACAGTAGAATATATTTTGAAGAATGTTGGTAACCGAAGACTTGATGGTCCCCATTGACTTTCATAGCATTTTTTCCCCCATACTGTAAACGTCTATGGCTACCGCCAACATTCTTCAAAATATCTTCTTTTGTGCTCAACAGTATAGCTCATTCAGGTTTGGAACAACTTGAGTGTGAGTAAATGATGCCATGTCTTTAAAGTCAGATATGGTAAAGAAAACAATTCTATCAAAATGTAATAACTTGCTTCTCCACAGAAAACTCATCTAATAATATTCACATTTAATCATCCTCTAATTACATTTACATGTGCCAAATTTATTTATTTTTTATTAACAATTGTATAATTCTTTGATTTTCTCTTATTGTGTTCAGATCATGATTGGTGAAGGTCTGCTGTATTGTATGCAGTCCAAACTGAAGGTCCGTCCAGGGATTGAAGGAAGCATAAATGCTGGTGGATGTAATTTTAACTCTTTCCTACGGAGAACCGTCCGTTTTGTTGGTATGTAACACTCTTTTCATCGTAAGGCAATTTTATATCAGAATGTTTGAAGTTAAAATGTGAAAGTGCTGAGTGTGAGGGCTGTGAGCTAAAAGGTTTTGTGTGGATTAACAGTGTAAATATATAATATAATAAAGTACAATAATAAATTCTAGTTGTTTACACTTACTGTAGAAGTTTAAAAATACATTTGTTAGAATTACAATTAAACTCCACAGGAAATTGTGTGATGTGCTGGAACATTAAATACGCTATGATAAATGATTATAAATCTAGGAAAAACCTTGCACTTTTTGAAACTGCAACACTAAAAATCTGAGCAGGAGTGATGCAGATGAACATTATGTAACGTGAGTCAGGCACAGAGTGTTGCATGAAACTGATGAAATGAGTCATCGATGTTTCATTCCTCATGATCTGTCTCTCCTTCTAGGGGTTCATGTGTTTGGTCTTTGTGCAACAGCACTGGTTACGGATGTCATCCAGCTGGCCACTGGCTACCACACACCATTCTTTCTCACAGTGTGCAAACCCAATTATACCTTCCCAGGTGTGTCCTGTGACAAGAACCCTTACATCACCAAAGACATTTGCTCTGGCCAGGATCAGCATGCTATTCTGTCTGCCAGGTAACCAAAAACGTCTGATTTTGTGATGAACTGTGATCAACTTCAGCTTTGTACAGTCACCATTTTCTTTCTTCCTTTTGTGGTTTTCTTCCTGTAGAGCACTTCCTACTCACTCCTTCTTTTAAACCTATAAACGTGTGACATTGACTTCTGCTGCATATCTGGTCTAGACTTACTCTAGATGTTTGCTTTCCTTTGTGACAGGAAAACCTTCCCTTCCCAGCATGCAACCCTCTCTTCCTTTGCTGCTGTTTATATTTCAGTAAGTCTCTTCGACACCGTCTCAATGCGTGTTCACTAAATGTTTACAGCAAATACTGTTTATATATATATATATATACCTAATAGGCTACTGTGGTAAACTCCTCTATGAGAGAAATCAATAGCGTTTAGTACAGTTTAAACTGATTGTACTGTAGATAGAAATAATGAACAACCAACATAATAGATGTGCATGTCATATGCATTGACACAAGTAATAGATTTTAACACGGATCATATTATAAAGAAAAGTGCGATTTAATATGCTCATATGCATTCTGTTCACTAGATTAGAGAAAGTCTAATTATAGGTAAGTGCTTCACATGTCTAGCTATTTGGCAGGATCCACTTCAAGCAACAGACGTGGAGATAAGTTGTTGCTGCTTCCCACCTTGTGCTTGTCAGACTGTCTGAAGCTGCAAGGCAGTATGTTATTAATTTGCACATGACAGCTGGAGACTTCTGCTGCTCTCTGCTCTTCTAGATGTACTTCAACTCAACAATCTCTGATAGCACCAAGCTGCTCAAACCCGTTCTGGTGTTTGCCTTTGCCATTGCGGCTGCGTTGACGGGACTCACTCAGATCACCCAGTACCGCAGTCACCCGATCGATGTTTATGTTGGGTTCTGTATTGGTGCTGGTATTGCAGCGTACTTGGTGAGTTATTGGTTTACTGATGTAGTTTTGCAGATGTGGTGTAGCGTCACTGTTGGGAAAAAAACAGCATATGTTGGTTAGGTAAGTTTTGAAGCATGGTTGCTAGTTTGAGCTGGTTTAAGCTGGCCCTGAGCTAGTTATAAGCTGGTCCTGAGCAGAAGTTAGTTACTGAGGATCAGCTTAAACCAGCTTGTGACCAACTAAGGACCAGCTCAAACCAGCTACAATGCTTCAAAACATACCTAACCAGCATATGCTGTTTTTTTTTTTTTTTTAAAACAGGGTTATTTGGTAAACCATCTTCCACCCTCATCTTGCTATTGAGCTTAATGTGTTTTACCCAAGTAGATATTCCTGCATCAAACTCCATGTTGGTTCTGAAGCAACATTATAACCAACTAATTAGATTTTAGGGTTTGGGAAAAGCCTGTCTGGAAATAGGGGCTTAAACAACATTCAACAAACTCTTCTGTCAGGATTAGGGCTATGGCAGTTTACATTTATACATTTGGCAGAAACTTCAGTCCTAAATAAAATTGCAGAAACATACAGTGCATTAAATTTATACATTTTACCATGTCATGCATTGAAAAAAAAAAAAGCATATGCTGGTTAGGTATGTTTTGAATCATGGCAGCTGGTTTGAGCTGGTTTAAGCTGGTCCTTAGTTGGTCATTATCTGGTTTAAGCTGGTTATAAATTGGTTATGAGCTGGTCCTGAGCAGGAGCTTGTTGCTTAGGACCAGTTCAGGACCAGCACATGACCGGTTTATACCAGCTCATAACCATCTCAGGATCAGCTTAAACCAGCTCAAACCATCTGCCATGCTTCAAAATATACCAGCATATGGTGTTTTTTTCAATAGGGCTGGAGGGTGCAGCTTTCGAAATTAGACACTAATCAAGGTGTTCAGGATTACTAAAAATTAAATCCAGGTGTGTTAAAGCAGGGTTGGAACTGATGTCTGTAGGAACATATCCACTAAAAATGAAGAAGCCAAATTTTGATTCCCAGGGAACACAGAACCTGATATGGGTTTATAAAATACAAATGCCCCTGAAAGCAATATAAGTCTCTTCAGGTCAATACGTCCACCACACAAGTGACTATGATTTGGCTAATTAGAATTATGAATCACCAACTTTTGTTGGTCCTAGAAAAAACAGATTTAACAGACATAGTACAAATCCCATTCTTAATGCCAACCCTATCCTTACCCATTAACTACCCCTAAAACCAGAGGTTGGTTGATATGAGTGTTGTTCAAGCTCCCACCCCAGCCTTAAGCCTAACCCTAAACTGGACTGGGTTATAGGAATATTCTTTGTTGGGAAATAAGCAATGTAATGAAGCCACTGTATCTTAAAACTCTAAATCATTCCAGGCTTTCCATGCTGTTGCCAACTTCAAATCTCCAGAGGACACTATCATCCCGCAACCTCCTCCTCTCCAGAAGGATGCTTTGAGGGCTCTGGCCCAGAGAGGCCACGATTCTGTCTATAACAAAGGCCATGCCTCCGAGAGCAATGAGGAAATAACATCACCAGCATGTCTAGATGGGCTGAACCGGCCTGTACAGCGGGAGAAAACCTCGTTGGGAAGCTTAAAAAGAGCCAGCGTGGACGTGGAGCTACTGGCGCCTCGCAGCCCAATGGGTAAGGAGACCATGGTAACCTTCAGCAACACATTACCCCGTGCTACAGCTCCAGAGGAGCCAACGAGGCGTCTGGTGACAGTACCTGTTCCAGTACCACTGGACCCCATGCGGACACAGCAATTAGTGTCTGAATGGAAGCAAAAGTCAATGGAGATGCGAGGCGGCAGCTTCCCCGATGAGGACACCAGCGATCAGGGCTCAGATGGTGGCAACGACACGACCACAGAGGAGGATAGCGTCCACTCTTCAGTCTATTCGTCTGTTCAACCATCAGCCAAACCGGCTAACCCACCTGCAGGGGCAAGAGTAGTGATGCCCCCTCGCCCTCCAGCACAGCCCTCGGTTCCTCCACCTGTGTCCCCTAAAAGTGCCAGCACTCGAGCCAAATGGCTGTCCATCACAGAGAAAAGTGGTGCTAATATTCCAGTTCTCAAGGCAGGAAATCAGCCTCGGATCATGCAGGTCATTGCCATGTCAAAGCAACAGGGACTCCTGTCTGGATCGGCTAAATCCTCAGAGACCTCGTCCTCTTCTGGTACCTCATCCATCACGGGCACAGAATCATCGCCTAATCGTTCAGAACGTGACAGCGGTTCAGGCATCATCACGGTTGATGCCCATGCCCCCCACCACCCCGTAGTCCGTATGACCTCCAACCCCAATAACCCCTGGGAGTGGAGAGGATCTTCTGATGGAAACATGGCCGAATCCTACGAGCTTAAAAACCTCAACCGTGACAGTTCCCGGAGTTACCGCAAGGTGAGGAGCAGCTCTCCTTTTTCCTCCACCAGTGAGGCTGACCACGGGCTGCCCCAGCCTCCTCAACCTCCCCAGCCACCACTTCCCCCTCAACTCCCATCCGTGGGTCACACCTCAGAGGGTCGTAGTCTGCGCCGCAAGACCCCTCTAGTCCTACTGGATAGGGAGGGCAATCTGAACCACACGGAACAGGACAACTACTACAAAAAGTTACATAGTGGCAGGCATTTCAAAGAGTGACAATGTGCTAATATATATGAGCACAACAACACTTTTTGGTCATTTGGGTTGAATTACTTGATTTGATTCCAGGAGGAATATCAGAATAACCGGATCCACTACACTTTGAGTCAGTAGTGCATTCGGGAGATGCTGCTTCTGACGACTTAAGAGCACAATGGTTTTTGCCAAACTACATTATCAAAATTTCCATCAGATATATTGTATTTACATAATCTTCATATTATCAGAGTGTAAAATAAGGTTTGGGATTATTTTTAAAGCTGCTCTTTTTGTTCATACTTGATTTATTTAAATGTGTGACAGATGTGAAGTTGAATTTATGTGTATGTGTGTTTACGCACGATTGTTTAGTGTATGTTGTAGTGATACAATAATAGAAAATATTGACTGCCTTGTAACGCTCACAGTGAAAACCGATTTAAAGTGTTTTGTTGGCTCTTCATGAATGATAATTGCTTTGCAAAAGGGTAGCGTCCGTTCTTTGTTCATCTGACTATAACTGCTGATAAGCTGTTCTGGACATTCTGCAAATCTACTGAAGACAACCTGTGAAAAACAGTGGAAGCACTTTGAATAAGCACTTATAAATCACCTCATCTCTTTGTGTGTAAACAAGTGAGGTGAACTGGATTGTCTGTGAGGTATTCCAAAGGAATATTAGACTGCTCTGGACTCTTTAAGAAAGTATTTTCTCACAATCCATCACATACCTTATATTGGAACAGCAACTGGACAACAGGTCCATGTGAAGAATTTACTGCAGGTCCCACATTTTATGTATCATAATGAGAAAGAGTTTCCCAAAAGAAACAACTTTTTTGGTGTAAATCACAAAAAGAATTTCTACAAACACTCTGGGATTTATCTGTAATAGTTAGAGGTCACCTTGTCATGCTGTTTCCCAGAGGTTCTCCTCTAAATGAACTTGATGCATGTTATGTGAGTGTCGTCAAGGTGGAAGTGAAGCCTTGTCAGTGAAGAGTTCCACTCTGTTATAATGTACATGTGCAGCTGTCACTGCAGGTTGAATACTGTGTGCGTCAGCTCTCTCTTCACGGTGCTCTGAGCTGCTCCTGGATCTCTGTAGATGGTTGTCCGTAATGGATGCTTCGTGCTGTTGATGCAGTTTCCAAAAAAAAAAGACAACATAAATGACAACAATAAACAAGCTGCTGTAAATTACAATGATCCTAAATTGTAATTTGTAACACACTGCAAACATTACCCCTCTCATTTTTGTACTGAAATATTTTTCTTTCATTTCTAAAGTGAAAATCTGGTGGCTTACAGCAGGTTAGTGGTGGAGATGTAGAACCAATCAGTAGACATTTGAGAGCGATGTACAGTACATGAAAGCTAAGCAAATAGTAGATTAAATTCAGTGGACTTAAAGGTCAAGCTATAGTCCCCAAGCTGTCCCATTCACAAGCATAATATACCAAACCTGCGTTTAACAAGATAATAATTTCTGTTTTTTTTTTTTTTTAAGATTACTTAGAGGTGCATGCGTTGTTTGTGTTTGTCATTATTTGGCATTTGATTGTTACACTAAGCAAACTCCCAGAAGGACAATGACTCTGGAGCCAGTAATTACTCCAGAGTAATTAACCAAAAATATAAACCAATAAAATACCGTAGATCTGCAAACTGCTGGGCTTGATTCAAATACGACATGCTTGCATTTGGGACCTGATTTTTAAACAGCTTGATTTCTCATTAAAACTGGATTTTTTTTAATCTCTCCACCAAAGATAAATTCTAGCCCAGAGCATTTCACAGTCTTGCTGAGGTCATACTTTAAATTCTTATTAAATGCAGATTAAATTGGCAGTGCAAGCATTCCTACATATGGAGTTTGAATATGAAACTTTCAGATGCAGGATGTGGCAAGTCACCACTAATAAAGTGGCAGGAAGAGAAAGAAAAATTAAATGTTTTTTTAAATTTTTTTTACTACTGTAAAGCACACCATCTGCAACAAAGTGTTGTTACTTAGAATAAAAGAAAACAGCGATTTCTGAGTAACAATTGCAGTGATTTTACCAAGAAATAAAAATGATGAAACACACAAGGCATCTATGATGCCTCGACAGCATCCCACACCTGGGGTTTAATTATACTGTTGCCATGCACTGCTTTGAGTGAGTACTGCAGAGATGCACAAAGGATGTTCTATTTCCTCTAGAGGCATCAACAATTAGCTTGCTGTCAATCCAAATGAATGTCAGACAATTCAAGATACTAAATTTTAAAGATCTCTCAGTGTTGCACTGCAACATCTCAAAGAGACTGCAGATGTTGTCTGCTAAATGAATAAATGTTCAGATCATTAGGCACGCTATGCTGGCTTGCAGCTATATGTAGAAATGTTTCAAGCCTTTTTGAATCATGCTGTGACCTCTCAAAAAGCCAGCGGTGCATTTGGGCCCATCTTGGTATCATGAAATCTACCTGGCACCAGTATAAGCTTCTTCCACCTAGTCAACTCTGACGCCTACATAAGCTCTCCAAACATGAGCGGTGCCCACGCCATACGCTGAAACTATCGTGAAGTCTGCAAAAGCACAAACAGAGCTCTGGCTGTTGCTATGGTGACTGGGTTGAGCAGTGGGGGCCTCCAGTGCAGAGCAATTTATCATTTTAATAAGAACTATATGTGTGTTTCAAGGGGTGGGACTCTGGACTCACAGTCATAGACATCCAATCCATTTGATTACTCTGAATGCTTTTGAAAGATGAGAGGTTGAAATGGATTTTGAGCCCTGACAAAGTTTCCTTCATTTTTAGCTGTGAGAGGCTGGGTTTATTATACGGTATCTCATGTAATCTTTTTACAAAATATGAGAAAAGTCTCTCTGGAATAATGTCACATAGAAATATTATTAAACTGAAAGCTGTCGCTTTGCTTTATTCATTTAATATTCTTAATTTGAAAGATGAGAGATGGAAATATTTCTTCTCTCTACTAAATTCTTATTAAATGAGTTTGGGATTTTTAGTCCAAAAATATTTCTCATTTATGAGTCTTACCGTCATGGCCAAAAATATCGGCACCCTTAGTAAATATGATCAAAGAAGGCTGTGAAAATTAATATGCATTGTTAATCCTTTTGATCTTTTATTTTAAAAATTCACAAAACTTCACTGGATAATAAGAATTTAAAATGGGGGGAAATATCATTATGAAATAAATGTTTTTTTTTTTTTCTCAAATACACATTGGACACAATTATTGGCAGCCCTAGAAATTCTTATGAGTAAAAGATCTCTGAAGTATATTCATATTCATATTCATAATTTTGAGCACTCAATTATGAACATGAAATTATGCAGCCATGGCTTCCTGTTTCACAGAAATATAAATAGGAGGGAAAACAAAGCCTAAATTCCCTTAATCATCCATCACAATGAGAAAAACCAAAGAATATATTTCTGATGTGCAGCAAAAGATAATTGAGCTTCACAAATTAGTGAAGTGGCTTTAAGAAAAGAGCTAGAGCAGTGAAAAATTCCCATTTCCACCATCAGGGCAATAATTAAGAATTTCCAATCAACATAAAATGTTACGAAACTGCCTGGAAGTGGACGTGTGTCTATATCGTCCCAATGCACGATGAGAAGGAGAGTTTGAGTGGCTAAAGACTCTCCAAGGACCACAGCTGGAGAACTGCAGAAAATAGTTGAGTCTCGGGGTCAGAAAACCTTTAAAAAAAAAAAAGGTCAAACAGCACCTACATCACCACATGTTTTTTGGGAGGGTTTCAAGAAAGATTCTCCTCGCTCATCCAAAAACAAATTCCAGCATATTCAGTTATCAGACACGACTGGAACTTCAAATGGGACTGGCTTCTATGGTCAGATGAAACTAAAAAATGAGCTTTTTAGCAGCAAACACTCAAGATGGGTTTGGTGAACACAGGGATAAAAAGTACCCCATGTGTACAATGAAATATACTGCTGTATTTTTGATGTTGTGGGCCTATATTACTGCTGGAGGTCCTGGACATCTTGTTTAGACACCAACAGATAAGAAATCAATAAGTGACTGACTCTTAGAAATCTTATAATGGGCCATGTAAGGATCTTCCAACCGTACAATAATCCACACACAAACCTCAAATACAACACAAAAATGGGTCACTGAGCACAAAATCAAGCTTCTGCTGGCCATTCCAGTCCTCTGACCTGAACCCTGTAGAAAATGAGTGAACTGAAGAGAAGCATGGAGCTGTGAATCTAAAGGGTCTGGATTGATTCTGGATGAAGGAATGGTCTCTGATCTCTCGTCAGGTGTTCTCTAACCTCATCACGCTTTATAGGAGAACATTTAGAGCTGTTAAACTGGCAAATGGAGGTTTCAAAAAGTATTGAATAAAAGGGTGCCATTAATTGTGGCCAATGTGTATTAGAGAAAAACATTTATTTCATAATGATATTTCCCCCCATTTTAAATTCTTATTATCCAATGAAAGATTAGATTTTTGTGAATGATATTTTAAATAAAATATCAAAAGGATTAACAATACAGATTAATTTTCACAGCCTTCTTTGATCATATTTACCAAGGGTGCCAATATTTTTGGCCATGACTGTATGTTATTCTGTTCTCCATCTACTGGCAAGAACATGTCCTCCAGATATCCAAAAAAGAAAGACAAAATAGCACCCACAGAAATTAATAATCCAAATACACACCAAAATACACTTTCCTCATATTTCCTATATTCACTCAAAATTAATACGAAAGAATGCAACGAGTCGTCTGGAGATAGTGGGTGATGACTTTCGCTCATCCCCTCCTGGTATTCAGTTTATTCAACCTGATTAAATTTTCAAGAGCGTTAATGAAGACAGCAGCCCTTTGATCTCCAGGTGCTTCGACTGCTCATAGTATTAAAGCTTTTATTTTGCAAAGCACTTTACCTTGCGCTCTTACACCAACTCACATGGCCAAACGTCACACTTTTAGCAGTGCTTCTAGGAGTGGACCATTTCTGCAATGCTGATAAGGTGACACAAATAGGTAGTGGACTTTAACTGGCAAAACTGGTCATGATGAACTGTAGTGGTTCTCAACTGATAAGTGTTCAATGCTAGTAGTACAATACTAGAATACTAGTTCATAATAGTTTTTGAATTTGAAGATCAAGGTAAATTAATTTTCCTTGATTTGTCTTCCAGGAAACATGCAGGTATCTTCTGTTGCTTCCGAAAAAAAAATTATATTTCTACAAAATAAGAAAAATTTGGACATCTTCATCTTCTTCAAAAGTTTTCACCCCCTGGCTCTTAATGCATCGCGTTTCCTTCTGGAGCATCAGTGAATCTTTAAACCTTTTTTAACAGTTGTGTTTGAGTCCCTCAATTGCCCTCAGTGTGAAAAGATGGATCTCAAAATCATACAGTAACTGCTGGAAAGGGTTCAAATATGCAAAAGATGCTGGAAAACTGAAGATCCCGCAGGACATAAAGGATTTTTCTAAAAAAACAGTGCTCAGTTTAACTGTTAAGGACAAACAAGGGACTCATGAACAACCATCACAAAACAAAAAACAGTCATGAATCATCCAGGTAACCCCATACGGTATTAAGAACCAAGGGTTCCCAAACTTTTGAATGGGGTTATTTTAATAATTTCGGCTATTTGTTTGTCTTGTGGACTAAATATAAACATATTTTATGTAAAATATCTTACTCAGGACAGTACTAAATAAAAAATAACATGCATTTTGTATGATCTCTCTTATTTTGTTCAAATTACTCACAGATTCTGCAAGGGGTTCACAAACTTTCAAGCAGCACTGTAAATTGAATTAAGCTTTTACTAAAACCAATACATCCTCAGTTATGTATTTTGGATTCAAAACTGTGAATTTTGACGAGTTTGCAGCATTTGATATTTTACAAGTAGCCTGTATGAAACTTCAATAGCAAATATTAATATCAGTCTGCCTTGTGGACCAAAACTCCCATTACAATTAAAATCTTTAAGCTTGCATGTGCTGAACGGATGAATGTAGACTCGCTACAGTCTTCTATATGTGATAATCACTATACAGTGTCTTGTGTAAGCATGTTATGTTAAATTTCACACTAGTAGCCATGTTTCACAGATCTAATGAATACCAAATAATACCTTAAATCTGACTTTTCTTTTCACATGGTTGGTGTGACAGACAGCATCATGCTGAAATAAAAACCTCCTGCACACACACACACACACACACACACACAGAGAGAGAGAGAGAGAGAGAGAGAGCGAGCCTCCGCAGCCATTTCAGCCCCCTCTCCTCCTTTAGTAATTTAGACTCAGCAAAAACTGGAAGGATGATGATTTGAGGAAAATCCCTGATTCCACATCACCGGAGCGTCACTCGAACTGATTGTTTTGTGTTATCACCGAACCAGCACACTCAAATGAAATGATCTGCCTCATGAGTGATGATTTAACCCTGACCGCAGAGGCCAAGAAACCACCCAGATGGCATTTCACACCCACCTCCTCCACCCCACCGCTTCCCTCTGCCTCCATTTCTTCCTTTGTGTCTTCCCCGTCTCAGAGCGAGAGGGAGAGAGAGTTACGCTGCACTCCGAGAGAGCTGGCAGCCCTCCAATCCCCTGCGACGGCAACATTTCCATTGATCACAGCAAATGGAGACATGTCAAGTTACCACGGCAACTGGCAGGCCAGTGAGGCGGCTCTGTGTGCGTGAGGACTGGCTGCAGGAGCATCAGGGTGGAGCTGTGTGGGCTGGAATCCTTCAAGAAGAGAAGAAAAGCCATTATCTTACTGCTTAGAACGTAAAAGTCAGATTCAGTGTGCTTATGCATTTGAATATTTCTGATAGTGTTTGAAGTGGAAGTCATACAGATAAAGCTTTACTGCTGTCTCTGAACACGTTTCAGAAAGTTAAGCTTGTGAGGAGGACAAAATCATGCTCAGCTTATTAACAGAGTGTATATAGGCTATTTCAATGATTTATGACCCATTTCATAATGAATTCAGATTTCTATAATAGAGTCCTATATGGCAATGTATGTACAGCAAGAGCTGGTCATGTACTCCATCTACAGGCTGTCTACCCGACACACAACATAACTGGTGTGATATAATCTCCAAATTACATATAACTCATGAAGTCTAATTCTCCTCAGTGCACACCATAACTTGCATAATATGACTGCAATTTTAGAAAACCAAAAATGTATTTATTTTTTTTAACATTTATTTATTATTAAGTTCATTTTTATTTATACTTAATTTAAAAATAGGAGCAATAAAATATTAAAAATAAATAATATAAAATAATAATATACTATATATAATAATAAAAACCTTTTTGAGCTGCATAACATCTTTCTCTCTGTATATAGATAACATATTATTACATGTAAATATTTAGATATATCCCCATAAATATTGTGCACATTTCCATTTGTGTAAGGGGTAAATGAATGATTAATCATGAGCAGTTCTGTGCATGCACACATACACAAGGAATGTTATTTCCTCTTCTTAATTAAAAGGTTGAAAAGTTAATTTGTCATTCAATCATTTCGCAGCAGAAGTGCATTAGATTATGCTAATACATTGGTAGTTAATACAATTTTATAGCGAGGCCAATTCGAGAGCAGTCTTATTTTAGTATCACTGAGACACAGTTTTTGTTAATACTGTAAAAACTTGATTAGCATTTTTGTTAACGTAATTCTGATGGGTTTTTGTCACTTCAGAATATGCTTCTGTAATTTTAAATCAATTTTTGTAGATATTTTAGCACATCAAGTCAAACAAAATGAGAATTAGAAACGTTGCCTTAAAAACTAGCTGAAATGCGTCTAAATTACTACATAAAATTTTTTATTTTTTAAAATTTGATGTACTTTATTTTTTAATCAATGAAAATATTTTAATGGTTTTAGTTAACTATAATAACCCTGGTTGTGAGTTTTGATATCAACCGAATCTCATGTTCTCTTTATCTACATTTACACGATTAAAAAACTATATATCCTGGGAATGATTTGCATCATGATGTCAACTCATATTTACATAGACTCGTAGTATGTTCAACGTCCATGAGGGGGTGACAAATCTCCCCTTAATGATCAGACTGGGCCAAATATCCTTTAATATAAAACATCATTAGATGCGCATACACACAAAACTCAGATCTCTGAGAAACCGGACACTCTCAAAGAGTTGATAAAGAGATGCTACATTGTTCATATGTTTAGAGCTCGTTGACAGGGACGTGGACTGTATTTTCCGGGTGGCGCTGGTCTGATCATAAGGCAGAGAGAGGCATATTCAGGGGAGGGACGCCAGCAGCAGCAGCAGCAGCAGCTCCCGGTCTCACTGCTCACACACAGGGAGAAGACACAGGGCTGACACTGATGGTGCTGCGCCTCTGAGAAAAAACAACAACAACAACAAAAAAACCTAACACTTCACCCGGGAGAATTGACCTGAAATTTGAGGGAAACCGCATTGGGACACTATGGAGTGAGTATAGCAACTATTCTTCATTTAGTGGGCAGGCCAGTGCGCCGCTGGCCCTCATAATGAGTGAACGGAGCCACACCTGCAAAACATCCCAAGCTCCGCTATTCTCTTGCAATTCATATACAGAGAGTGCGTTGCCTGCCTATTGCACATTTAAACATTGTTTGTAAAATAAGGTTGTGTTTTTCATTTAAAACACATATCGTTTTATTGCAATATTTTTTTTGCCGTGGTGTAGCCTAATGTGTTCGGTACAGCGGATAACGGTATGACATCCAGCGGTGAGCAGCATCCAGCACACATGCGCTCTGTATGCGCCCCGCGCTGCTGACAGAAATAGGTTTCTCCTTCATGGCTCTGACACTCAGTCTGTGCCTAATTTAGAAACAGCTTGTCTCTTTTTCTCGGAGGTTCTTAGTTACAAAATATGCTTTTCATGTAATGTGCGTGTCTGTGTAGCCTACTGTAGCCTATGTCGTGTACTAACCTACTGTATTTAACCACGACTGCGATTTGGAAATAGACACGAGGCTTGTCGGTAGTGCTGATATTGAGCACTACAGCACGATTGTGACTAGGAGTAGACCAACGAACAAGTAATAATATCGAGTAACTTACGTTTAAGACTGTTTTTTTGTATATTTCATCTCCTATCACCAAAATTGACCGAAAAGAAACCAAAACAGTAGCTTCGCGTCTAAAGAAGCAGTTAGCACTGAATAAAATCTGGGTCTGGAACACTGCATAAGAATGGAATAGATTTACAGTGATTTCCTTTCTGCTGAACGCATCGCTTTGTTGGAAATCCATTCCGGGTTTTATATTAACCGCTCCATTCATGCTAGTGAGCGAAACCCATCCGTTTCCGCTTATTTTAGTGATACAAAACAGCTATTAATTTAACTTACTATGGTAATCATAAACACACTGGTTTGTAATGCAAACGTTTACTGTACTTTGGTATTATTTTAGTTATGTATCCTACCTATTGCGGCTGTTTTGAAACAGTTTGTTAAGGCTGGTTGATACTGCAAACTGGTATTTCCTAAAATATTATTTCAACTATCGTAATCATAAACGCATTGATTTGTTGTGCAAAATAGTTTTAACATTTACCTATAGCAGCTAATGAATCGAAAGTCTTGCACAATCAAAGAAAATACCTTGCTTCTGTGTTGCAAAATAAGGTGTAACAAGAAATTCAGGTGCTGTTTTATAAGCTCCAGAAAATCAAACAACTCTTTCATTTGAAATTTAGATAGTGCTTGCAGGTTTAACTAAAAAAGTCATTAGGTTATTGATAATTTGCATACTGCATTGTGGATGGTCTGTTTTCTTGCATTCATTTGCATACTGAAGAGTGGTGGATTTTCTTTTTCTTGCTGATGCATTTCTAACTTTTTTTTTTTTTTTTTTTGCTGTGCTGGTGCTTTCTTTAAGCAATATGATTGTTTGCAGCATTTCAGTAGGCCTATATCTGAAATAAACTTTGCAAGTTTTCCCTTTTGTAATGCATTACGCTTGAAAAAATGTTGAGAGAAAGATGAATGATGGTTTAGTTATGATGCAATGGAAATAGTGGCAGATCATTTCTTCTGTATTGTGAGTGAAACTGATTTTCAAAATTGTAGAAAAAATGGTACTTGGTTCTGGTGGAGCTTGTGGTTGACTGTAAGAAAATTAAGTTATGACGTTTTGATTATGACAAGGTCAAAATAGTAAAAAAATAAAACATGCATGAATGAATTGTTCACAATAAGAAGCAGTAGAAGCAGAAATTTCCATTTCATGCAGTCTTTAGTGATAAACAGTGATAATGAGTAGAGATTTTAATTGATTCACTTCAGAATCTCTCCCCCCCCCCCCCCCTCCAGTGCCAGCTTCAAGAAAAGATTTCTGTCGGCTTGATTTGTGTAAGCATGCAGCGAGCTGTATTGATATGTGGAACAGCCTAATAATCCATGCACTGAGAATCCTGTTTCCCTCTGTGAAACTGAGAGGATACATACATCATGACTGGGGCTTTAGCTAAGAGGAGCAGAGACAACTGCCGGCAGACTTAATTACTCTAATGCACTACACCAGAGAGAGTGAGCGAGATGAGGGGTGGGCTGACAGTTGCTCCTGGAATCTGAATGAAAGGCCCTGCCCATATCGGATGGCACATGCCTCTCCATTAGTGACTCGCAGGGGTCTGTCTGAAACCCCATAAATGACCACTCCATTTAGGGGAGGATGAAATTAGGCGCTGTTTTATTGGCACAATGAAAATATCTTCCCTGAAATATGATCTGAGTTGCTTTTAACCGACAAAAATGTGGTGGTAATTGTATGGATAAACCTGTTGTGTATTTTGGGGACTGCTTGTAGCATTTTTATGTCCAGAGCAGTTCTGGACGAAATTTGAGAATGCCAAAGCTGCTCTTTTCTCTTTCAATAAATGCAGTGTTATTATCCTCAGGTTGATGGGCACATCCGTTCCTGTTGATGTTGCTTTGAAACTCAGCATGCGTACCATTTCCCCACCGTCGTCCTTGTGAAGTGCTGATTTCTGCCACATGTGCTGAGGAATGCTGGGAAGCTTCAAAGGGTTCATCAGACTCTTATGTCTGAGCCGAGCCCTAATGAACAAGCCTGAATCTGCTTGGTCAGGGTTCCTTGAGGACGAAGAAAACTGAGTGAGAACTGAAGCGAGTTAAAAATTAGAAAGGGAAACCCTTCCCTCCATGTTTTAAAATGAATGCATCCTGTCCGCTTTGTTATTCTCTTCGCTCTGTTATTCACCATCAGTGTGAAAGGAGCTTGGGGTTATCAGATTTATGGCCGACACCCTAATGGGGTGAGGTGGTATAAATTAGACCGTGTTCTTCCACTTCTATTCATTGAACAGTTCATGAGTAAGTCCACAGGGATGTGCCTGTTTCCCTGGACAGAATAGTGTTGTCAAAAATCTGTGCAAAAGTCATGTAGTGTAATCTATCCTTAAAGGGACAGTTCACCCAAAAATGAAATAATTTTTTTTTCAACCCTGTATGAGTATCTTTCTTCAGTTGAACACAAAAGAAGATATTTTGAAGAATGTGGGTGACCAAACGGTTGACGGTAGCCATTGACTTCTTTGATACTATGGAAGTCAATAGGAATCGCTAACTGTTTGTTTACTCACACTCTTCACCATATCTTCTTCTTCATTCCAGCGAGTCACACAGGTTTGGAACGACATGAGGGTGAGTAAATGATGACAGAATTTTCATTTTTGGGTGAGCATTCCCTTTAATTTTAGTGCAAAACACACAGACGCATGTATTGCTCGGTCTTTGGGTTAGTAGCACCAGCAGAACCTGGCCTGTCATCTCCCGCTGCTCGGCTGTGTCTGTGACCCTATAACCAGACATGATTACTGTGCTGAGACTGTGCTTCTGTCTGTGAGGCTGTCATGAGCCCTGCACATGGGTTAAACTTACGCTATAAATCAGAGTCTGAGTTCAGGCTAAGCATGCCAGTTCTTTCCCAGTGAGATTTGCTAGTCCACTGATAGGCTGAATTCTCTTTGGAAATCTTTAGACAGAAGATGTGACAAATCTGTGGGAATATTTGATGATTTCAAAGCCTAGAGGGCTCCATCCTTCTCCTCTCCTCCACAAGCAGCACTAGTAAAGGTTAAACCAATAATCTCTGGGCATCGAAGTTAGGCTTGACATTTAAGTGTGTTTTACTGAGTTATGGTTATTAGTTTTGCAGGGTCGTTATAGGAGCATGGCTCATTAGGTGGATTCTGCTGCTGGGATGCAGACTTAATTTGATTGAACATTTGTAATATTGTGGCATTCATTTTGTTTGGTTGATGTTAACTCTCAGGGTCTTTAGGTCATTCTCAGGAAATGTTGTTATCTGTTTCCTCATTAATTGTTACTTACAGTATAATTAAATGGACAGACACTGAACACGGTCTTTTTAACTGAAAGTATAAAATATGTAATTTGATAGTTAAGTCCATTATTAGTTATTTTTGTACTTTAATCTTTAACCTTGTTAAGATTTTCCTCAGAAAAAGCCAAAGTAACAGAGTTGAAAGCGAAATGTCATCAATTATATATATATTTTTTTTCAATTAAAAGATATCTTAAGTTTTGATATCTTTTCAGATTATAGTAAAATATAGGCCTAGTTAAAAATAAAATTATAAATTTCAGAATTACTTTAACAGAGTTGAAACAATGTAGCATTTTAAAAGTTATGATTAATCAGTGGAGTGCAAAGAGATATTTAAAAATATTAAAAATCATTTTTGTTCATTGAAATTAAGCAGAAATAAAATTAAGTATTAGATTAAAACTTTAAGCTTAGAAGTACTACAATTAATACAACTAAAATAAAATAAATGAAAGCTCAATAGAAATATAAAAAATAAGAAGAAGAATGACAAAAGCAAAAACATAAAGTAAAATAAAAATGAAAACTGAATGTGTATGTGTGTGTGTGTGCGTGTGTGTGTGTGTATATATATATATATATATATGTGTGTGTGTGTGTGTGTGTGTGTGTGTGTGTGTGTGTCTTTTAAATTTATTTTTATTATTTGTATTTATTTTCATTTTGTATTATATAAATAATAATAATAATAAAAATACACACACATACACATCCATCAGATTTGATGAAAGACAGACAGGAAGTTGAATCCATTTTGTAAGTAGACTACAAATGAGTGATTTGGTGAAGATCTGTCTTGAATAGTCCTCTTTAATGTCTCTATGTTTGCGGGACACTCCCGCAGTCATGGGGTCTCAAAGCTGCTCTTTGTGCCTCATGCTTTTTCACTGCAGGAGGACGTTTGTTCATCCACACGACCTCAAAACATCCCTGAACTCAGCTGAGAGACATGAAATGATCTAACTGCTGAAACTGTTAGAAGAATGTATTCGGACCGTGTTGGCCGAGATGAGGTGCTGCTTTATTGAGTGGAAAAACATCTGTTTTAGTTCTCTAGCATGTCTGATGTGATTTCTTTAGGGTGAAAGAGATGTCTTGAATTCCTTCTTCTCTCTAGACTGTTTTCCAATAAGTGGTGCATGTCAAAAGCAGCTTAATTAGTGAAATATGTGATTAATTTAGCATCTAAAAAAACCCCCTGAAATACCTGAGGAAAAAATAATGTCCTTTTATGGCCCCAATCCTTTCAAAAATAATCATATTATTGCAGCCAGGAGAATAAAAGGCAGATGTGGAAACATTTGTGGATTTGTATGGTCTGAACCTGTTACTTAGTGTCTTTTGGTTTCTTTTGCTGGTTGGTTTGGAGTAATGTTGCAAATGTGAACATTCTCTATTCACCATCAGCCAAGATTAATTTATTCTGTCCTGGATAGTGGGGGTTGCTGAGAAAAACTAGTATTTGGCTGTTTATGTGATCACAAGATGTGATGCAACCTTCAGGCTACTGACATGAGTCTCATGTGAATGTACATCATTTGAAACATCAAAATTAGACAAGAAATAAATTCATGAATTTAGTAGTAAGTTCTTGTATTTACTTTCAGTGACAGTCCAAACAGATTATATGAAAACATCTTCATCTGCTGCTCTAAACTGAACGTGATCCAAAAGTATTTTTAAGCCACATTTAATAATAATTAAACAGCATTAAATAACAAAATATCAAACTAAGTGGCATTTTTATGCAAAAGATATATAAAATTGCTTTAAAAAAATGCTTAAAAGCATTTTAAGAAAATAATTCCACTTTCTTCTAAATAACATTTTTAAAAGAAATTAAAATGTTCCTGAAAAACATATTAAGGTTGCCACAAAAAATATTAAGCTGCACAACTGTCTTCAACATTGATTAATAATAAGAAATGCTTCTTAAACACCAAATCAGCATATCAGAATTATTTCTGTATGACACTGAAGACTGGAGTAATGATGCTGAAAATTCAGCTTTGCATCACAGGAATAAATGACATTTTAACATGTATTCAGATAAAAAAATATTCCTTTAAATTGTAAAAATATTTCACAATATCACTGTTTTTACTGGATTTTTGATCAAATAAATGCAGCCTTGGTGAGCATAAGACACTTAAAAAAAAAAAAATCTTACCAACAGCAAACTTTTTAATGGTTGTACATTGAGAGGAACTGACAGACACTAAAAATCAAACCAGTTATTTTAAAAGTAATTGCAAAAACAAATTATTAAATTTAAATTAGTACTGTCAATTATATTAGCTACTTTGGTTGTAGTGTGACTCACAACCTGACTGAGTAGCTTGCAGTTTTTGTTTCTTCCCAATCTCTGGCTCTTACATAACATTACAAGACAACTTGGACGTGCTGTTGACAGTGTTAAGCTAGTAAAGGAAATCTAATCGGCTGGTGTATGAAGCGCGCTGACCAGAGCCGCTCTGAGATCATGCTGTTGTTTGTGCTAGCTGGGGCTGATAATCATGTGACAAGAGGAAAATTAGCCAGACATATGACCCTCATTTTGCAGACGACTGAGCCTCCACTGCACAGAATCAGCAGCTGTATATAGATGTAAAAGAGAGAGGATAAATAATCAGTGTGAGGTGCTGACTGTCCTGTCAGAAGTACAAGATTATGTCATTTTATATGCCTGCCAATTCTGACCTACTAACCCTGAACCAACATAAATGTATTGCAGATATCGTTAAAGTTCAGTAATTTAATGTACGCATTTTAAAATGAGTCTGATTCAAAGGAGAATCAGAAGGCTGAATCCTGACTGAAAAGGAGGAGTTGGGGATGGAGGAGGGTAATTAGCTATTGAGCAATGCGAAAATTGCTGATAATACTAAATGACCTTATATATGAATGCTTAGATAGGTGTCGTATTCCTATACGTAGATGGGGATCAGCTGAGAGTCAGCTGATGCAAGCTTGACTAACGTGACCTGCCAGAACTAATGCTACCCTTGATTTTTGTGATTATTATTGTTATTTTATAGTCTGTTTGAAAAGAGCCTATAAATTGGCTGAATTTGGCTGAATTTGGGAAACTGTAAACAAACCAGCTGCATTATATATGGAGGTAAGATGAGCACCCCCCCCCCCCCCAACAAGTACAACTAAACCTATTACGTCTGTTGTGAATAAAGCGAAATTAAAAATGAGATGAATAGTGTTGATTGCATCATTAATATTTCTTATTACGCGTTTTTACAGCTTTGCGCATTATCACACATGATTCTGTTGAGCTTCTGAATGCAGTGGCCAGTCATTAGCGCTCAGATGAGTCATCGCTGAAATGCCGAGTTTTATTAAGTGCATGCTCGGTGACTGAATTCTGCACTCTCGCGAATTTTCTCATCATAAACAATGAAGTGCAGATGCACATATGACGTAAGTAAGAAATTTATTTCACAATGAAGAAAGCTTCACTGGAGTTTTTTGAGAGTGCTTAAACTCACGCTAAACTGATATCAGTGTTAATGTTCTTTGGTGATGTAAATAAATAGGCCGTTCTTTGCTCGTTTTCTGAATAGTTTAATGTTTTTATTAATTACATACATATTCAGTCATATTAAAAATATTTATGATATTATACCCATATATGGTACAAGAACGATCAATAACGATCATCTTGATCCAATGAATTGGCATGGCGCAACACCATTAGTTTACGAGGAGTGCGCAGAGCTTCATTGAATATAATGAGTATTTGTTAGTTTCGACTGGTGATGGATTTCACTGAAGGCAATAATTTCCAGATTTTAAAATCAAGTTGAGCATTAAATAATATTTGTGTGCATATTGATCTATTTAGTTGTTTGGTTAATGCCGGAGTGTGTTATGGAGGCCTGCTGTGTGTCAGTCTGTCTGGATGTGGAGGTGAATTCTGCTGAGGGAGTATCTCTGATCCATGCAGAAGTCAAGCAGACCTGGCAGCTTCTAAAATCACATGCACACATAAAAATCTATAGGATTTTCAACCTGTTTTATCACTTGCTAGATGAAAATTGTATTTCCAATCATATATTAATGATGGCTTGGATATCTGAAATTCACTACAGCGCAAACACATTTCAGAGAAAATGCCTGGTAGGTTCTGTAGTTACTTATAATATCAGCTTTAAATGTCATTCAAACAATCATATTTCCTGCCATAAGGATGTTTGCATATTCACATAGTGCGTCAGGTTGAGAATCGTGCGCTAACTGCGCTCTCAGCTGCTGTGTTCCTCTGACAGGCTGTTTGTACAGGTGTTGTGTTTTACTCGTGTTGGGGGAAGGGAATGTAAGTGTGGCGGGTCGGAGAACAGTCTTCACATTCTTCTTTTCCCTGATGGCATCTCACCTCAGCTTTCAAATGCTCCTTATGGGGGCCGCCTCTACAGCTGTGTCCTTCAGCAGACGGGGATGTCAGCAGGGGTCCGCTTTACTGTCTGGAAGATCTTTGGGGCTGGGCCCTTTGCGAATGAACAAGGAAAAGTGTATGTGTGTGTGTATGTGTGTGGACAAGAAATGAGGGAATGAGGATGTTCCTGATCAGAAAACAGACTTCATTTGTCATTAGGGAGAACTTCATGCGGGGGTTTGTGTCTCCTGCTTGAGCCACAGAGGATGTGGTCAACGTTAACAAGGTTCTTCAGCCATTTTCTGCTCTTCTTGGAATCAGTTGCACAAACCTTCTGAGGAATTTTTGCAGTTTCACTCCAAAGCTGAATATTTTCTTCTCTTGCTCAATCTAACTCAGCATGAATCAAATCTCAGACTCATTTCTCAAACTTTTCCCTTCTTGCTTTGTGGGGAAAGCACCGTTTTAACCTGCATCTTGGCAGTCATAATTATTTTTGAGACCTTTAACAGATTTCATTTCTACTGTTCTATCTATCTATCTATCTATCTATCTATCTATCTATCTATCTATCTATCTATCTATCTATCTATCTATCTATCTATCTATCTATCTATCTATCTATCTATCTATCTATCTATCTATCTATCTATCTATCTATCTATCTAGATTATAAAAAATGTAAGCTTAAATAATACAACTAAAAGAACTAAGTTGAAACTAAAACAAATAAATAATTAATAAAAACATTTCTAAAAAATAATAAACACATCAATGACAAAAAACACATCAAAATTACTAAAGGTTTAAATAAAATTAAAGCGAAAACAGAAAATATTGAACAAATCCACACACTGAAATTACAGCTCCAAAAAATCAATAAATAAATAAATAAATTTCCCAAACAGTGCATTGTTTCAATCAGACAGGACTTCATCAGGCACACCAATAATCAGAAAATATAATCACAATAATCACAATAAAATAATCACAACAATAATCTTCCATCATGATTCTTAATTAATGCTTAAAAGTCATGGCTCTAAGAAAATTACCCACTGGTAGTTACAACAGTGTGGCGTGTTGTGCGGTTATGATCATCTTGTATATCCGATGCATTGATTTGAAGCCAGCAACTATGTAATTTTACACTCAGTCCTCTGACTTCACCGATAATCGCTAAAAGAGTCCAGATGCCAGAACAGGAAGCAAATCTGTCCCGTGTTTGTGACTATTGTTCGGTCTACCAGCCTAATACATATATTCTCTCTCTTTCAGGATGTCAGAATCAGCCTCACAGCAGGAGCGGCTCCAGGCTATTGCAGTAAGTCAGATTCTCACACCACATGTTCCCCCGGCGGTCCTAATAAACCCACCTCCTG
Source organism: Acrossocheilus fasciatus (assembly GCA_036784905.1). NCBI lineage: Eukaryota > Metazoa > Chordata > Actinopteri > Cypriniformes > Cyprinidae > Acrossocheilus > Acrossocheilus fasciatus. Next base: position 12,652,520 of record CM071948.1, read on the forward strand.
AACCCATTTCACAAATCTGAAACTGGGTCGGAGATTTTTACATATGAGGCTCATCATGAAAACGGCTGATTTGTCTGCCCATGTCTAAAATTCCCTCAAGTAATGGACAAGTACTATTTTATTTCATTTAAGCATTAATTCAAGTGCATATACTGTGTGTGTATATATATATATATATATATATATATATATATATGTATATGTATCTGATTACAGATTACATGATGGAAACTGTAGTTGATAACGTAATCTATAGGTTACTCGTTTTAGGTAATGTAATCTGATTAATTTTATATCTAACTTGTTTTAAATTTATACCATTAAATGTAAAATATATTGCCTTTTTTTAATATCAACATCAAATGCATTAAACATTACATTTTATATATATATATATATATATATATATATATATATATATAAGCAAAAAGCACAATTATCAAATTTATCAGAGCCTGTGTAATTATTATAGACTCATAGACAAAAACAATAAACTATTTATACTATTAAAACAATAAAATACATAAAAATGTAATAATCAACTGGCATTATTTTGAAAATTACAATTGCAATTTAGACAGGAATATGAATAATGTTGAAAATCTCATTCATTCATTTATTCATAAGATGTAAAAATAAATTTAAAATGTTACTTTGTTTGTTTTTAATATTTTTATTTATTTTAAAATCTGATAAAATGCTGTCATCTGTCCACAAAAATGCTGAGATATAAAAAAGGGAGGGCTGTAACATTCCTGGTTCAGTTTGTTATGTTATCTATGCACCTTTTTTTAGTCCTCACACACACATAGGTGCACACTTCTCTCTCTCTCACACACACACACACACACACACACACACACACACACACACACACACACACACACACACACACACACACACAGAATCACACATGCCCTCCCTGCTGGCTGGGATCTCGGCCTCACTGATTGATGAACACATTGTTCTCAGCTCATTTTCTCTCTCATATGAAGATTGTTAACACTCATTATCACACATGCTTTGGTCTGAGAGAAGTGGCATATGTTTCAACAAAATATGTAACCCTGCAGAAAACCATTTTTAGCCAACTTTCAACCCCAAAGGACTGTTTTCACAGAATGGATGTTGAAGAACAGGACAAACTGTGTGTGGTACAGAAAAGAAATTTGGTTGTTTGTGTTTGCATGCGTTTAACACACTAGAACTCGTTAATCTTAATAATATTTTTATTGTCAGGAAAAGAGGAAAAGACAGACAGAAATTGAGAACAAGAAAAGACAACTAGAGGATGATCGACGGCAGCTTCAGCACCTCAAGGTAAACAAATATTGTTTTTGGCATGACTGCAGTTTATATTCTCTGTAAAACTAACAAAGGCCTAATACAGTATGAAATAAATTATTTCTACGAAATAAAAAAAGTGTTGGTATAAAGTCATAAAAAGTCACTAAACATTTGAAATAATGAAATTATAATTTTGATGTTAAATTTGAAATGATGATATACTAAGTCATAATTATGAGATTATTATTTTTTTCAACTGCTTACACACTGAATCTTTACTTGTCACACACCAAATCTGAAAAATCATACACTAATTCTCAGCCTTTGACTCATAAAACACTTTTTGCAAAACACAACACACAATTCTCTATGTAACACACAAAAATCTTACAGGAATTAATATGATGACAAAGATATTTGCAAATGTTTGCTTTTGAGATGTGTTTGTGATATTTTGAATGCAGCGCTTCGTTTTTGCAAGAGATACGAGGCATTTTGAATTTTGTGAAGTTTTGAAAAAGTGTGTAAGCAGTTGAAAAAAATAATTCTGACATTAAAAATCTGAAATTATGAGATATTTAGTAATAATTATGATAAAAAGTTCAAAATTATGAGATTAAAAATCTGAAATGATAGTTATGACAAAAAAAATCATAATTATGACATTAAACATGACATGAGAGATAAAGTCATAATTATGAGATGCTGAGTTATAATTATGACAAAGCTGAAGTTATGACTGCTTAAAATTATAAGATTAAAAACTCAAAATGTGATTTTTAAAAAAAATGAAAATAAATTTTTTTATTTAATAATTTTGACTTTTGTCAGCTTTAATATAATCTAATTGTGGCTTTTCATCTTATAATTATGAGTCAGTGACATAATTGTGCCTGTCATAATTATGACTTTTCATGTCAATGTAAACTTTTATCTCACAATTATGAGTTTTATGTCATTTTGACATTTTATGTCATAATTATGAGTTAGTGTCTCATAATTTAGACATTTTATCATTATTATTTGTCGTAATTATGATTGAACAAAGCATGTTGTTTTTTTCTCATGTGGCAGAAATGTCTTTGATTTCACTAGTCCCTTTTTTTATGAATTACGCCAGGGGTCCTCAACCTTTTTCAGGGTAAGGACCCTTTAGAGCTCAGAGGGATGTAGCAGATCCCTGTTGTATTTTAAGCTTGTCTCATGATAACCTCTTGGCAGTGGGCCTCTAAATATCAGTTCTGTATCAGTATCTGTTGACCAGCCCACACTGATTTGGTGAAGTCTGGGCCAAGAACACCCTGCCAGACACAGGAAGGAGAATCTTCCATGGGGGGTGATGAGACATCCTGTTTGTGTGAAGAGGGAAATGCTTCACTCTGCTAAATATATGGTGTATTGTCTCTGTGGCCCTCAGGTCAGGTGTACATAAGTGCGAATTGTTGGAGGTCTTTTTTCCTATTTCTGTTTATGCTGTAGTTTAGAATAGATATTTTAATGTGTCTGCATATGTATTATTGAAAAATAATAATAAATAATATTATATATTGAAAAAATGTAACTTTTTATATATATATATATATATTGCTTAGGTGACTAACTAAAATATAGTAAGATAACACAAAAATATAAATAAAGCAACATGGAAATATATTTTTTAAAATCTTAAGCAAATAACAAAATTATTCAAATTAAAAACTAAATTTAAAATGAATGCATAAATTAAATAATATTAAATACTATATACTATTTATAAAAATAATACTAAAATAACACTGCCCATTTTCACTGTCAAGTAACCTGAAAGTGATATCAATCATAGTTTTCTAATTTACTGCTTAATTCATCGTTTCATAAAGGTTATTTTTATTTAATTTGTGTAAAAAATTCAAAGTAATAATTTTATTTCCTAGATGATAATTAGACGCCACTCACTGAATTAAACTAGGGCTGCAAAACGATTAATCGCGATTAATCGCATTCAAAATAAAAGTTTATGTTTTCGTACTATATGTGTGTGTACTGTGTATATTCATTATATGAACACACAAAAATATGTTAGATTTATATATAAAATATTTATATTTATATATAATATAAATTAAATACAAGTATAAATATATAAATATTTTTTAAAACCTAAATTAAACACAGCATTAACATACAACAATAGTCTACTATTGTTTGAAATGTTTATTGTTGCATAATTTTTAACACACTACCATAGCTTACGTTTATTATAGGAATTTTACTGTGAAATCTTACTTTCAGATTTGGTACTCATGTGGTACTCACTGACCCCTTGTCCAAATGGCCACACTTGCGGTCTTTGCACTTGACCGCTTGACTACTTATATGACGTATTTCCTCTGTTTGTGCCAAGTGTTCAAGTGAGGGTGAAGACCACAAGTGTGTGTAGACCTTTTCATTACCTGAAGGTAATTTAAAAATGTATGTATTTGGATAGCTTTATTTTTCTTTTAAATACTTTGCATTTTAAAATCAACTTCTAAATGTCTGTTCAGTATTCTCTGTAACATGACACCATTTATTTTGTGGTGCTTCTTATTAAGTGATGAAAAGCAGTTGCAAATGTTGTACAAATTAAATATCACCACTACTCATCTTTGCACCAATAAAACGTGCAACATTTTCCAAATTATATGTAATAATATATAATTATCATATTAATATTTAACTAATATTAGTTAAAGGTTTCCGTGACCTCTCACAAGATCTCGGCAAAAAGTCTCACGATTTATTTCCAGAACATGATGCATGATGGGATACACTAAGCCTGGAATAGTGCTCCAGTGTGGATTTAGTGTGAGTTAAGGGCACTGGTGTTTGTAAGACCTGGGACAGTCTTGCGCACTTACTTCCTGTCGCGTACACGCGCACTCAAACGGCCAAGAATGCAAGTGAGGGTATTCGGACAAGGCAACAGTTTCAAATCTGGACTACATTATGACCCAGTACCAAAATGTATCTTGTGTCTATCTGAGAAACATTAATGTAAAACTGATGCTTTTTCAATGCGTTCAACTGCTACAATGTCTTTGCATTGTCTTCATTTGGAGGCCGCAGATAAGAATATATCATTAATTGTGATTTATTTCAAATATTATTAACATTTTGTAATTCACTTGATAAACATTTCAATCGTTATTGTCTGTGGTGCTTTGTGGAAGTTGGCTGTGTTTTTTTCTGTGTGTGTTTTTGACAACTTTCGATCAGCTGTGGCTGAGAGACTTTGCTGCGCTGGCCAGAGATAAGATCCAAAAACTCTCCTCATTAGCAGTTTCTATGGAGCTCCCATTCAGAGTCAGCAAAATGCAGAGGGAGAGAAAGAGAGAGAGATGAATGGCCAGTGAATAGTGGGCCGTGGGTCGCTGAAGTATGGAGGGGCCTCTGAGAGTCCCGAAAACACATGCTATCTGATATATGAGCAGGCTTTTGTCGGTCTAAGAGAAGGTTCATAGTGTTCTGTCCGAATATAGAACAATTCCAACCACTTGAGCTCCGAAGCTGTGCTGTTTCCAGTCTCTGGCCTAGTCGTGCTGAAGCCTGCGTGTCTGTGTAAAGCATATTAGCTATCATACGCATTCTTTGTCAGTATTTTGGCTCCAAAGCTTCCCTTGTTTTGATTGGCTCATCTGTAACTCCAGACTGATTAAAGGATGTCTGACATCCCGGGGTGATCAGTACAGGATGTTAATGATGCACACTGGATAGGTGTGGTTTGATTAGTGGGATGGGTTAACACAGGTCACGTGACACAGGATCGAGAGCGGTGAACTTTTACGGGCAGACAAAAGTCTTTGTTTTAAGCTGTTGCGCAAAAAGCTGGATCCATTTTACTTTGGAAAACAATGGCTCAACCACTGGAAGCACATGCATGGAGCCTGTGCGCTTTGTTCTGTCCTTATGTGTCAGTAAAGACACTTGTGTGTGTGTGTGTGTGTGTGTGTGTGTGTGTGTGAGTGTGTGTGTGTGTGGTCAGTATACGCTCTCCTACTGTAGGTATCTAGGGAGTGGGAGGTGGCAGCTCAGGCAAAAATGAAAATGGAGATGAAAGAAAACAAAGAAACAAAAGATGTGAGGTGCAACATAAAAGAGATATGACATATAATTTGAATAGCTCTTATGATGATTTGATTGTTTTATATAGACCAGTGCCACTTAATATATCATACATCCTTTTATCATAGTGCTTACCGAAATAATATTATGTAGCTGGCTAACACAGATTATGTTGTTAAATTTGTATTTTGTTGATTTTTGTTTTATATATATATATATATATATATATATATATATATATATATATATATATATATATAGTACTTCAAGCTAAACTAAATGTGTGTGTGTGTGTGTGTGTATGTGTGTGTGTGTGCACGTTTGTTTGTATGCATATAATGTACACATTATGTGCTTTTTGTAAAAACAATAGAATGCATGCATGAATGAATCAACATTTTATTAATGGAAAAGATGAATAAGACAATTTAAACAATATATTACATACAAAAATCCTCATTGTTGAGTCCTGAAAGTAGCCTAGAGAAAACAGAGCTGGCATTCATGAACTGGTATGCATGAATCAAAATATATAATGTTATATTAGCACATAAAGAATGTTATTTGACTTGTCAGAAAGGAAGAAGACGGCCATCATCAGAGGTTTGATCAGTAACAGCTGGGAGAGGCAGGAATGTCCGAGGCCTGCAGTGCATTGTGCAGTAAATGCCAAGAGCCTTTAGGAGCTGGCCAGCTGCCAAATCATACAACTCATATCCATAAGCGTGCGCAGAATAACTTCTCTATGGACAATATGTGTGTTTTTTTTTTTTTTTGACTGCCTCTCATATATCCATATATTTCAATAAAATAATCAACATGAAGTGCTGCAGAATACTAAAATCAGCAAAAAGCACAATTGAAGTGTTCTTGGATTGGTTTTGTACGAGTTACTGTAAAAGGTTTGTACAGCACCATTATTGCCCCACCCAGAAGATATTCATCCATCCCAAAGTTTTAAAGTGACTGTGCTCAGCTGCAGACTTTTAATGGCTGCTGGTAATGGGCTGGTACAGGGTAGCCTATGCATATATGCACACATCTTATGTGTTTGTGAATGGCAAACAAATTGTCATGTAGTTTATTGCTACCAATAAGCAGACATCAAGCTCTGAGAGTTAGAGGAAGAGGGTAAGATCAGTTTCAGAGAGTAAATCAGAGCAGTACCTGGTTTGGTGCCAAGGCAGTTCAGTGCCAGCTCGACACTTAGATTTTAGTGCCAATTAGCTGAATAATTCAGGCTCTGAGAGCAAGAGCTGTGCAATATTTGGTTAGTAAAGATCTCTTCTCTCATAGGAGATCTCCAAAGGCAGGCGATAACAGAATTGAAACTCTTTCGGGACGTGCGTCACTGGCATCATTGTTCAACTGATGCACAAATCACTTTTATCTTCAGGTTTTTATTTTGTTTGGCATGGAAATTTAAATTTAAGTCAAGACTTGTATACAGGACATGGAGTCAGGCAATGATTCTCCGTTTTCAGCCCATCGCATCACATTGATATCACTTTCGCATCACATCGCTTGGATTAATTAAGGTTTTTTAATGTTTTTGAAAGATGTCTCTTATGCTCACCAAGGCTGCATTTATTTGATCAAAAATACAGTTTAAAAAGTAGTAAAAGAAATATTATTACAGTTTGAAGGGTTTATATATATATATATATATACTGTGACGGGAGGAGCCAACGACAGACACAGTGGGTGTGGCGTCAAGCCTCGGAGAGGTTTTTATTAAACAAAAATGATAAAATAAAGTGTTCAGGGGGAATAAGTGTCCACAAAACAGGGGGGGATCTGGTGTCCTCGATGTGCTGCGGGGCTCGTGAAGGAGGGCAGTGTTCCAAGAGGGAAGGGTCCAGGCAAGGGGCGGAGTCAGGTGGCCGCACACGCTCCCGCGGTCCTGGGCACGAGGGGCGGCGGCTTCTCTGGAGCGGCGGCTCTTCCTCTTCTGCCTCTTACGGGCATTGGCGGGATAGTCGGCCCGGCATCCTGGCCCGACGGCCGTTATACGGGTGCGGCTTGCACGATGACCCTGGAGGTTCCGCGGCTCACATCCTCGGCGGCGCGATGTCCCTCGACGCACCCTTCCTGGACCCACGAGGACACCAGTGTGCATGCACGGGGGAAGAGACCGGTCTCCCGAGGAGAGGCGCGCTCGGCATTTAAAGGCGGCGGTGATGAGGCTTAATTCAGTCCAGCTGTGCCTCATCACACGCCGCCAGCCCACGTTAGTCCCACGCCCCTCCTCTCACCCACCCACTCCAGTCGGGAGCCTGGTGAAGGGCGGCGAATAAGGGACGGGGTGGTGATGATGAGGGGGAGGGCCGTCGATCCGTCACATCCCCCCCCCAAGCGACATCCCCGTCATCGGTCGCCGCCCACGCAGGAGTGCTACCTTCCTCAACCAGGCTCCATACGGTCGGAGTGGGCGGGGCAGGGATTCCTCTCCGGGCGAACCTCCCTCTCGCACCGCGCCGGAACAGGGACAGAGAAACCGGTATTAGTCGACAGCCTCAACCAACCACAGGGTAAGATGACAAGTGGGGAAAATGTCACTTACCCCTTCAGTGGCTGGGAGGCCGTCTCCGTCGTTTCTCCGTCCCACATGCTTCTTCACGAACTTCTGCGTGCGAGAGGGGACGACGTCTTCAGATGTTGCCCAACTGCGCTGTCTAGGCTCCGCCTTGCCCGCATTCTCCACCACTGTGACGGGAGGAGCCAACGACAGACACAGTGGGTGTGGCGTCAGGCCTCGGAGAGGTTTTTATTGAACAAAAAATAATAAAATAAAAGTGTCCAGGGGAAAGAAGTGTCCAAAGGAGGGGGGGGGATCTGGTGTCCTCGATGTGCTGCGGGGCTCGTGAAGGAGGGCAGTGTTCCAAAAGGGAAGGGTCCAGGCAAGGGGCGGAGTCTTGTGGCCGCACACGCTCCCGCGGTCCGGGGCACGAGGGGCGGCGGCTTCTCTGGAGCGGCGGCTCTTCCTGTGCCACTTACTGGCCCATTGGCGGGATGGACGGCCCGGCATCCTGACCCGACGGCCGTTATACGGGTGCGGCTTGCACGATGACCCTGGAGGTTCCGCGGCTCACACCCTCGGCGGCGCGATGTCCCTCAACGCACCCTTCCTGGACCCACGAGGACACCAGTGTGCATGCACGGGGGAAGAGACCGGTCTCCCGAGGAGAGGCGCGCTCGGCATTTAACGGCGGCGGTGATGAGGCTTAATTCAGTTCAGCTGTGCCTCATCACACGCCGCCAGCCCACGTTGGTCCCACGCCCCTCCTCTCATCCACCCACTCCAGTCGGGAGCCTGGTGAAGGGCGGCGAATAAGGGACGGGGTGGTGATGATGATGAGGGGGAGGGCCGTCGAACCGTCACAATACCTTAACATATTTTAAATGTAATTTATTTCTGTGATCAAAGCTGAATTTTAAGCATCATTACTCCAGTCACATGATCCTTCAGAAATCATTCTAATATGCACATTTGTGATTATTCAAAACAGATTTTGCTGCATTACAAGTTTGTTGAAACTGTGATTTGAAACTACCATTCAAAGGTTTGGGGATAAGTAATATTTAGTTTAAAAAAGAAATGCATACTTTTATTCAGCAGGGACACACTAAATTGATCAAAAGACATTTATAATGTTACAAAAGATTTCTGTTTCAAATAAATGCTGTTCTTTTGAACTTTCTTTTAAAAAAGTATCTCAAAAATATTAAGCAGCATAAACTGCTTTTAACATTGATAATAATAAACCAATGATAATTGATAATAATCAGCAAATCAGCATATTAAAATGATTTTTGGAGGATCGTGTGACACTTAAGACTGGAGTAATGATGCTGAAAAATTACATTTAGAAATATATAAAAATAGAAAACAGTTATTTTAAATTGAAAGAATATTTCACAGTATTACTTTAACTTTTGATCAAATATGTAAAAATGTAGCCTCGGTGAGCATAAGATGCTTAAAATAAAATAATACGTGCGGCATTGTTGTATATCTATCTGGAATACTTCAGTTGCAGATCATTATTTCACATGTCTAAATTTTAAACCAACCAAAATAATTTTGTTTAGCTGGAAAATACTCTACAATTCTAAACTGAACGTGTCTGCTCTGCGCCATACACAAGCTACAGAGTATATTCTTGCTTACATAAATTTTGCATTTTTTTGTAGTCAAAGGCACTGAGGGAAAGATGGCTGCTGGATGGTGCGCCCACTGCAGGATCGGAGGAAGACGAGACCACAAAACAGTTGCGGGAAGATGAGGCCAAAACCAGAGGTCTTGAGGAGACTATTCTCAGGTAAACCAGCCACACCAGTGTGATGAAGAGCTGTGTTCACATATTTGATAAAAGGAGGCAGTTTTTATGAAGGGAGTAGTAAACAGAAGTATTCTGTTTTTCAGTCCAGCTGTGATTAGATAGCAAGTCCCTAATGTGGGATCCATCAGCCTGGACTGTGTAATATGGATCTAGTGGCCAAGATCTTTCTTATCTGATTTGTCTCAGTTTATTCCTAATGGTGAAAGCCATGGGTCTTTCTGCTGGCAGAGCAGTCATTCTGGATCTCCATTGCCTGATTAAATCTCTGCTCTGGCACAGGACTTTTATGCCAACCACTGAGTCATGCCAGTGAACAGACAAAGCCAATAAGGCCTGGTGTGGAAAAAATACTCAGAAAGGGGTCGTGAAAAATATAAAAATATATGAAAACAGATTTTTAATTGGTACAGATCATTATATATATATATACACACACACAATGCCGCTCAAAAGTTTGGGATCAGTAAGATTTTTAATGTTTTTTAAAGGAGTCTCTTCTGCTCATCAAGGCTGTATTTATTCGATCAAAAATACAGAAAAAAACAGTAGGTCTAATATTGTGAAATCTTATTGCAATTTCTAATATTGGTTTCCTATTTTAATATACTTTAAAATACAATTTATTTCTTTGATGCAGCGCTGAATTTTCAGCATCATTACTCCAGTCTTCAGTGTCACATGATCCTTCAGAAATAATTTTAATATGCTGATTTATTATGAGTGTTGAAACTGCTGTGCTGCTTTATATTGTTTTTTGAAACCTGTGATGCTTTTTTCTTTGATGAATACAGTTAAAAAGAGCAGTATTTGTTCAAAATAGACATCTTTTCTAACAATATAAGTCTTTACTATGACTTTTTATTCATTTAACAAAACCCTCCTGAATAAAAGTATTAATTTCTTTTAAAAAAGAAAGAAAAAATTTACTGAACTTTTGAATAGCATTGTATATTGTAACACAAAAGTTCTTTTTAACTTTTTATTAATCAGAGAATATCTATCTATCTATCTATCTATCTATCTATCTATCTATCTATCTATCTATCTATCTATCTATCTATCTATCTATCTATCTATCTATCTATCTATCTATCTATCTATCTATCTATCTATCTATCTATCTATCTATCTATCTATCACAAGTCCCAAAAAAAAATAAATAAATTGAAGCAGCACAACGGTTTCCAACATTGATTATAAATTAGCATATCAGAATGATTTCTGAAGGATCATGTGACACTGAAGACTGGAGGAATGATGCTGAAAATTCAGCTTTGATCACATAAATAAATTAAATTATAATAAATTATATTATTAAAATAATATTACAAAATAAAATATTTTATATTATTACATAATAATATAAAATATTATTGTATTTTATAACATTATTTTAATAATAATAGCTCTATCATTAATAACTGAGCACCAAATCAGCATATTATTATGACCTGTGTGTACACACACACACACACACACACACACACACACACACACACACACACACACACACACACACACACACACACACACACACACACACACACACACACACACACAGTCTTTAGTACCACATGGTTCTTCAATAATATGACCCAATAACATAATAATAACTGAAACAACTGTTTTTTTTCCTAAAGATAAACCCATTTAGATGTAAAAATATAGTATTGGTAACCTAAAATGTGCTTTATAAACTGAATGTCCATCTTCTTTTCTTCGAGCACAGACTGGAGAGAGAGCTGGAGGAGCTAGAGACAGGTGTGTCTGCAACATCCACCAAAGAGAACCTGTCGGATGCAATACAGGAAGTCAATACCAAGACATTCGAAAAAACGGTGCGTTTGACCAGCAGCTCTTTCTAGCCCATAAACTTCTCACCAGGGTGGGCAGCAGGGGATCCAGAGGCTTCTATTCAAAGCTTTAGTGCATGACACACAATGGGGTACCATCTCACGTCTGGCTACACAAAGGCTATCTTGATTAAGGGAAGCGATGGATCTCACTGCTTACAGTGCAGGAATCAGCCTCACTCAAGCAGCGAGTACTAAACATGCAGGACTGACAGACTTTTGCCCTCACTGCTGCTGCATTCAGAGCGGCTTCCATAGCAGCAGCGCCGATGCTGCTACAACACAAATTGTTTTCTCTGATTAGCCTTTTCTTTGGTGGTCAATATCCTCTAAAGTACATCATACGTCACTGTCCAGTGCCTGCTGAGTTCTAGCACGTACCGTTTATGTGTTTTGTCATCAGGACTGTTGTTTATTTGAATAGATTTCCACAGAAGAGTCTTCAACTGTGGGGAGATGTTTTACACATAAAATTCCTTATAACACTTTTCACCCTAGTTTATTTACCTCACTTTGACCTTATTTACATCATATCTCATACACTGTAAAAAAAAAGAAGAAAAAGAAGAAAAAAAGCCAACTTAAAAAGATTTTTGAGTTTGCTCAACTTATTTTTGTGGGAGATTTTCAAATTGTTGTTGCATAGACAAAACGACAAGTTGAGAAAACTAAAAAATCTGCTGAAGCTGGATGCCTTAAAATTTTAAGTTGGCTCAACTTTTTTTTTTTTACAGTGTAGGATGAATTGTGTTCCAGTAACCTAAAAATATGGAAATAATAGTCATGTAAAGAATGAATATAAATGAGAACATACACAGATCCTTTAATTATTTAAAAAAAATATATATATATATATTTTATTACTTACATTATTTAATAATTTATATAGTAATATTTATTAATTAAAACATAAATTAATTATATATAATATATTCTAAAATGTAAAAGTAAAAAAAGAAAAGAAATTAATACTTTTATTTAGCAAGAATGCATTAAATTGACCACTTTTATAATGTTACAAAAAATCTTTTTTTTTTTTTAAATAAATGCTGTTCTTTTGAACTTTCTATACATAAAAGAATAGTGGAAAAAATGTATCAGGTGTCTACAAAATATTAAGCAGAAAAGTCATTTTTACACAATAATATAAAATAATAATACTATTTGATTTTATAATAAGTTTTTTTTTTTTTTTTTTTTTTTTTTTTTTTTAAATAAGAACCATTATTAAATTGCATTGTTAAATAGCATTTTGTGATGGAAATGATGGTAGTGGAAATTACATTTGAAACATTTTTGGAACTACGTGACTGATTCATGTCTTTTTAAGGCTAATTTAATAGCTAGCATTTTATGTAAAAAAGGAACAAAAGCTGTCATTGGGGTGGTACCCTTTACCTCAAAATTGAGAGTTTTTTTTTTAAAGTGAAAATGATCTTTTGGTGCAGAAGAGTGTGCACTTAATGAACTAGCCCCAGAGAAACTGCTTTTCTCATCTGATATAGGACTCTTGATGTAAACAGAAAAGATGATGTGTTCACAATAACAAACTAGAATATGACAGATGACAGTATTTGTATAATTCATATTTAATACAAGCATGTATACTTTGGATCAGTCATATAAGATTTGAACATCTTTTTCTCTTTCTCTCTCTCTGTCTCATTTTTGCAGATTGTGATGGACTCTGTGACAGACTCTGTAACAGGTAACGTCATCATCTCTTGGCACCTCTCAAAATAGCCTTTTCATGAGCAATATTTGATCAGAATTCCAAATTAAACACAGCCAAAAGATCAGTTTCTGCAGTTATCCATGACATACTGACTGCGGTTAAGGACGCTGCAGTCAGTCTTGTGTCTACTGTAGTACTTCCTCTTTCCCATCATCCCTCTCTCTCCCCTATTCTACACTCTTGCTTCTTATACCTTTTTATCATTCTCTGTCCTTCTGTGTCCTCGTTCATGACCCTATTAGAGGTCAAAGTTCACGTCAGCCCTCGTCTGGAGAAATCCGGAGGTGTCTCTGACATGATGAGAGCAGGTGAGTGTTGATCCAACCGTAGCTCACGCAGAGATCACACACTCTTCCTGCTGTTTTACCCTTTACCTTTTTGATTCTGAGAAAAAGATGGAAAAAGAAACACTTAAACTGCTCTGTCTTTTCTTATTATTGATATCATGTTCAGAACTTTTTGGTGAAGCCAGTTTTTCTGAGCGAAAGGCAGACCAAAAGCAGAAAGGTGCTTTTTTAGAACGTCTGAAAAAACTTAAAGGGGTAGTTCACCCAAAAATGAAAATGCTGTCATGAATTACTCATCCTCATGTCGTTCAAAACCCGTAAGACTTTTGTTCATCTTCGGAACACAAATTAAGATATTTTTGATGAAATCCAAGAGCTCCCTGCATAGACAGCAACACAACCGAAATGTTCCCAGGTCCAGAAACGTAGCAAGGACATCTGTAAAACAGTCCGTGTGACATCAGTGGCTCAACTTCAATTTTGTGAAGCTACGAGAATACTGCTTGTGTGCAAAGAAAACAGAAATAACGACTTTTGTCGAATTTTGTTTACATTCAGGAGAAAGCGTGCTCACGCATGCAACGTGGTACTCTCCAAAAGGAGAAGAATTGTTGAATAAAGTTATTTTTGTTTCGTGAAAAATATCTTAATTTGTGTTCCGAAGATGAACGAAGGTCTTACGGGTTTGGAACGACATGAGGGTGAGTAATTAATGACAGAATATTCATTTTAGGGTGAACTAACCCTTTAAGACCTATAAGAAAAGACCTTTTTAAAAGTATTAAGATTTAAATTCTGCTCTTTAGTAGGGGTGGGTGATATACCGGTAGAAAATTGCCTACTATCGTCTCTATCGCAGTTACAAGTTCACGTGATGTTGCTGTAGCTATGTGGTCACAAAAACATCGTTTGCATGTGTTTTTAAGCACTGCAGTTTAAAAACAAGTGATTTTAAGCCGAAAAAAAGAGAACTTATTTTGCTATATGTGCGCACTGTTAGAGAGCGTGTGCACACGTGAAGACGGTGCTCATAGAGTGTGTTATTTTTGCTGCTTTTTATGCCTTGAACAGTTAAATACACACACTTGTATGTGTCAAAATGCGTGTCTTTGCAAGTATCTTTGTAAACACATCAGGTCTTAAGTGAAAGCAAACAGCTGAGAAAGAAAACACATGTGTAACAGTATACTGGATCCGGGCAGCTCTTAAAGTGACAGCAGTCTAATAAACCTGCCATTCATGTTAATCATACAACAAAAGACACTGCTCTTGACTAAATCTCTTTTGTAACTTTAATAAGAGGAAATATAGATTTAATTTACACATGCAGTGAAGAATACGCAGTGTTTTATACATTTGATTACTTTATACAATGTATGTAGCATTTCTTATTTATTTGTTCTACTGTAGTTTTTTTGTCCTATTGCTTGTAATTAGTTTCTTATTTGTATTTAATCGCTAACTATTTACTTGTCTTCAGTGAGCTTTTTTTGTTTAGGCTAGTATTAGTTTTTTGTGATATTGACACTGGTGACAAGAATTATGATATTTCTATGAAATTAAACATTTTGATATCATAAAGACCTTATTTAAAGCAAAAAACAACTATATTGTGATATCTATCATTACCGTGAAATAAAATTACTCATATTGTGAAGATTTTGGTCATATCGCCCACCCCTCTGTAGTCAGATAAATGTAAAGTGGATTTATTGACAGTTGTTCCTGGTGAGTGTCTGTTTGGTGTTATTTTTGGTTGATTGGGAGGGTATGTTCGTCCCTGCTGTGTTCTGGACTGAAATATATGACTAGATCGCAAAACCAGAAAATTTGGTAAATAAACACTTGTGGGCCTTATATATTTTCCTATATCAGTGTTTTAAACTTACTAATCCTGTACTGGTTTCATCTAATCTTGTCTTCTAATTCTTTGTTCTTTCAGCTGATGTGTGTTTGCATGTGTGTGTGTCTTCGTGTGTCTGGCATACACACCACATCATCTCTCACTCACATATAAAGTTGAAAAGCAGAAAAACGTCTATTAAATAAAAACAGCTATTTTTAGAAGTTGTACTACTAAAGGAAAAGGTTACCATGGCAGCACTGCCTCAGAAACCATATCACAGCTTTGATTCACTTTGTCTGTGATAGAATTAACACAAAACATACACACCTGTTTTTTATTTCATTTTATACACGCACACACACACAGACTGTTTTTTTTTATTCTTTAAAATATATATAAAAAGGTACATATTATATTATGCTTTTTTGAATATATATATAAGGAATTTTTATTTTTAGGTTCTTGTTTTATGTAAAGTTACAATTATTTCTAATCTCTAATTAAGATCATTTGTCATACATTACATTAGAACAGAAAAATACACCATGTAGTTTCTATCAGTCATATTATCTGTCTTTCCACACCTCACTCTGCATTATTATTCTCACAGAGCTCACCAGACAGTCTCTTAAAATCACACTTCACTGGCTTTTTGAATATAGATTGCAACTGGCCCAAACAGTCTGTGTATGTGTGTGTTCTGTGACTTTATGTGAGTGTGACCGTGCATCATTGCAGGATGGTAATGTGTTCTTTCGTTGGCACTGCAGCGATGTACTCCGTAGAGATCACAGTTGAGAAGGACCTGGTGACTGGCGAGACCAAAGTCCTGTCCACTAACACACTGCTCCCCAAAGACCTCTCGCAGCAGGGCGTCAAGGTCTATGAGGATGAACAGAAAGGTGGCTGGCGATAGAGCAGGCGCACGTGGCTTTGCTAGATATGCCTGCTTTACGAGAAGTGTACATTTTTACACATTAATGAGGGAAAATATTCAGAACATCAGATGTGGTTCTCTTTTTTGGCCAAACTTAATGTTTATTTTGTTTTAGTTTATTCGAGAACAATTATCTCAAAAATGTCACCATTCACGTTTTTCCAAACCCGTATGATTTCTTCCGTAGCTCTCATATTTTATTCTCACTTTCACGTATTTTATTGGACTGTCGTTGTGGGTCATGTGACACGTGGAAACCATTTCCACTCAGCATCATTGAGGTCAAACCTGGGATGATGCATCTTCAAGTGGTATATTTAAATGTACACGAAGAGCCAGTGAAGGGCAAGTATCATAGTAACGAATGACAAAACAACACACCTTTAGTCCTTTTCTCACAAATTATGATTACAGAGGCAGATTATCGACTAATAAATTGGAATTTAGCAAATTTGGGATGAATAAATCAACAGTAGGGTCGTAAACTTAATCCATATTTGAGAACCTGTCAAAAATAAGTTTTTTATTATATTTAAAAATATTAATTAATGTTTTATACCTTCATTTGATTATCACTGTTTTTGATAATAGATTTGAATTAAATCATAAATCCTAAAAAATTAAAACAGACACTGAATTTATGAAAAAAAAAAAAAATCCATTCATAGGCCCTTAGTGTTGCAAAAATGTCAATAAACTATTAAGTTGTTAAAATGTTTGTAATTTCAGTTGAATAGACATGCTTCTTGATTATTAAAATGTAGTTAAACCATAAAAATGTAATACATTTGGGAAAAATAAAATTCCATAGGGCCGTAAAAATAGAATTTTTTATTAAACTTGTCATAAAATTGTTGTTAAGTTGTATACGTTTAATACTTTTTGACTACTAAAATTTTATTTTACCAATATAATGGAATGCAAAAAAATATCAATGTTAAAAAGCAGAATTTTGGAAAAATAAACGTATTTTTGGGTAAAAATAAAACAGATTTCATAGGGCCCTGTGTGTTGTGATCTCAAATCTCTTTTACCATTATTTGTGAACTAAAACATTTGCATAACATAATCAGCTACATTAGCGTATGGCTTTTCTAACATATTAAACTTTCTTGGTAGTTTACTTGGTACAGCATTGCAGTTACGATGTTGAGCCCTCACGATAAAAGGGCTCGCAGAAACAAAAGTTAAATTGGCATGGATGCATCAGTAAATGCATTTTTATCTCATTAGGTTTAGATGGTATGTTATTTTTAAGGTTAAGTTGATGCAATCGAGCATTAACCTTTTAGCGCCACTCATCATACACAATACGTGTCATACAACAACCAACGTAATAAACCATTGGCAGATTCACATTCATCTTTTTCGCATAAATCTGAACACTTTTAGTACCAATCACTGGACATTTCATCTGGAAAGTATTGAAGTACCTGCGAAACATGTAGTTAAGCAACATAATATCGTTTTGCAGAAAGGCTGCCACAAGGCACATTTTTCCAGTGAGCCTTTTGTTCTTTTTGAAGCTTGACAGCCAATGCATTATGTATTTTTTATTTATTTTTTTTATTGTATGGAAAAGAGTAGCTTGGACATTCATCTAAACATCTCTTTCAGGCTGGGTCAGATGGGTTTGGAACAACATGAGGATGAGTTACTTTATCAAGATCAGAGTCTTAAATTTGTCAGTTTTACTTAATGTGTCACCAAACACTGGTCACTTCTCGTAAAGGAAGAGGTTAATTGAGCATGGCTTTAGATGCAGGGTAACCACAAACCCCTGATTGTTATTGACTTTTATCATTATTTTCTGTCAGAGAATGAGAGGCCATGTTGGGCGTTAAACTCTCAGTTGGTCACCCTGCAACTTGACTGCTATTTTGGGCATGTTGCTGCCAAGCTTAGCCACGAGCCTCCAGCCTGATTCTCACTCTTCCCAGTGGTGTTACACAATGAAACTATAAATTTAGCACATATTAAATATATTCTCCAAAGGTTTACAGATGATTAAAATGCTTGTTTCACCGATACTGCATCTGTTACTGCTAATGCTGCTAGCTGCTAATGCTAACACCAATAGCACTGCTTGCTTCCTGCTCTGTTTACTCCGCTTGCCACACTTTCCCTGTGTTTGATCCCTCAGCCAAGTGAGCACTTCTAGCAAGTGAAGCGCACTTGATGTACAACTTTAAAAGACAATGCTAACAGTAGTTATTAAATGGGCACAGTATGCTTCGTCAGTGGCTTGAATGAGTAGTGTTTTTCTAGCAGTCTTTATTATAAATTCTTGACTACAGCAAACCTGCAGTAAATATGCGGCAAATATACTGCAGTGTTGGCTAGAAGTTTGCTTTAACACTATAAAAAAGGTTTATACAGGCATTGTCAAATATGGTGTCAGTTCTGTTTATTTAATGTGACCATATGCCTTTTTTTTTTTTTTTCACAGACATCTCCTGGCCGGGATTTCTAAATTGCTCAAAATGTCCAGGGTTTGGCTTTGTTTTTCTGTCATTTTTCATACTTTCTGAAGGTAATGACTGAAAAGTAGAGTGACCAATAGCATGCAGGCATTGTACACAATCGGACAACCATGGCACGCAAGAAGGCGGGATCTACAGAGAACAGCCAAAACAATGCAAATACGTAATGTATTAGGACTGTAGAGAAATGCTCAATAGGAAAACAAAGTCAAACATGGACATTTTAGGTAATTCAGAAATAATAAATAAATAAATAAATAAATAAAAAAAGGTTGTAAAAATGGATGTATGGTCATCCTGTGTTTATCTTGTAATGTACAAGATGGCATGTTTTTTTTGTTCGTTTTGTTTAAAAATATATTCATTCATACATATATTTTGTTGTTTTTAATTTCTGAATTTAAATTCATTTTAATATATTTTTGTAATATTGGGATAATAAAACTGTCCTGATAAAGCCTCACTGATAGGAAGTTCTCGAAAACCTTAAGTAGGTAGTTCAGCACGTTAAAAAAAGTAATTGTTAAAATATTTAAAAAAGAAAAACTTTTGCCTTTAAACATGCAGGAAAAAAACATAAATTATAAAATAGAAAGGATCTCTGCAGATCCCTGCAAAAAAAATAAAAAATAAAAATAATAATAATTAACTATATTTGTTTAAAAAAAGTTAAAAAAATAAAATAAAATAAAAAACTTAACATGTGTACCTTTTATGGAAAATAATACACTTATTCTAGGTGTACAGAAGATATTTTTGGTACTTTTTATTGGTGGTTATGCCATATAACATTTTTCATTTCAAATTTCATTTCATTTCATTCATAAGTTAAAGTTAAATAAAGTTACTTTTTTTTCTTCTTTAGATTGTTGAAAATGAACCATATGAAACCAACAATGATGTCGAAAAAATTTTCACTCAGAAACAGCTAGTAAATTTCACAATGAATTAACAGAAAAACCAAGTAACGTTAAATTTAATTTTGAAGTAGAAATACTGAAATAGCATCTTCCTGTAAAAAGTACTCCAAAAGTCTTTGTTTTATGTGATTTCGAAAACTATTTTTTACAGTGTTGAACACTCTCATTTGTCAATGACCCACAAATGCTTGAAAGCCCAAAGTATACTTCACTTTTTACACATACGCGAGGGACAGCGTACAGTGTGCGTGATTCAAATTTTGTCATCAGAACAGTATGCGCGTACTGTATGCGCACCACCCGATTTTTGTAACCACGCATACTTTGTATGCGCAGGTCACACAAGCTCATTGAAGTTATTTTGCACTAATCTGTTGTTCCTCAAGGTGGCGACACCATCCCGCATCGTTGTTTCACAGTAGAAAACGAAACAAAAGAGATGGAACAATAACAACAAAACAGCGGCGACTGCAACGACAACAGATGCTCACACTGACAAGCGCTTGTGAGCGAGACGGTATGAGGCAGCTCAGCTTTGGTTTAAAAGAGTTCGAAAATATTTGTTATCAGTCATAACTTACAGGGAAAAATAGAGCAGCCACTGAACATGGATAAAGCTTTCTAGAGTGCATGTGTCGACCGCCTGCATTCACGCACAACATCAAATGGAGTATGCTTTGAAAGGCTACGCATTCGACGCTAGCGTACGTGTAAAAAAACGAAGTATACTTGGGGCTTAACGCTCAATCATGTCAGTCTTAAAGCGGTGGTAGTTCACCTTCAGTTGCTAGTCCCCATTGACTTCCATAGTATGGAAAAGAACACTATGTAAGTCAATAGGGAACAGAGACTGAAGGTGAACTATCCCTTTAAGATGAATTGCAGTCAATCAGGGAAAAGTCTTTACTGACACAGTCCGTCTTGTTTTTCTCTATGCAGTTGTGCATGAGGTGCGCAGTGTGGACGGTGCAGTAACCAATGGCGTTCACCAGCTCAGCTCTTCAGAGGTGGAAGAGCTCCTCCACAAGGCTGATGAGGTGACCATGAGCGAGAGCAGCAAGACTACACCGCGACTGGAGCGAGGGCAGGCCGAGAAGGTGGAGAAGGTAGAGAAAGACGTAGTCCCAGCCGCAGCCCCCATAAAGGAGATCACGGGTGTAGAAGCCAAACCCGCAGCCCCCCAAACAGAAGTGGGCGGTGCCAGCACAGAGAACCCAGTCACAATGGTTTTCATGGGCTACCAGAGCGTTGAGGATGAGGATGAAACAAAGAAGGTTTTGGGGATGGAGAGCACGACTGTGAAGGCTGAGGTGGTGCTCATCGAGGACGGAGATGCCAAGACCGCCACCGGTGACACCAAGCAGGAACAGGCGCCCCCTAATGGCAGCCCAGCAGAGCCACCGAAGGCTGAAGAGGCGACCGGCGAGTCGGGACAGCAAGAAGGGGGCGCTGCTGAGGTCAAGAGCAAAGAGAAACAACCCTGCAAGTGCTGCATCATCATGTGAGCCCAAACACGCCCTCCCAAACACAGACTTTACTGATGAAATGCAACAACATACAGAGAGAACAACAGCAAGGCTGAGAGGAATAAACGTTCAGTATCTTTTGATAGAAGCTGTTGTTTCTTTAATTGATTTTTACCTGTTTTATATTTTCTATATTGCTTTATCTTTTCCCCTTGATCCTCTCTAACCTCATTTGAATTTTATGCATTTTGTTATTTTTTTTCTTTTCTTTTTTTTTTTTGTGGCTGAAATGAATCGAGTCATATGCGCTCCTGTGAGAGAAGTATGAAGATTTGACCCTTTAACTGAAATGAACTGATCAAACCCCTTTAATCAGCATTTACTTCACAAATTTTTTTAGTCTTACCTTTCCATATGGAAGATTCGAATATTTCCCATAATTGTATAATATATATGATTTTTTAAAAGCCTGTTTATTTTGAGTTCCTTTTTTGCAGAGCATGTACACTACGAAGTATTTTCACTTTCACATCAAAAGAAAATGTTGAAGAAAATGATTGATCTCAGCATTATGCACTGCACTGTATTTATTACTGATGAAGCTGTGAGAAGTATTGCAATTGTTTTTATTTTATTTTGTTTTTCAAATTAGGAATAAAACCTGTGGGATTGACAGAGCACACTTTGCATTTGCTTAGAAAGGACGGGATTGTTTTAAACCATCACACAGGAGTTTTAAAGGAATGTTCTGGGTTCGATACAAACTGAACTCTCGATTAATACAGAAAATAGTTTCAACTCATCCCTCAGTTTGTAATGGAAAAAAAAAATGTTTACAAAAATGTAATTTTTTTTTTTTTTTGAACATGTGAATCGTTCCTTACAAATAATGGGTGTTTCTGGAGCTGTAAAGCTGTAAAGTTTGGGGTCTGTATTTTTAAATGCTTTTGAAAGACATTTCTTATGCTCACCAAGGATGCATTTATTAGATCAAAAATACAGTAAAAACAGTAATATTGTGAAATATCATCATAGAATATCACATAGCATCATTCATTTATTAAATAATTTTGATTTCATCTGGTTTTAAAACCATTTCTCTACTGATGGCCATTTAAAAGTAGCTTTACATATATTTATTTAATCAAACGTACAGTAAAAAGTGAAATATTATTATCATTAAAAATAACTCTTCTCTATTTTAATATATTTTGAAAAGTATTTTATTCCTGTCATGCAAAGCTGAATTTCCAGCATCATTACTCCAGTCTTCAGTGTCACATGATATATGAATATGATGCTCAAGAAACATTTCTTTTTATTATCAGTGTTAAAACAGCCATGCTGCTTGATATTTTTGTGGATACCTCGCAATATTGTTTCAGGATACTTTGATGAATAGAAAAATTAAAAAGAACAGTGTTTATTTGAATGAGAAATCTTTTATAAAAGGCTTTACTGTCACTATTGATAAATTCAATGCATCCTTGCTGATTAAAAGTATTTAATTATTAAATATACATATATATATATATTGCATTATCAACATGATTTTTATTTGGTTTTTACAAACTTGGGGATGAGTTCTAATAATTTTACAGTAAATGAAAGCATGTCACTGCTTATCCTCTCCATTCCTGCAAATGCACGTGTAACTAGTTTGAGGCTATTTGCTTTAAATGAAAAAAAAACACAAAAACATCAGAGTATCCCTTCTCTTTTCCCTTGCTTTTTCTCAAACACACCGTTTTCCTTATTTCCCTTATCTTTGTTCTCCCGTGAGTCCAGTAGATTGCGCTCTTTCATATTGAAATGTAGGACAGGTGAGCTGAGGATATCTCAGTAAGCTTTGATGTTTTGCTGTTAGGCTGTTCGGTGGTCATTCTCAGTTAGACTGTTGCAGCAAAGAGCTTGTGCATGTGTTTGTACTTGTTCCTTAGTGTTTCTAACTAAAATATATATAATCCCCACTTGAAATGCTCTATTTGTTGGAAATAGAGATCAAGAGTAGAGAGTCAATTGTTCTCTCGGTTACTTTCAAACTGCTGCATGACGTAAACTTGCATCGGATCATTTGTAGCCTTCTCATCTTTCATCTGCATCGCTCATGTGCATTTGGCCTTGTTCTGACATTCAGAGGTCTGTATGTATCAGGCTGGCTGTGTGTTTTTAATTGTATGCCAGTCCGCACTGCCATCAGCCCTCAGGAAGGGTCAGTGACAGCTCATTCCTAACAAGTGACATCAACAAACTGCTGCAGCCAATCCTATGCAAGAGCCCTCATGCGTGTAAACTAGCGTCAAAATAAGCGAAGCTCTCTCACTTCCACAGAAATCACACAGTTTCCACAGTTCCCGAGACTAGAATGGAAAGACAGGAAGGACAATATCCGCCCTTCCTTAGCTGTTCCAAGGAAGTGTGGCGAGGGGACAGGAAACTTTTAATAGGTTATTATGCTAAGTATCGAAGCTTTTTTTGTGTTTTTAGATATTAAAAGAAAATGTTTGCATTTCTGTTAAAAGTTGGGAAGAAAAAATGTTGGAAATGCCCTTAAAGTAGCTATGATGCCAAATGCTTCAGTAAAAACAAAAAGCATATTGTTTTTGTTGCCTGTGTGTTTGTGGAGGAGATGGGTGATGCACTGGTGCTTATTTAAAGTTATTTTCATCTTTTCCACAACAGAAATAAATGTTAATAACATTAAAGGTGCATTTTGTAGTCTGGTTTCACAATCAGTGTCTAGTTTTATGTAAATTACCCCAACACCACTGTGTTTCAGAGAGACGTTTACAGAATATTCGAGTCCCTTACCTGCCTTTATCCCTCATCAGATCTTGCCGTACTAATGTTTATGGACGTTTTTTGTCTTTGTCTTTCTGTCTGTTGGCTTCAGACCATTTCTTCCTCTTCTTTGGTCGTGTATGTAGTGATTTCAGCTTTGAAACCTTTGAGAATCTTTTTTTTTCGAATCAGTAGTTGGGAGCGCGTATGAAACTAGCTTCATTATATCGAAACTTTCAAATTCTGATTTATTAACCAATTATAATGTATGTTCATTTTTAACTAATTTTAATAAGCGTGCATATATAATGAAAGAGTAGAACGGTTATTGTTTCTAATTGGACTGAACAAGCATACAAAATTCTAACAAATTATTCAGGCACTTCATATTACATGGTATGTATTTAGTGATATGTAAATTACATTCAGTAAATTATACTTTATTAAAAACAATTGTGATTGGTTTGTAAAAGGTGTCTTTCTGCAGGTTTGGGCTGTGATCACATTGCATTTACACTACTTTGACCAGCAGGTGGCGTGAGCGTGTTGTGTTTTGAGGTTTTTGAAATCGAATAATTTTGCGAATCAATTAATTTAGTGTTTCAAAAAGCTTATTTTCTCTAATCACTGTATACAGGTACTGCTTCTACCATTTTCTCCGCTGGAAAGGCACAATGATTGTATCATTTTCGCTCTTTGCATCCCCAAACAACACTACGCTATGTGAAACTTAGTGAAACACTGCAGCTCATGCCATTGCAACACGCCCAGATACATTTTGGTGGGGACGATCCACACCATACATAACTGAAATACATTTTATAGAAATCTTTTTCTTAGTCTTCACCTCATGTGAGTTCACACCATTCAGAATCTTTGCAAAAACACAATTTATTTCTCCATGTGTAAAACTTTTTTTTTTTAAATTGGCACCAAACTACTAAATGCACCTTTACATGACATTGGAGGGTTGTTTAAATGAATGTTAAACCTGTACCTTATAAATTACTTACTTTATCAATTTAATTTGATAGCGAATTAATAACTAATTTTTAGGAGAATAAAATTATGTGGCATGGGTAGCTGGTAGAGGTTTGATAGAATAATGTGTGTGCGTTTTGCATCTATGTGGTCGTATTTATGTTTTATCTCTTATATTTTAGTTACATTTCTGCCCGAATTGCTGGGATGAACTCTATGGAAATCAATGTGCGTTGTTCAGAAGCCCAGGAGTCAAATGAGGTCAATATGAATGCAAAAAAATCCCTTTCCGTTTATCGTGTTCTATCATGTTTACTCACATTCACTTATCCATGTCCACACTTTTTGGATGTAAAGCAGCATCAAGTGAGGTTATAATTCATGGTTCAAGAACCAGTTTGCTTTCCTCCCAGTGCTCATCTGGGCAACTTCGTTTAAAGTCTTTGCATCAATGTGAGTTTCATGGTTTGCCACTCACCTTACTGTCCATCAGTACTAACATTCCAGTTCCGATGTGTTCCTCACCCCTGAAATGCCTTGTTGTCTGGCCATGGGCCTGGCGTATCTCTTTTGTATAGTTGCATGCTTTTATAGGTACATACATCACCCATATCTACATATACATATCCATTTCCATGTTAGATAATGTCCCTGTGCTTGAACCCCTAACCCTTGATGACAAGCTGAGTTCAAAGTCATGATAGAACAGAGGACAATGTTGGAACATATAGCCAAGTTCCTCTCTTATTGCTTCTCCTGATAATGAGTGTGTGCTCTTACTGCCACTGTTGTCTGTGCGTTGTGAAGGTCTGCTTTCTTATCAACCTGACAGAGCTGTAGAAGGAGTTGGAAGGAGACATTAAAATGTGACGTGCGTTACAGAAATCACTGCCTCTGTCTTGTTTTCTTTATACCAGTAAATGTGCTGCTTATGATCTACAGTATGCACAAATCCTTATGTAACAGTATTTCCTGCAATCCTCAACCACACCACAACAAAAGATTCATTTTATCACTGTGAGTTTGCAGTCTGTATTGAATGAGATGCAATAAAACTGTCATGCACAGTGAAATAATGGCAAGAAACGGCGTTCTACTTAGTTTTATACTAAACCTAGCATCGGATACTATAAATACTGTTGGCTCTCTGACAAACTGCTTGTGATGTTTCTCATTTGTAATTCACCTTGGATAAAAGCATCTGCTAAAAGATAAATGTAAAAACAACATACAGAACAGCCAGTGTAGTCCAATTCACTAACAAATTACTCTTATGAGCCAGTTTTTCTTCATCAAAAATGTACAGCGTGATTCATGAACACTTAAGAGTTTGTTCTTTTTAGTGAATCGAAAACATTCAGCATACGAAGTGTAGTTTGATTTGTGAACAAACTGATCTTATCCGTCTATACTTTTAATGAATATTTAAAAAAAACGCAATTGCTAGTTTGAATCAGTCTGACAAATCATCAAAGTGGTAACCAAATCAACATCTGACACAAACTAGTAGAGGACAAAGTAGAGGAGTAAGGTGGAAATGTAAGGAAAGAATCTTCTTGATTTGATGAAAAAAAGAAAAAAAAAAAATACAAACTGGTTGTGGGCCTAGTAGTGAGACCTGAGGAACACCACTGCTGCTATTTGGAACTAATCTAAGAGCCACCGTGGTATTGTCAACTCTATTGTCAATGATTAAATGACCAGGCTTCAGAGCAACTATGAGGTGCATTATGGGATGGTAGAGGGGTACTCTCAGCTTTTGTCCTAAGGTTGCTGATTGTAGCAGCATTCCAGACTGGTATCCCTGCCCTCAGCACAGTCATCGACACACACACGCACACAAACACACACGCATGCATGCACTGAATCTTTGACCATGGGCCAGGTCACCCCACACACATTTTGGGCATTTTTGCTTAAGGTGATTCCTCTTGTTTTGACCATATTGGAGCCATATTGGAGGAGGAGCTTTACCAGAGCAACTGAGCCAAAATACACATTTTATGGGTAGTGGATGAAGACTGAAAACTAGACTGACACCAGCAGTAGTATTGATGGGGTAGACCGGCCCTGCTTTCACTGTATGTTTCAGCGCTGTTAGACACAATGGTCTTGCTGGATCCATCTGCCTGCAAAAGATGAGGTGAGTCGTTCCGAATGAGGAAAAATGAGAGTAAAAGCAAACTAATTTTATCACATATTACAAATATATATATATATATATTGCTTTTACACAAAGTATTTTTATAATACAATATTTTGTAATATCTGACACATACTAGTGTATGGTGATTCTTGGTAGGTTATGGTACATAAAAATAATTTTGCTCTTCTGTTCACTCTCCAGGACTCATCAGGATTGAGTTGAGTTAACTGCATGCTAGTGTTTTCCTGTCAAACTCTAGTACTGCAGCAAACACCATGTTCAGGTACACTCCTCCGTGGCAGGTGCTGTGTAACAGCCTGGATCATTCTTTTAAGGTAGGGCTATACAAAAGCATATGTTTTTGAAGAAATGGTTACAATTTTACTTAAAAATAAAGGTCCTTCATTGGCATTGATGGTTCCACAAAGATCCTTTAGCATCCATGGAACCTTTTCATTCCACAAAAAGTCATTCGTATTGAAAAACGTGGTCACACTTTATATTAGGTGGCCTTAACTACTATGTACTTACATCAAAAAATAAGTACAATGTACTTATTGTGTTCATATTGTATTGTAAAACACTTTTGCTGCTATTGAGGGGGATACAGGTGAGGTTAGGGACAGGTTTGGTGGTATGGGTAGGTTTAAGGGTGGGTTAAGGTGTAAGGGATGGGTTAACAGTGTAATTATAAATGTAATTACAGAAATTAATTACAGATGTAAGTACATATAGGTATTTTTAAAAATAAAAGTACAATGTAAAAACATGTATGTACACAATAAGTGCATTGTATCAAATGATTAATTTAAATGTAAGTACATAGTAGTTAAGGCCACCTAATATAAAGTGGGACCAAAAACGTTGTTTATATTACTATATTACTTGAATGTTATTCATTCTAAGAAAAAAATGATTCCTTTAAGAACTGATCACTGAAAGGTTATTTGGGGAACCAAAAAATGTTCTTCTGTTGCATCGCTACGAAACCCCCCCCCCCCCCCCCCCGCCCCATATGGAACCTTTATTTTGAAGTGTATTTTAAAAAATAATTATTTTATTCTATTACAAATTGTCAAATTAGTCTCACTTAATCAGCTTTATAAAATAGGCTTTATAACATACTTAATTAAAATTCCATATGAATAAAATGTGTATAGTACAATAGTGGTCTTACTTTATTATGATGCTAATAACTAATAAAATGCTCACTATATGTAATGCACAAAGTCAAATACTTGTGCATTATATGTTTTTTTGAATACATTTTATTGTGGTTGGGACAAAGAAAAATTTACCTGAGCTTTGGCTTCTTCTTCTGTAGTTATGCAAAAAAATAAGTAAATATTGTGAACACATGCCATCATTTTTTTATTAGCTTAAGATAAAATATTTGGCTAACTCCTGCTGTAGTGCAAGAAATTGTATGTAGTTTTGTGTATTTTTGTGGCTATGAAGCCCCCTATAGTTATGTGAGTGGAATTCACTGTTGTTATTTTACCAGTGTCGTAATTACAGTGCATAGCTGTACACGCGCTTTTGTTGCTTCCGTAAAGCAATACGCCAATTTTGTGAAATTTCGTACCTGCTCACCAAATTTACAAACTCCCAGAGTTTAGATTTGTATTATTAAATCCACTTAAATCCAAAAGTCCAATCATAGGCGCTTTTCTACCTGATCAGTTAAACAGTTACTAGTGATGAGCTTAGAAAAAGACATTTACTTGGTCGTAAACTCTGGAATGTAATATATGAGTGTCATGCTCTGTACTTTCACTCATCCCGAGGGAGTTTTCCTCAGCTCATTGCAGAGCTCAAATGACAGTTTCAGCTTTAATTTTAATTGCACTGTTGTCGTCATCCTCACTACAGTCCATACAGGTAAATATAGTTAACAAGGATGTTTATTCAGGCCCATTTAAAATCTGTAATGTTAATTCTGCATACAGATGGTTCCTTAACAAGCTATATTCAATTATATGAATATACCAGGTGTCTATTCTTCCTCAATACCCCATCCACAATCTATCAGTCTTCTGCACTCCTTCAGTCTGGGTGTGGGGTGTGTCTGCATGTATATGTGATATTAGCTGAACTTTGTCAAGTCAGTGCAGTAAAGACAGAAGTGTCTTCTGATGCATGTGACACTACAGGCTCTCACACCGCTACTGATGTCTCAGGGTGAGTGTTGCTCACTTTTCTTTGGCTGAAAGGTTTTGTGAGAATAAATAGGTCAGCTTGTTAATAAATAGTTCATATTATTTGCTCATTTGAAATGTGTGAGATCATTTGTATGCATGTACTGTACATGTAACGTAATTATCAATTAAAACAGTAAACTTAATGTTCAGTTTTTCTAAAGGGGAAAAAGATTGTTCTCAGCATTATATATAATATTACAATTCTTAAATGCATTTTGTGGCAGGAATATTTCCTCTTTCAGTCATTTTATTGTCATTGCAGGGTAAAGGTTGATCAGGTCGAATAAGGTTATGTATCTTACGATCATTTTTTTATGAAGCACTTCGATCTGTCTGGAAGAAAGTGAAAGAGTGAGATTTTACAAACTTGTTTTTTCTTTTGAGTCCAGTCCACATTACGCTGAACATCCATCAAAACATAGCTGTTCTGTTATCAGTAGTTGTTTCAATATGATGAAAAATGCATTTGAATCTGGATATGAAGCTGTTATTCAGTGGGCATATATTTCAAATGTTTTTATGGGGTCAAGACTCGCTGTAGCACGGTTCCCTTAATCATTGCTTTGGCCATCATACTTCTGTAAAGCTATATTTTCTACACTTTTGGGACACCCCTCAAACAGTCTGAGCCAATCAGCAAAGGCAGAGCAGTGGTTTCCAGGAAACTGGCCTGCTGTCATTTTATCAGCGGTTCACAGTTCACAATGTCACACACGGACACCAGTGAGAGCGAGCAAAACTCCCTTACAACTACGTAAGCTTACTCAAAGTGGGACACTCTTATCTATTGTTTTGATGCAGTACGCAGACCAGAGAATTTTTTTCCCCACAATGATAAATTATTCTTAAACAACAGATTAGTACATATTTCTTCAATAACGTGAGGTGAGTGCCAGTTTTTTTTTTAATCTAAATAATCACCATTTTAAGACATTTAAATACTTAAGTTTTTTAAAAGTATTTTTTTTTTCTAAAATACAAGCATAAACATATATTATTCTCTCTCTCTTATGTTTATTAGAAATGTAACGCTTTAAAAATCATATAGTATTTAAAAATATCTGAATAACCCCATCGAGTGCAATTGTATGCAATGTAATATGTAAATTATTACAACTGAGATAAGTGTTTAAGTACTAAGCCTAAGATTGGGTTCTTGTATACTATCGATAAAAAGGCAAACAGAAACATGATTTTCAGCTGAATAGTAGGCTAAACTTACGAAATTCTGATGATCTCCCATGATTTTACTATAGTGAGAAAATGTTTTGACAATTTATCAAGGGAATGCATTCTATTACAGTTATGTCTGAACAAAATACCAATTAAAACAAGCTTACTCATTTACAAGAAATATGGTAAAATTTTACAGGAGTGAAAGTTTTTAATACTTTATACTATTTCGTTTTTTTTTTTTGTAATGTAAAATGTTTGATAAATGTTCTAAATGTACATTTTATATGTTCTTCTCTCTTATTAGACACAACCTGTTAAACCTTGTACCTTGTAAACCATGTACGTTACATATCTGGAAATACGTTTACTTACTCTCTACACGCAGTGTGTTAATCATCTGATAGTCTCTGCATGGTGCAGAAGTAAATCTGTTGTCTTTCTTTTTCTTTTTTGTTGTTACCTAGAGACAGGCATCAACTGTGATGGTCAACCCATATGAAGCATGCACTCACTCCTCAGCAGAGGAGCAGGCTGGGAGCCATTCCCATTCTTCTCTGAGACCTCCACTTTCCAGAGATCCCCAGAACCATCCACCACCCAGAGTTCCTATGACCAGCAACCCAAAGCGCTGGGTGATGAAGCCCTTCTCCCCTAAGCTAGAGCAGTCAGATTTGCGCTCCATATTGAGCCCTACAGGCCAACCACAGTTGCTTGAGAACACGTGGAGCAGCAGTCAGGACGGTAACTCTTTCAGGTTCAGCTTGGAAAGCATAACAGTAACAGACATGCAGCCCACTGTGATAGTGTCCTCTGGGTATGGCGATAGTCCTCCAGATGTGGTGGTCCAGGCTAGGCAAGTGGCTGTGTCTGAGGATGGAAGTGACAGTGAAGACTTTAGGCCCAGTACTACAAGCAACCCCAGCAGCCCTGGAACCGCCAGCAGTACAGGCTCACATGTTGGATTCTATTCCTTTGTAGATGACCCAGCAAGTCCAGAAGCAGAGATGAATGAGGTCTACATGGTTTCTCCACAAAGGCAGGCCAAACTGAATACCCTGAAGGAGAAGAGCAGCTTTAAGCTACAGACATACACAGAGGAAAAGATACCTGGAAGGCTTTTTGAAGAAACTAATGGAGATGACCCTTACCGAATCGAGAATGCCTCCACAGTGAATGTAGATGAGGAAAATCCAGACCGAATGGAGATCATTCGTAATCAGGCACCCAAGAAAAGCCCTGCCCTTAAAGAGCAGTGGAGTGCCTTAGAAAATCTGGACCTCAGTAACACGTCACAAAGGCTCCTGCATGGGTTTAGTCTAAGCTACAAACCAGTGAGCGAGAAGACTGAAGAAGCCAGGGTTGAGCCTAGCACCATAGACAATGAGCAAATTGACTTCAACGCAGCACGGAAGCAGTTTCTAATGATGGAACAATCAAAACAGAACCCCTTCCTACAGAGTCCCGAGCGGTTCCCTTATTCTCCCAAACTGCGGGGAAGAACTCTATCCTCAATGGCCAGTATCTTCACTCTAAGACAAGTAAGCAAAGAGAACAGCCTAGAGGAGAATGAGATCCCACTAGCAACACAACAAGAAACAGTAGTAAAGAATGAAACTGCGACTGAGGATTCAAAAAATGGAGGTGCCTTAGATGATGTTGACTCTGGTCTTGGTGACCGAAGTGGAGGATACGCCAGCGATGGTAGCATTACAAACGATCCTTCTATTTCAGAGATGGAAAGCAGCTTGACGATGTCAAGCGCACAGGAGACTCCCATTCAAAGGGAAATTAGAATTTCCCAACAACGGGAAGAGAATCTACGTCGATCAAGGGGTATCTTGCACAAAGACAACTCAGAGATGGTGGAGATCAGGATAAAGCCAATTCTGTCCCTGTCATCTCCACAGATGAAAGCTGCAAAACCCAAAGAACCCAACAGAGTAAGTTTCCTTATTCAGAGAGAACGTGAGCTTGAGAAACAGCGACAGATCGCAAAAAGTGTTTCAAGCTATGATACCCAAGAGAACCAAGTACAGGACAATAAGAAGTCATTTGAGTCACAACCGGATGAAATTCCAGTCACATCGTTGGGGGCAAGTCTAAGAGAAAGTCCCACAACTGATTTAGAGCAAAGCACAGTCTCTGCAGATGACATGCGGAATACAGAGAAACCTGCACTAGTAGAGGAAGGTGACCTTTTGGACTCAAAGGAAGTTCTTTCACCTTGCTGTCCTCATCGACATCCTGATGAATCTATCCTTCAGAGAAACTCTGACAGCAGCACTTTTGGAAACCAAGTCCAAGTAAGTGCACATCCTGAGGAGCATTCCAAAGTAAGCATTCATAAAGAAAATGGTGTAGAGTGCCAAACCAATACCCTCAGAACAAAGAAAGAGCCATCCTGGATTGTGGAAAATGACAACAGCATGTCAGGAAGGAACAGATTTTACTCTCAAAATTCTCCGTCCCCACTGGAACCCCCAAAAACTGGTCGGTACACTCCTACCTGGAAATCTCACCTTGAGTACACCGACTGGAGCCCCAAAATGCAGAATGCCCCAAACAGCATCCGTCAAGAAATCGAAAAAGACCTCAGACGAGAACAAGAGCTCCAAGAGCTGAGAGAGTCCAGTAGTCAGTCTTTCTCAGTACCCAACCCAGCATCCGTGAATCCAGTGCTAAGTTCCTCTGAACCCAGGTCTCCTCTAACTAGCGAGGAAACTCTATTTTCACCACAAACTCCACATGGGAACATGGTAGAAGTGGATTCGGTATTTCCAGAAAAGACAACTAATTACAGTAATCCTTATTCTGGGAGTCTGGACACTTCTTGGTTATCCATGACAGGTATAACTCACTGCACTCAAACATGCTAAACATAACAAATGGGTTAAAGGGGGGGGGGGGGGGGGGGGGGACACCGCCTGTTGCTGGGAAACTGTCTTATTATTTTGTGCAATGTTTGTGGCATGTGCATTTCATAACGTTTTGGTTTATACAGTAGCTAACTGATTGAAGCGTTTAATGTTTATGGATGTCAGCAGCACCAAGGAATGAGAAAGAATTGCCAACGTAGTTTCTGAACTTTGGACATACCATGACATTCTGCTTCACTGAAGAATGATTAATCATTTACTTTATGAATGTAAATGCACATTTGAAGTTAAAGATTGCTTTTGTCAGTGTCTTGTTTTCCAATATAATTTGTGCTGGCCAAGATCACAGGTCACTTATCAGTTCAGAATCTGTATCCATAATGGAATTAAGACTACATTTCAACAGACATATAGTATGTTAAGAAGTGTTTGTTTCAGAAATGCTCTTTGAAACTCATGATGATTTTTAAACACAGTAATTTATTTCAAACGTATGGGGAATCGAATGACTCGTGCAAGTAGGTGAATGAATAGTAAACATACTCTCTTGTTTTTCTTTGTTTATCTCTCCAGATAAAAGTTCACAGTTGTCCTCACCACGCCCCACTTTCAGACTTCCCTCTGTGTCAATTATGACACCCCAGCCATGGGGCAGCCAGAAACCCATGTCTCCAACTGTTTCCCGGACAACCCCCATCAAGCCCTTGAGTGCGCTTGCTGACCTGTCATCACCTTCTTCCCAGAAAGGTCTGACTGAGACACTGCTAAAGGACTTTGAGGACAGACGGGTCAAACTGAAGCTGGAAGAAAATGCAGTGAGTGAAGTTTCTTTCAGGAAATCACAAACCTCTCAAGTAAACAGCCCTAAAAAAAAAGAGTAAAACTGTGTAATCACCTTCATCTTCATGTCATTGCAAATCGCAAATCCATGGAAGAAAGAAAGTTATACATGTTTGAAATGACATGCATGAGTAAAGAATAGAATTTTTAGGTTGATTATCCACTGAAGAGATTAATGTCACAATGCAATGCAATGTAGAGCTGTATAGACCGATTTTTTTTCACCTTATAACTTTTTCTTTCCTCAGTATGCTGGGATCCAACCTATTGATGCCATAAACAATGAGGTGAGCTGAGGTTTTCGATGTGTAGTGCCCTCTTCTGGATTTTGGAACAGATCCAGTTTGATCATGTTGTGTAACTCTGGTTTCTTGGCAGGTTGTAGAGGCCACCCGTGTAATAAGGCATAAAAACCAACGAGCCCTGCAGTGGGAGGCAGGCATGTACGCCAACCAGGAGAGCTAATGAATCAGCACCAACACAACAGGACACACCAGAAATCATCTTCAGATGAAAAGGACTGGTTTTAATTCCACATTGCACTTACCAAGCACACTACTTGTGTCACCTCACCATATAAAGTCAATGAACATGAAACATGGACATTGCTTCCATCTCACTCAGTTTAGCTGGCTGTTCTGAATGGACTGGTGTGGTGGAAATAGGTGTAGGTGTGGAGAGCATCTTACCTGCTTGGGATGATTTGTAAGCTCTAGCAAACCGGATCGTGAAAACTTTCTTTATCTATTTCTCCGCCCAGTATACTAACATTTAACTAGCATCCTTAATACGTATCAAATCTGTCATCTGAAAATAAAACACCAAACTGTGTTCCAGATCATTAATGTCACTAACCTTCAAATCCTCAGCACTTAAATGGATAGACCAGCTTGCTTTTTACACAAGGAATAAAATCACAGAGCCGGGTTCTTACGCAGAGAGGAGGGACCATGAGATCTGGACCTGGACATGAACTCATTAATACACAAGCCTGTTGATCTAACAAAGTGGTCTTTATTTTGAAATAATGTTGAATCATGCTTTCTGAAAAAATATAAAATATCAATAGAAGATTTTATTTTGTATTGAATATTGATAAAATATCAATAGGAGATTCTTTTTGTATTGAATACTGAAGATTCATAATGTTGCACTGGAGATTTTTGCTGTATTGTAAATGCAATATGATCATTGTTTTTTATGTACAATCTACATTACAGATTAGACATTGTAAATTATGTCTTCATGACTCTAGTTTTGTTTCAATAATAATCTGGTATGTCAAAATGAACTTAATATCAAAAGAGAACATTGATGTATTCTGTGTTGTTAACACATAATGATAATATATGCAATAT
This sequence comes from Acrossocheilus fasciatus, assembly GCA_036784905.1. Taxonomy (NCBI): domain Eukaryota; kingdom Metazoa; phylum Chordata; class Actinopteri; order Cypriniformes; family Cyprinidae; genus Acrossocheilus; species Acrossocheilus fasciatus. Next base: position 12,688,119 of record CM071948.1, read on the forward strand.
TTATAATAAAAGGCTTGATTTTTTAGTAGACATGTTTAATGTAAGTATATATTACAATTTTTCAATAGAACATTTTAAGGTTTAGCCCTGAACAGTGATTCCTTACCACTGGTACTGCAGAAAGATATAATGTAAAAGAGGAAAACAAGAGATAGTTTTATCAATTCTCGGCCTGTTTTCTAACTACATGTATGTTAAAGTTCCAGCAATATTCTAATGTCACTAATTAAGAACCGTCATAAAAATCTTTTATTCACGTGGTTTCCCTTTAATGAATATGCTTTTTGTTGTTGTTGTTGTTGTTTTTAAATACTAGCATGTATCGCCAATGGCCACGACACAACAGCGCCCTCTAGAGGATAATCTCTTTTAATACATGATTTAAAAAAAAAAAAATGAAATTGTATAAAAATTAGGCAGGAGCTCTGTCAAACACGTTCTATTCAATCCCCTGCTCATTAGGCCCAAGGAGGTGCTCACTAGCCCCCCCCCCCCCCAATACATGATTTTATAAATGCATGCAATGTAGTTTGCTTAATTGTTAACGTCTACACAACAACAGTGCGGATTAAATAAGGCCAGGGATGCTAGACAACAATCAAAACCCTCCTCTGAACCCTTTTGTATTAGTACCACACTTTGTTTTATGCTCTCAGAGGTGAAATTAAGGGGAACTCTTGGTAGATGCATTTACAAGCAGCAACAAGTTACCTTTTAAAATCACTTTCTCTTCAATCACACAGCTTCCATTCTGCATTAAACTGCAAATCAGTGCCAAGCGGGGCTTTCCACTTTCAACTTAATTAAAATCCATTTCCAGTGGATAAAACCTTTTGAGTAAGTGGAGCACATTTTTTCCTGTATTTATAAACGAATATTCATATTAGCCTGCAGTAACATTTAAATGCATTAGTGTATGGATGTGTTATTGTTTGTATAATAAGTGAGACAACATTTTATTCGCTATTATAATTTGGATCTGACATTGATCAGTCTTTGGACCATGTGATGTGTTTATTTGCATGCAACATTACTTTCAATGAGTTGGAGTGACTGGGGCTAGTTGTCACACATTTCACTCTAATTAATATTTTGCATGGTGGGTTTATTTTTGTAAGTTTCTGTATAGACATATACCTTAAAGTCTTGGCTACTAAAAGCAATTGGACATTTTCATCGCCCGAGCAAAAAAGTAGTTTGTTCAATACACACTGGCCCACTACAGTGGGGCAAGTTGTCACAGTAGAAACCTGTTATTTTAAGTCTCTTATACTCACCAAAGCTATATTTATTTGATCAAATATACAGTAAAACACAGTAATATTGTGAACTGTTATTACAATTTAACATTACTGTTTTTTTTATATTAATATATTTTAAATGTAATTTATTGCTGTGATGTGAAAGCTGAATTTTCAGCATCATCATTACTCCAGTCTTCAGTGTCACATGATCCTTCAGAAATCATTCTAATATGCTGATTTGCTGCTCAAGAAACATTTCTTATTATTATCAGTTATTAAAATGTTCCAGAGTACGTATGATTTAAAAAAAATATATATCAACAAGGACACATTCAAATGGGTAAAGACATTTATATGGTAAAGACATTTTTAATGTTGCAAAAGATTTCTATTTCAAATAAAGGCTGTTATTTTGAGATTTTTATTCATCAAAGAATCCTGAAAAAATGTATCATGGATTTCATAAAAATATTAAGCAGCAAAAATTGTTTTCATCGTTGATAATAACAATAACCATTATAAATAATTGGAAATAAACTGTAGTAATGGCTGCTGAAAATTCAGCTTTGCAACATAGGAATAAACTTTATTTTAAAATCTATTCTAGTAGAAAACAGTTCTTTTAAATTGAAATTATATTTCAAAATATTATAGTTTTTACAGTATTTTTGATCAAAGAAATGCAGTCTTGGTGCAGTATTAATTATTCCAAATTCACACACATACAGTATCAATACTGCTTATTGTTTTGTCTTAAAGGTTATAAATTACAGCTTCAAGCTCCCAGTCTGCCAATCAAATGGGGGCCATTCTGACTTTAGTGGAGCCGGTGGTTGTCATCAATAGACTTGGGACGTCCTTCTTTGAGATGGCCCTCACACAGACCGTGTACAATCAGTCGCTGAAGGCAACAGCAGGAGACAGCGATCGGGCGCAGGCGTTATCCTCACGCTTTCTTCTTGTTCAGAGTGTGCTGTCCTCTGTGGCGGCCATGTTGTCCATTATACCACTGAGCCGCATGGCAGACCGTCATGGACCTAAAGTCTTCCTGGTGGCCTCTCAAATGGGTTCGGTTTTGGGCATGTTCACACTTGTCATCTTCATGTACTGTGAAGTTCCTCTAGAGTTTCTGTACTTGGGTTCTTTGCTGCATGGTTTGAGCGGAGGCGGGCCGATGTTTTGGGCCGGGGTGGCGGCTCTGGCATCTCTGAGCTCGGAGCAGGGCAAACGCACTCTTAAACTCAACATCGTTGACTTCTGTTTTGGGGTCGCAGGGGTCGTGGGAGGTCTCCTGTCTGGATATCTGTACCAGATGGGACCATCAATTCTCCTCCTGACAGCAATTCTAGTTAGCATTGTGGCATTACTGTACTCTGTGTTTGCCCTCACTGACTCGAGACATTCGATCTCCGAGAGTGAGCCGTTGCTGGTTGAATCCGAAAATGGGAAAACGATGGATCGAGTCTCTGTAGGCATGTTGATGACAGCAATGGTGTTGTTCATGCTAGGCATGGTTGGGGCAGAAAATGTGCTCCAGCTGTATGTGCTGAAGCCCCCCCTGAGCTGGGACTCGGTTTGGGCCGGATATGGCAGGGCCGCCACCAGCGCCATGTACCTGAGTAGCTTCATAGGGGTCCTGGGTCTGTTCAAAGTGTTGGGAGACACAGCCCTCACTCTACTGGGTATTGTGTCCAACTGTACTGGGATGGCAATCATGGCATTCGCTGTAGAAAGCTGGGTCTACTTCCTGGGTGAGTTTGTTTCAAGGTAATTAAAGGTGATTTATCGTGGAATGATGCACATAAAGTCCCCACCTGCAGATATCACCGAAATAGTTCTCCAGTAATAGCCATAGAGGAGTGGCTCTCAACCAGTGACTATTATTATCAGGGTTGCCAGGTCTACGTTGCCAAATTGGCACTCAAAAATATCCCAGTCACGTTCTATCAAAATAGCTCCAAAATCGCATTCCAGTCAGTGTCAAAACCTCCTTGCACGGATTTTGTTTCAAGCCACGGACTAAAAAAAAGAACCCGCTGCAACAGAGTTAAAGTAGCCCGATTCAGCGGGAAAACCGCAGACTTGGCAACACTGATTATTATTGCACTTTCACAAGAGCACAAATCAACTCGCATGATTTGTTTGCAGATTTAATTGCTGCAAACAGCGTAAACAACTGTGCGAAAGAAAATCACTCAACTCCAACTTGCATGTTTGACGGTGTTTTTGCCTCATCAGTGTAAAAACAGTGGGTGCGCAGGGTTGCCAGGTTATATAAAACGTTTTCACTATTAAATTGACTCCATAGTTGAGTTTCCATAATTGATTTAGCTTTTTTCCCGTTTATCATTATTATGAAGCTGCTTTGACACAATCTGTATTGTATAAAGCACTAACAGAAGTAAAGATGATTTGAATTGAAAGGGAGCCAGGGCTCATTAGGGGGCCTCAAGATGATGTAAAATTATTTAAAACAAGAAAAACAAGCATTAAAATAAGCTAAACAGCTAAAAATTAATGACATTTTTTATTTTATTTTACCCCCTCAACAAATGTTTTTTTCTTTAAAAAACAAAACAAAACAAAACAGTGTTCCTCTATCCTGGATATGAGGTATCCCAATTTTTAAAATGTGATTTCTAGACCTGGAAATGTCATGCAAATTAAAGTCTCCATGTGCCTTTTTATACTGAACATTTTTAGCTATGACTTGCCCTCAGGCCATACAATGTGTAGATGAGTTTATTCCTTCATGGGAACAGATTTGGAGAAATTTAGCATTAAATCACTTCCTCTGCAGTGAATGGGTGCCATCAGAATGAGAGTCCAAACAGCTGATAAAAATATCACTATAATCCACAAGTATCCAAGACTCCGGTCCATCAGTTAACATCTTGTGAAGCTAGAAGTTGTGTGTTTGTAGTAAACAAATTTATAATAAAGGCAACTTTAAACCATTACTTCTGGGTAAAATAGAGTTCTCTATCCATAATATTGCTTTCTCTAGTGAAAGGTTGACATGTGTTGTTTTAAACAGCTAGAGGGATCATGATGTTTGCCTGCGTTCCCATGCCAACACTGCGAGCCATGCTGTCCAAGAATCTGCATCCTCAGCAATATGGTAAAGTTACAACTCCATAGAAACCAAAAATTAAAATGTGCTTCATCTAAGCTTTAGTTGAGGTCAAACTGTTATACGATACCTCATGAGAGTCCTCTGTTGTGTTTCTTGGCAGGGCGAGTCTTTGGGCTGCTCCAGCTGGTTCTAGCTGTGACTGATCTCTTGTCCAATGTCTTTTTCACCTCCATTTACCCATTAACTCTCGGCTGGTTCAGCGGCTTCTGCTTCCTCCTCTCCTGTGCTATTAGTTACATCAGTGCTGCCCCAATCATGTATGAAATCTGCCGTTAAAAGACAACAGCAAAAGTTCTTTTGGTGGTTTCTTCTCAGATTATGCAGGCTAACAGTTGTTCATTTTGTTTCCCAGTTATCGAAGTGGCAGAGACTTGAAACTCGGATCCATTTGAGACGTTGAACACCTGAAAATGTATCTGTTTTTATTTTGATTCAGTACTACGGAGCCCCTAATGTGATGAAAAAAAAATAGGATAAAAATGATATTTCAATGCTTTTATGTTTGCTTTCTCGCAAAACTTGTGCATTACCTGAGAATATCTGCATTCACTCACAAAACCTTTGCGTTCTCGCACAGAAGTATTGCAATCCCCAAGAAAATTTGTGTTTGTTCACAAAACTACTGCGTTCTCTCCCAAAAGCATTGCATTCCCTGATAAACTTTGAATTTGCTCACAAAATCCTTCTGTTCTCCCGCAAAAAAAGTACTGCATTCCCAGAGAAACTCTGTTTGCACACAAAACTTTTGCATTCTCTCCACGTTTTACATTATCTAAGAAACTTTGCATTTGCTCACAAGACCTTTCCATATTCTCACAAAAATATTGCATGCCCACAGAAAATTTCAAGTTGTGCTTGCAAAACTTTTGTGCACCCTGAAAACTTTACAAAATGTTTGTGTTTTCCCCCAAAGTTTCAGATCCTCTTGTAAAAGTTTTGTTCGCTCACAAAAATGTTTGCATTGTCTTAAAAAGAATTAAATTCCCTGTGAATCTTGCAAAAGCACTGAAATACAGTTTTTTTCCTCCCGCCTTATGTTATTTCCATAATTCGTTTTTCATTTGCGCACAAAAATTTTGCAAACGGATAGAAAACTTTTGCAACTGAATTTAGAACACAAGCAAAAGTACAGTTTCTCAGTGTAATGCAAAAGCATTTCTTCTCTCATGACTAATGTCCCTTTAAGGGCTCTATACATTTCTCTCAGATATTATCACATTACATCATATCTAACGTCTGATTTCCACTAATGCATAAAATAAAATTTGATTGCAATAATAAAAAGCGCAATACATAATATAATGTCAAAAAACTGGAGAACTAAAATAAGTATGATGCAAAAGTCTTTCCAGCTTTCTTGCAGGACACATAGTTTGGTAAGATAAGTATTGTTTATGGTGAAAATAGTTTGAGGTCTTAATATATAATAGTATTAGCATTTTAGGACTGGACACATGGAGTGTCTATCATGTAAAACGTTTTTCATGTTAGAGAGCAGCATTGCATATGGTTTTCTATTGTTGCAGTAAATAGTCTGTGTTTCTTGTATGTGTTATTCTCAATAAACCTCCTTTAAAAAGATCATGCTATTCTCTAGTGGGCTAGTTTTTGTAGCAGCATGGGCAAGGGGTTCAGCAGTTCACTTTTTAAAGCTTTTCTCCAGTTTGGTTCAGAGTAGAGATAGCCTTCTTTAATTGTTTTCTGAGGACTCTTCAGTATTTAAATATCTTCCACAGATCCAGACAGCAATGGAATATTTAGTAAAACACATGCGCGATGTTTTTAACCATCATGTTTTATGTGTAATGTCCAACAGCTGCCACATGGTGTCATCTAATCGTCAATGCACGACCTACTATGGCAAGCGAATTAGTGTAAAAACAAAATTGGTTTAACTAATATTTTACAATTGTATTTCAGTGAGTCACAAACATAATTTGACTAGTCAGAATGATAATTTAAAACATCTGCAATTCTAATTTAATCAAACAATCCAATCAATTATCAATGGACAAAACAAAGTCCTGTCATACTTTTGCTGTTTCTTTTGAAAAGCCGTTTCTCAGATATTTCACACAACAGGGGAAAAAGAACATCATAATTTCCATTTCATGATGACTTTAAATGAGATTTGATTATAACGAATTCTAATCTAGTCGAAAATCCAATTGAAGAACTGTATTTTGACAAGTGTGCTACTTTTGGATATCTAAAAAAAAATAATTAAATGATGTAAAATACATCAAATTGAACACATAGGCCTATTGGAACTATCTCAAATTATATCCTACGTTTCACTAGTGAGAATTAAATTAGAGATACAAAGTACAAATTATAGCTGACTTTAGTTAGCTACAATTTCTAGTCATCAAAACTATATACCTATAAATATTATTTATAGCTTAGCCTAGGCTATTATGACTAGTCCAGGAGTCAAAATTGCAGACATCTGGAATTTTGACCAGTCAAAACTAAATCAAGACTATTAATGCCAGAGGCATTAAATGCTAAACCGGCTTGCCATATGCCTACTGCCTACGTACTTCCGCTAAATTCTCAGTGTCTACGCGAGCTTCCGGTACTGTCTTCACCGATAGGAAACTGTGTTAGTAGTTAACTCTTTCTGACATATTTCGATTAACTATTACTCACAATCAAATTTATCTATTATTACATTATAGCTATTTTAACTACAATAATATACCATTTAGTACATTATATTAAAATATAACGTTTTAGTAATGAGTTCAAAAACCTTTAAATATCTTCGTCGCGAAGGTGCGTCGTCTCGATATTGCTGTGTCCCGTCCTGTAAAATGTCCTCAAGATTTAATTCTGTGATTAGTTTCCACAGTTTCCCTTTGAACAAAGAAACACGCAAAAAGTGGCTTCAGAATATCCGGCGTGAAGATTGCAAGGTCAGTCCTAATACAAGAGTCTGCAGTCGACACTTCAGGACTGATGATTTTATTGAGCAATCGACTCCCACATCGCGCCGACTGCTGAAGAAGGGTGCCGTGCCCACGCTGTTCACGAGGAACATCTCGAGCACTTCAGCACCAAAGCGCACCGGGCTGTGGAGGAGGAGACGCGTCCCGTCTCCTTTAAAACAAGATCCTGTGCCCACGGGCTTCCAGCATCAGGAGCATGATTATTGTTCATCTCTCGTCCAGGATCATCTGGAAGTGGACGAGACCGAAGTTCTCCGAAAGGAGGTCGAGCGCCTGAAGAGACAGGTTGCAGAGTTGTCTGTCCTTCAGAGGTTTTGTTTGGGGCGATTTGCTGCATCTGACGATGACATACGGTTTTACACCAGGTACGATCTAAAACATTTTCATACATGTTTCCATAACTTTTTCATACTTTTCATAAAACATGTTAATTTAGGTAGCACTCTGGTGATTGTATTGAATGTGCACTAGTAGTGGAGGCTGCTTCAAATCTGAAATGTGTAGCTGTTTTAAAAAATAAATCTGTACCTGCAGATAATATTAAGAAGATAAAGTGTACTTCGAGCACATTTTCATGACTGTTTCACTTTGTAATCATGACGCCTTTTTTACGCTTTAAATCATTGTTTGTTAATCTTTTTTTTTTCCTCATTGTTTTAGGAAGTAGCTCTAGGCTTATTTTGATTTGTTGACTAACACACTTTGATTCCTATGAGATGGTTTTTTTTTTTTTTTTTTTTTTTAAATGAAGACCAGATTTCGTTTTAAATCTTTTTTTATAGACCAACTTTAAAAACCTTTTGTAGTAGTAGTAATAATAATAATAATAATTTTGTTATTATTATTATTATTATTATTATTATTTTAAAATATGGTTTATTTGTTTATTTACATTTTCTGTTTTTCACTCCAGTCTTGCCCTGAATATAGCTGTGGTAACTGGCATGGTGCTAAATTAAAAAAAAAAAAAAAAAAAAAAAAAAAAATATATATATATATATAATAATCAATCAATTAATGCAAGTTTCAAAAGAAATGAGTATATAAAGTATATTTAGTTTACCATAAATGCTTGTCAGTGCATTTTAACCATATTTTAATGACAATTTGTTTACATAATTTATGAAATTACATACAAATGTGTACTTAAGTCCTACTTAAGTAGATCAGAATCTCTTAAGCTCACTTAATTTCCTCTTATTGCATTTAATATAAATTTAAAAACTATGTTTTCATTCAATCATAAATAACATGCAATTAAGTGTCCGGAAATCATTACATTCAGTTTGCACAAAAGTATATTCTTTTAAAGTTTATTATTTCTTTAACAATTACTTACTAAACGTATTATTTAAGTTTAAGTATGATATATTGTACTTTTTTTTAACAAGGGTTATATTTTAGTACACTGTAAATAAAAAATAAGCTACAACTTGGTGCTTGATCATCACATTTGTTTTTTGTATATTATCTCAAACATGTCCCACATTTCATATAGGTTTGCAACTTACAACCACTTGATGGCGTTCTGGAGACTCATTGAGCCTGCGTCCCACAACATGGTTCGTTTGGCCAGAGTCAGGACAGCTACGATGAGCGAAGCTGGAGCATCAGGCAGTACAACTGTAAATAATTCATTTATATGTCATCTAAAATTCATTTATGATGTTGTTACATACAGATTTTTTTTGGGGGGGGGGCAGAAATGTTTATGCTACTAATATTACTTTCTCTACATAAACACACACATTATATGTATTAAAAAAAACTTTCACAATTTTGTTAACAGTGTCAGTCCATGCAGCCCATAGATGAGTTTTTCCTCTTTATGGTCCATCTCTCAGTTGGTCTAACAGAGACAGATCTAGCCCACAGATTCAATATCCATCAGTCTGCCGTGAGTCCAATCATTACAAGCTGGGCCAATTTTCTCTACGCCATTCTTGGATCTGTGCGCATCTGGATGTCTGAGGAGGCGGTCAAGGCTCACATGCCAAAGGAGTTTCAGGACTATCCAGACACGCATGTTGTGATAGACTGCATAGAGCTGCGTTGCAAAACACCAACCTCTCTCCTGCTTCAAGGTGAAGGGTCCCATTGCACCTACAAGGGTTTAATCGGCATGGCACCACATGGTGCAGTCACTTTTGTGTCATCCGTGTATGCAGGATCTGTCAGTGACAAGGAGCTTCTGAAGCAGTCTGGGATTGTGTCACTCCTGAAACCTGAAATGGCCATTATGGTCAACAAAGGGTTTTTTATAGAAAACTGTGTACTGTGCAAAGTTTACCGACCTTCCTGTCTGCTTAAGAAGGAACAGATGCCAGCTGAGGAAGTGAGGGAAACTCAGTCCATTGCTCGGCTCAGGGTCCACATCGAGCGTCTTGTCGACAGGGTGAAGCAACACAAGCTGTTGGACACAGTCATTCATCTCTGCGACACCAGGACCATCAACCAGCTATACGCTGTTGGTTGCCTCCTTATAAACTACCAGAATGGCCCCTTGTTAAAAGCATGGGCAAATGATTAAAGACCAGGCAAAACACTTGATCAAAGGACTGTAATGTAAATGTGTAGATAAAAATAAATGTGCAAATATAAATAACTTTGATGCTATGTTTCTGCATGTAAATATAAATAACTTTCATAGTGTTTCTGTAAAAACATAAAAGATTTTATAAACCTTTTCTTGTATGCTACTGTTATGTAAACATAAATATAAATAACTTTGATACTGTGTTTATATACCTAGCTTTATGTTTACAGTGGTGTACAGGAAAAGTTTTATGAAGTTGTTTATATTTCTACAGAAACACTGGATCAAATAGATAAATGCACCTATGTACCTTTTATACAATGTTTCTGTAAACATGTGTGTGTATATATATATATATATATATATATATATATATATATATATATATATATAACTTTGATAGTGTTTATCTAAAACAAACAAAAATGTTATAGTGTGTTTTCTTACACCAGTGTAATGGAAACATGCAAATATAAATAATTTACGGAAACCGTATCCAAGTTATTTATGCAGTTATCTGTATGCAGTAGTGTTATCAAGGTATGTTTACAAAAGCACGGCATCAATAGAAAAATGTAAACGTGCAAAATGTAGAAAACATGTTTTTATAAACATACGTTTATAGCACTGTAATGGAAGTATGTAAAACTTATCTACGGAAACATGGTATCAAAGTTATTTAAATTTATATGATTACAGTGGTGTTTCTGTTAACATAACTGTCATGCAAATATAAATAGCTTGTGTACAGACACGCTATTAATATTTGTTTAAAGTCCTGTACAGGAAAATCTTTATAAAGTTAGGTATTTATGGAAATGCATATAAATTTGATACTGTTTCTATAAACATGAATAACTTCATAAAGCTTTTCCTGTACACCACTGTAATGTTAACGTACACATAACTTTTATACAGTTTTTTTTTCTGCATCAAATATCGGTATTTTATGGAAATAATAATTAAAAAAGAACTTTGCAGTGTTAAACTACTTTTTTCTTTTTAACATTACAAGAAATAGTCAGCCAAAGGAAAAAAATAAAAATAAATCATCCAGTCTAATCCTAATAAATGACAGACACATGTACCCTACTTTCATAATCAATTATTTCCAATTCATTATTTTTACAAAACAGTATATTGAAAACCATTTTAATTGTATTCTTTAACTCTGAAAGCTTCTCAGTCAAGGCCTAACTTATCGTTCGGGCTCAAATCTACCCTATTATTTACCTGACCAGGTCATGTGACGCCTTCAGTTGGATACCTTGGAGACAATGAGTCTCAGTTTCTGTTGTGGCCCCCCATCTATTATTTAGATTTAAGCAGGTGCTGCACAGGGGAAAAGTAATTTCCTGAGTGTGACGAACAGGTAATTATTGATGATGATGATGATACCTGATTCCAAAGATCTCCATGTCCCATAGTCCTTCTGGACAAGACATTGAAAACTTTTTCACAGAAACAGTTTCCATTGAAACTGTCATTTTAGTTCATGTCACATATGCCATATCACCTTGATTTCTATAAAATAAACCTTTCTTCATAGTATCCATTTTCTTGGCTACAAGATGGTTTCACCAAACCAAAACTATTTTGTCTATGAACAGAGTGAAATGACAGTAAAAACTCTCCTCAGCCAGGTGGTCACAAAAGACTCCGTCTCACTCCAGAGACATCAAGGAGATCATGGGGCCTTTGATGCCAGAGGCACTTAAATCTAACTGACAGCAATCCAACTACATAAGGGTCTGATCAGGAGACTGTGTCTACAATGTGTAACAACAAAAAGGGCCAAAGGTTTTTATTTTTATTTGTCTTGTCTGGTCTGAAATGCACTAGATGAAGTCCGTCCTTCATCATTGGTCCACTTTAGCCAGTATCAGTGATGCTGAAACCTTCATGCATTTTATTTACATAAGCACTATTATTTTTATATGTTGTGGAAACAGCAATCAAGTCCCTAGTCAGACATAATGGATCTCTGCTACCACTGCAACCTGAAATATTCATGGAGCTGGTTATATTAACTTTCAGTCGTTGTTGTTGTTGTGTCTAAAAGGTACTATTATACACTGAGGACTCTTTTAAGAGACTGAGAACTATGAAAAAGTGTATTCTATTAGAGTCATAGTAATACATCATAAATATATTAGATATCACACATTTATTTAATTAAGTAAAGTTACTGTTTCACTGACAAAATAACACGCGAATGCTTTGATTGAACAAAAAAACTAAAAAAAAAAAAAAAACCCGGTTTGGCGGTTTCCTAAGTGACTAGTCCGTTTTTCAAAGACGCAGAACAATACTAGGATGCGCGACACGCAGTTTCTCCCTCCTCAACTGTAACCGCCCTTTGCTTTCAACTCGTCTTATCCAATCACAATCCTCATCGTGTCTCACACTCCCACTGTTGTCCAGGCTTGACCAATCACCGAGCTCATCGCTGAGGCTCCGCTCAACGCGCTCCGCCATTTTGTAGCGCTTTAAGAAAACTCAGCCAAGCAACAAAGTTGCGGATCAGAGCTGCTGTTCCTCGGTGTGCAATGGACGGGTAAGTGATGCTACGTTATTATGAATGGAAAATAAATTGAGCTGCCCGGGCGATAAGCCTTGAACGAATAAAACCTTATCTTTATCAACTGTAATGCATTTTTTGTTTGTTTGATTGGACAGCGCTAGCGCTCATCACCAGTTGCGGTGAAGCAAACCTGTAGTTTTCCCGTGAATCAGGTTTCTGTCTGATGCTCGCTTTGTTAATCACATTTAGTTTTTTTCCCCAAGTTTGCCTGTTTTATTAGTACGACGTAAATCATAGTTCGTGTTTTGCAGCGTAAATAAGGCACTTTTTATGCAAAACTAGGCAGATTTTCATCGAGAGGACTTGTTGCATCGTATATTCAGTGATAAAAGTTTAAGAAGAAAGAGTAAAGAACAACATTCTTTAAAACTCACAAATATAGGGAAACAAGCCCCAAAAGTTATGTTTTTCTTTCTGACCAGAAAACTATTAGTAAAATGAGCATAAGTAAATTGAATAGTTAGGTTGTGTGATGGCATTGACATCTTTTTCCCTGTGCAGCCGCCTAGAGACTGAATTGTATCCTATGGGATCAAGTTACGCAGAATTAGAGTAAGTCCATCTGAAATTTTACAGCTGAGAGAGCTGGTGTTTTTATTGTCTTTATTACCCTCCCACAGATTGCATTTTATTTATATTAGCCAAATATTAACATAAGGTGCTTCGCTTACAAAAACCGTCATGGTTGCCATAGTTTCCACCAAAACACGGTAGTCATTTTAGCCATTTTAATTTCCTGAATATGATTCACATTGGTGTACCTTGACTTTTTTTTTTTTTTTTTAATCATTAGAAGCTCAAGTTCTTTTTTTAAGTTGTTCAATTAAGGTTTATTGCTAGAGCGTTGCACAATTATGGGTTTTAAGGTATTTAGGCTTGGGGTAAATTTGGGTTACAAAATGGCAAACCAAATATAAATAAAAATACATGGAAAATAAAACGGTTTATAGGGAATTCAACTTCTTGAGTTTGACACACAACATTTTCCCATCGCATCCTAAACTAAAGGAATATTTTAGAAGTTTTAGTCCCTATTTGCTGAATAGCAACCTAGTGGTGGCTAATACCACATAGCGGTAAACATTACTGTCGTGACTACTGTAACGTGGTGGAAACTGTGGTTAACATGGTAAATGGTTGGCCAGTGAGTCTCTTTGATAGACTCGAATGAACCAGACAGACACACTGGACATGCACCATGTAAGATGATACACAGAATCTAAAACCACACCCCAGGTATTGTGAAAAATGAGCCCGGTCCATAGGGCCCCTTCGTTTGAGCTCTCACACCTATTTGCATGAAAATTTTTTCCCTCTTGGGGAAGATGTATCAGGACTTTGTTTTGGTACACTCGGTTTCTTTTTCTTTCTATTGTTTCAAACATAAAAGCTTTCATGCTGCGCCACTTTGATATGAGGGCTTTTCGAAGACCCGAGCCAGAGGAGAGATTCTGGTATTGCGTTTACTGAGAGTTCATGTGAAACAGGATGTGGGGGTTAATCTTCAACCATAGACTGACCCAAAATACCACTCATATTTCTTGCTCTAAGGGAGATCTGTGGGAAGGAACTAGATTACGCTGTCTAGCTGCAATCTGCTTATTCCTTTAATGGGAAAAACATCTAACCAACATGAGCCAAATGAAATATTAGACTCATTAGCTCCACTTTAATATGAATTACGGTTAATATTTAGATTGAAGATATTAATTTGATGAAATGGGCTGGATGCTTGAATTACATAATAGACATCTTTGCATGTAATGTTTTTCTTTACCTTTTGTTTCATTGGGACTATTTTAGACAAGTGCATGGTTTTTCTTTTCCAATTTCATGCATTTTGTTTATGGTTTCCTGCTCTGATTTTTGTTTTTGTTTTCCATTTCTCTTTTCTTTTGCAGCGTCGTTCACGATATTGCAGTTGGTACAAAGGTAAGAATCTTATTTTAAGTCCTTCGGTCACTACGACTACATGTGCTGTACAGCTTGGGTTGGCTGAATAAGAGCAGATTGTTTCGCTTATCTTCCTTTAACTGTTTGCGTGCCGGGACTCTCTGTATTGAGAATTCGCATGGCCTTTGTGTCTTCCACACCTTGTGCTATCCCTCCTTCAGACATGATTCATCCTGGCAATATCATTTCAAAGTGAATCAGAGATTTGTTTGAACAAGCACTATGGCATTGTGCCATGCCACATTGTGCTTCCTCAACTTTTTATTAACTTAAAGTTATCGTTTAATTTCTGAAACAAATTCTGGTTCATAATATTTGGCTGTTGTGAAACGCATAGTTAAGAAATCCTTAACTTGCTGCCTGGATCAGCCTTCGCAAGGCCACAACATGAACACTCCCACTCATTCCCTCATTAAAGATTATTTCCTGTGGTATGTGGCTAGTGAGGAGGGACCCACAGGATGTAGAACAAAAGCCTGATTCATGAGGTTCGTTTAGGTTAGTTACTTGCATGCCTAAGGTCATGCAGTAACGTATGCAGCATGAAACCTACAGGTACTGCATTTGTCTGAGGATTACCACGGTACAGAGATGGGCACGGTTTTAAGAGTTGAATGCTAATTGAAAATCTTGACTGTGAGAGGTTAGTTTTGGACATTTTTTTGTATTACGTCACAGGTTCAGATCAATTACGGGATAAAGACAACATGAAACTCCATTCAGAACTCATTTTACTTTTGTAACATGACATTTCTGAGTGAAATAGGAGATTTAATTAGAAAAGGTGTAGGCTAGGGCTTGATTTTTTTGCACACTGGGAATTGATTGAATTGTGAAACCAACTACAAGTGAGCTTGATTGTACAAAGGTTTGCTAAAACAAAACAAACCTTAAAATTACTGCGGCCTTAGTGATGTCATCAGCAAAGTAAAGTCATTTTAGAGCATGTTGCATTTACATTTTGATGAAAATAAAAGAGTGGAATAGCATGCAGCGGTCATTCACAAAAAAAGGTTGTTGTTGATTTCATGTTAACTGGTGACACAGGAAGCTTATCATCCTCATGGCTAATTTAAAATGCAAATTCAGAATATAATAATGTTTAAAATGCACTGAAAATTCATGCACGATAAGATCAAAGGCATTAATTAAGAAAAGTAGATGTTCTGTTGTAATTTAATGTCTTAAAATTGGTCGTCAGATGTTCTGACTGTTAGATGATCTTCAGGTGACAAGCATTTTATTGTTTTGGTGCACTTTCTACCTCAGCCTAATGATTGAACCCGTTTCAGAGACATTCCTCAGAGATTGGTTTTGGCTGTTGATATGACCAGATGAATGCAGTCTATTCATCAAATGCAAATATGTTTGCCTCATCACTCAGCACACACATGTAGCTCTTGTGTTTGTTCAGCAGTGCTGATCAGAGGGAAGATGGCTGGGGGAGGTGCTAATGGGTCACATGGGGGTTCGCTTGATGCTATCTGTCTCTCTTTCTTGTTCTCTGTATCTCGTAAAGAATGCAGGTCAATAGCTTGTGGGTCACAGGTGCTGGTTAGCAAGCCGATGGTTAGCAATAGTCCCAGCTCGTTTTAACTAGACCCATAATTGTGGATTGTAATCTTGTTAGATGGAGTTTAAATTAGCCCAATGTACGAGAATCTGAAGCTTTCCTGTGTTACCAGTTACTTCTCAGTTCGGTTATTTGTGAATGATTGATTGGTGCATGCTATTCTACTATTTAATATCTTTGATCAAAATGTAAATGCAACATTATCTGATGACATCACCTAGGCCACAATAATGTTAACCAATAGCCAAACAGCTATTTCAAAGTTTTTGTTTTGGCAAACTTGCATTCAATCAAGCTCAATTCTTATCTGTTTCACAGTTCAGTCTGTTCCCAAGAAGAAAATCACCGTTTCTCATCAAATGCCCTATTTTACTCAGATACTTTATGCAGAAAAATGCAACTATTTTAAATCCAATCTCAGAGTTTGTAGTGTCCATATTTTTATATGTTAAAGTCTGTACAGAGTCCGTACATGGACAATTACTATTGCTATAATTACGTGAGACTGAAGTCTGGATCAGTGCTCATAACCTGTATGGTTAGTGTGGTAAATGGCTCAAGTTTGAACAGTAATTGTGGGTGAAAGGCACACCTGGGCGTATGGAGATAATGGTCTTGTGTATTCAGTTCTGGGTTGGGTTTCAGTTACCTGCAGCGCAGGCACAAGGTCTCCATGGTGAGCGCATTACAATCGGAGCTGCTGTGTTAACAGCCCCATTTTCTTTCTTTTTTTTTTTTTTTGGTTTGTTGTGAATTGTTGCAGTCTTCGCCCCTCCCCCTGTCTTTCACACTTTTTAATCTGTTTAACCAAGTATCCCATCATGCCACACCCAAGAAGAAGTTAACACATCGAATGTTTGTGCTTGTCATGCTCAATGAACTTTGTTTAATGCACTGAGATAGTGTTGTCTGACACCATGTAGAAGTTTTGAGGAATGTTCCAGATCCAGTGCAAGTTATGGTGGAAATTCTATCACCATAGAAAATAATTTCAATTTGTTAAAACACACAAATTGTTACCCTGGACCACAAAACCAGTCTTAAGTGTGCATTTTTCCAAATTGAGATTAATACATGATTTGAAAGCGGAATAAATAAGCTTTCCATTGATGTATGGTTTGCTAGGACAATATTTGGCTGAGATACAACTATTTGAATATCTGGAATCTGAGGGAGCAAACAAATCAAAATATTGAGAAAATCGACTCTAAAGTTGTCCAAATGAAGTTTTACTTAAATGCATATTACTAATCAAAAATGAAGTTTTGATATATTTATGGTAAGAAATTTCCAAAATATATTCATGGAATATGATCTTTACTTAATATCCTAATGATTTTTGGCATAAAAGAAAAATTTATAATTTTGACCCATACAATGTATTTTTGGCTATTGCTACAAATATACCCCAGCGACTTAAGACTGGTTTTGTGGTCCAGGGTCACAATTGTGTTTTTGTTGTGATGCACTACTTTGTGCACTGGGAAACAGATAAGATGATAATTGTTTAATGCTATGGCTGATATTAAATTAAAAATAAAGAGCGACTAAGAAATAAGAGCCACACAAATGGATATTGTGGCCCCAAATTAAGAATTTGTTCACATTTTATTCATCAATTCCCTCATTTTAGTCAAGTTGTAAAGTTGTGCAAATTTATTCCCTAGTTTTAATGTAATGCAATTGTGACCATATTGTAGTAATGTGTTCCCTTGTTTTAATATGGTTAAAACGTTGACCACAATTCAACTAAAACCAAGGAAAACAAATCTTAATTCATGGCATTTTTCAGTGTTTTAAATGGTAAATTAGGCATCACACCATTATAATGTACATTATGAAATAAGGATACTTTTTATGATTTAACTGAATGTTAGGCAATCTATTTTTATATCCAGAAGAAATAACACACATTACAGTATGCATACAGTGTACCTGTCTGCAAAGTACTGGTTACATTGAACAAAGCAAACTTTTCTAACTAATTCTGTGGGTAACACAAAACCAGAAATTCATTTGACTAGAATAGTAGTCCTGCTGCTCAAATGATAATTTAGCAGTATTGCTATAAACATCGCAGGCTTGTTGTCAATTCATTGGCAGTTTATGGAAACAGGCAACTGAGCAGAGCTGAAAAACAAGGTTTCTGTAAAAGCTTTAAGTTCCCAGTTTAGCTTGTTTTGCAGTAACCCTTTAAACGATTGTTTCTTAGCTTAGTTTGTTGTGTAGCCACCCCCCTCTGGTTTACATGTGGTTCTCATTGAGTCGTTTGACTGTGGAATTTTAATATGTGGTGGGCAGGCCTGTGTGGTTGCATGGAGTTTCTGCTGAATACACTTAATTCACTCTTGCTTTAGTCATACACACAATCTCAATCCAGCCATCCTCTGTTGCTTTGTTTATCTCAACTGTCTGTGTTCGAAAAATGGACAATCAGAACAAACATTTGCTTTTGATTGTCCTAATTAAATGGGACAAAGACACATGTTATTTGCAGAACTGTGATTTATTACTTTTGTTAGTCACATGTAATCTTGGTTTAATGGGATAGTTGTTCCAAACCTCTATGCATTTCTTCTGCTGCTGAACACAGAAGCAGATATTTTGATATTTTTAAGAATATGGGTAACCACACAGTTGCTGGTCCCCGCTGCCACTAAGTAAACTGTCTGGTTACCCGCGTTCTTCAAAATATCTGTTATGTTCAAACTCGTACAGGTTTTAGAGAGCAAATGATGAGTTTCCATTTTTTTGGGTGAACTATTCCTTTAAGCTGGGTTGAAGTGTTGCGTTTGATACCATGCACAGAGGTTTAGTTGTATAAATGTCCTCGTCCTTCACGTAGACGTTCTTCTGTCCTTCTTTAAAACAAAGGAAAGTGTGAAAGAGCAAATTCAAGATTCAGTCTGCACACTCATTCCTCCTGATTGATGACCCGGAAATGTAAAACCGCCCCTCTCCCCGTGGTCTACAGAGATCTTGCTTCATAGGTTTCTGGTGGGGGATGTCTTGTGGTTGATCTCTGACCCCACCCACCCTAAAGGCACAGGAAAATTGAATGCAACGTTGTCCATTTCCTGCGTTCAGAGTTTTCTGATGTAAACTTGTCCTTATTTGGACATCCCACTATCATTCTTTCCTTTACTGGTTGTTGTTGGCATTCCGGCTAAAGGTTGGATTAGTCTACCATAGTTTTTTTCCTCTTTACTTCAAGTGTTCTGTTTGTAAACCTCAGAACCGACCGTCTAAACTTCATAAAGTTGACTGAAACCTGCTTGACCTGGAGCTTTTCTCCTTTTTTTTTCTTTTTTTTCTTTCTTCAGAGAGGATCTGACGAGCTGTTCTCCTGTGTTTCCAGCGGGCCCTATATCATGAGCTCAGCAGGTAGGATCTGTTTGCTCTTGACTCATTATTTCCTTGTTAAATGTGTTTAGTTTTGTCCCAGCAATCCGCCCTGATCATCTGCTTTCCATACAGCCAACGGCAACGACAGCAAGAAGTTCAAAGGCGACATCAGAAGTCCTGCCGTCCCGTCCAGAGTTATACATGTCCGCAAGCTGCCCAATGACATCAACGAAGCAGAGGTCATCTCCCTTGGCCTTCCCTTTGGCAAAGTCACCAACCTGCTCATGCTGAAGGGAAAGAACCAGGTATCATTCCCTCTCCATTTATGACACTCTTAGAATTAGCTCGAAAAAGGAGACAAGTTGTCCAAGTTAACCTAGCTGTCCACCAAACTTTTTTGGATTTTTCATATATGTAATAAATGCTGTAGAATATACTGGAAAATATTACCACAGTCCCCAGTATTTGTGTGCTTGGATATTGTCCTGTATTGAGTAAAATGTTTAGATTAGCAACATGTTAACATCAGATTGTAGTATTTCTTTTGCTTGAGATTATTGTTTGTGAGTGTCTTGTTAATACTATAACAAATGAAGGTTATGATAGATAACTAAAACCATAAAAAACATGAACTAAACTAAAATAAATTAAAACTTTTGCAGCTAGTTCCCAAGGAAATGTTTTAAATTTTCATTTTGTTTAACTTGAACTAAAATCATTTTAAAAAGCTGAAATAAAAATATTGAAAACTATAGACATAAAAACGAATGAAATGACAAAAATAAATTAAATATAAAACAAACTAAATCATACTATTAATAAAAACTATAATATATCGAGTAGCATTTTTGAAAAATGAATACTTTTATTCAGCAGTGATGCATTATGTTGATCAACAGTGACAGTGAAGACCTTTATAATTTTATTTTAAAAAATATATATATATTGATTGATGATAATTATCATCATTATGAATGAATTACATTTTAAAATATATTAAAATGGAAAATCCATTCATTTAAATGAATAATATTTCACAATATTACTTTTCTTTTTTACTAGATTTTTGACCAAATAAATGCCATCTTGGTGAACAAAAAAGACTTAAAGAAAAACATTAAAGAATAGGTCATTTCTGTGAAGCTGAGTATGTTTAGCTAGAAGTCTTTGTGTTCATGTGCTTGCGTGGAGCATTTTTCGGGCTTAAGTCAAATTGCATGATCTGCATTTTTGTGCAGGCTTTCTTGGAAATGAATACTGAAGAAGCAGCCCAGACGATGGTTACTTACTACTCCTCCGTAACGCCCGTCATCAGAAATCATCCCATCTTCATGCAGTACTCAAACCACAAAGAGCTAAAAACAGACAACTCACCGAACCAAGTGGTATGTGCTTCAAATTCTCTCAGCCAGCACATGCACCACGTACAGGGCTGCATGTGGCTTCATTCCACATTTCTGACATATTGATTCATTTGTAAATGTTTTTATGTAAATAAAGACAGCCGAATCTTATAACGATGAGTTATTTGCAGCAGCTGTGCACTGGATGATTGATACGAGCGGAGGGTCTGATTTGCTCTCTTCTGCGCATCTTGTTTTTTTGTTGCCACATTTTCCACACTGCCCGTTTTCCTCTCTAAGCAGTTTATATGCCACTAAAGGCCTTTAGCAGTGAATTCCACAGATGTAGCCCATCAGCGCTCATTTGGAGGATTACTTAATTTACTTTGCTTCGTTCTGTTTGAGTAAACACAAAAATGTAGCTTACGGTGTTTACTCCGTACTCAGTTTTGTTCAAAATAAGCCGCCTACAAATTTCACTCATGCTTCTTCAGACATAAAAATGTGCATATGGATGCATGGGTGTAAAATCAATAAAGTGCAATTAAAAATGGTCATTTAAATGTGTTAATTTTTTTATTTTTTGGTGTCTACAGAGGGCACAGGCAGCACTGCAGGCGGTGAATGCTGTCCAGACAGGTAGCATGACTCTAGGTGCCGTTGACCCATCTGGTTTGACTGGCCCCAGCCCTGTCCTGAGGGTCATCGTTGAAAACCTCTTCTACCCTGTAACCCTAGATGTCCTGCACCAGGTATACACTTGCTCTAGATCCTTTCTTACTAAAGGGGTAGTTCACCGAAAAATACAAATTGTCATCATTTGCCCACTCTCAGCCATAAGGCTTTGGTTTATTTTGGTAACACTTTAAAGTCTTTGTGTAATGCATTATACAGGTATTTGTAATGTAAGTTGTAATGCATTTTGTATTTTCAATAATAATAACCAAAGTTAAAATAAATTATAATATTTGAAGGTTCGTTGTCATGTGTTTTAATTGTAACTGTGGTTACAATTATTCATGAGATCATACAGTGCATTATTAAGTACATTACACGGCATAGTTAATGCATTCAAACTACTTTTATAATGCGTTATAAAAAAAGGCTGTAAGTAAAGTGTTACCAACATTTTCAATGAGACCTGAGACGTTTCTGTCCTTAAAAGATTCAAAAAGTTCATGAAGTTGTCGTGAAATGAATAAATAGGAATTAAGTGGTTTAATCAAATGCGATTGCTATATATGATGAACAGATTAAATTAGTTTTTTATTTACGTCTAAACAATTAATAGACACGCATACCATGAGCACATCACATCTGGTAAGTGCATAAGCTCAAACGGTGCCTTCATAAGCATTTTGGTTATCTGGACTTTCAATGGAAGGACAGAAACCTCTTAGGTTTCAAAAAAATATCTGTATTTGTTTTGTGAAGATTTGGAATGACATATAAGTAAGTAAATGATGACAGAATTTTCATTTTTGTGTGAACTACGCCTTTAACTGTTGGCAGTTATGGTTGTTCGATAGTAAAATATGTTTGGTTCCTCAACAGATCTTCTCGAAGTTTGGCACTGTGCTAAAAGTGATCACTTTCACTAAAAACAACCAGTTTCAAGCTCTCCTCCAGTTTGCTGATGGTCTGACGGCACAACATGCCAAGCTGGTGAGTAGCGCCATCTATCAGTCATAATCTCTAATGACAAACTTTGTTTTAGGCTTTGTTTTTCATCAGAGAGTGCCTGGGTTGCCAGGTTGAGAGGATTAAGTGAACCCATGAGCAAAAAATGTATCTATTTATGAAAAAGCTCTGCGAATCATGAAAGGCAAATGTCAAAATAAAATGATACAACTTTGGGATAAACAACCAGTGGGCAAATATCGCAGATGATTGTTAAAAAAATGGAGAGAAACAGGAAAATCTGAATTGAATCTGCTGTTTATCGCTGAAGCTGCTTTGACACAATCCGTATGCTATAAACAGCTGTAGAAATAGGTGACTTGCGGTAATTCACAAACTGTGAAAGAAGATAAAAGTCTAGATTTTCATATGTCTGTGGCACAGTTCTTAATAAAATCTCTCTTTCCTCAGGCTCTAGATGGACAGAACATCTACAATGGCTGCTGTACCTTGCGCATCAGCTTTTCCAAACTTACCAGCTTAAACGTCAAATATAATAACGACAAGAGCCGTGACTACACTCGCCCGGACCTGCCAACTGGGGACAGCCAGCACGCTATTGAACATCACGCTATGGCTGCTGCTTTTGGTATAAACCAGCACAATCTTTCCTTAACCACATTCCCATTCTGCCGTTTTTAGAAAGTCTAAACGTCTTGGTATTTTGCAGCTACTCCCGGGATCATCTCTGCCGCACCATACCCAGGAGCGCATGCCTTCCCTCCGGCTTTTGCTATCCAGCAGGCTGCAGGTACAACGGCGCACAGCTCGACTCTAATGCCTTCTGTATTTCGTGTCTTGTATAGCATAAAATTGAATCCATCCTGAACAGGGTTGACAATACCTGGGGTTCCCGGAGCCCTCGCCTCGCTGACCATTCCCGGGGCAGCGGCGGCTGCTGCGGCTGCAAGCAGACTGGGCTTCCCCACCCTCCCCGGCACACACTGCGTCATGCTGGTCAGCAACCTGAACCCTGAGGTTAGCAATTCGCAGTCTGTGACAGACCTAGAAAGTGCTCAAGATGTCTTTAAATTTTATTCTTCTTTAATTTTTTAATGAATGAGAAATGCATCAGTTGTTTCAAATGTAGAGTCACAATGGCAAAATTTCAGTAGTTGATTCTCTACACATTTTTTTTATTTTACATTTTAATGTATGTTTTTATAATATAATGTAAAAATATTGGTTTAAATAGTAATAATTTAAATGAAAGCAATGGTAACACAGCAAAACTAAATGGAATGCTTTTATTGAAACAAAATGTAAGGTTTTTTTTTTTTTTTTTTGTATTTAATTTAAATTAAAACATTAGCAATGGCACCACAACATAAATATTGGTATAAATATTTTTCATTAAAAAATGACACATGGCAATGGCACCACAAAATAAATATGGTGGAACACGCTTTTTGTAACAATTTATAAAATAAAATGCAATGTAGTACTATACATTTTAATAATTTAAATTGAAACAATGGCAATGTCAGAAAAAATATAAAAGTATAATTTATATTATGTTGTAAAAATACTGGTATGAATATTAATACTTAATTTAATATTAATATTTAATTTAAATTAAAGCAGTTGCACCACAGCAAAAACTTAGTGGACAAATCTTTTTTTTTTATATTATATATTAAAACAATGGCATGTAGCCAGTTTAACTGAGTCAAATTAACAGTACAATGGATATTATAGACTGATGTTGTTACTGCTGCAATACTGCTGAATGTTCCTTTAAATTTAGTGCATATATGATCTGTTGTCCCTCAGTAATTGCAGTGCACGGGACTAAAAGCCCGTTGCTTATTAAGTGTCCATTAACCGAAGCTGCTCCTCTTTATTCGCTGAAGTGTCCTCACCCCTTCTACAGTGCATTGTGTCATTTCTTCCTCTAACATCCTCAGGATTTGCATAAA